>OX422140.1:135242238-135778890 GCA_949129095.1 Volucella bombylans
CCTAGATTGTCCAAAGTTGAACACAAAAATGGCTATAGCTCCTTAAATAAGCGTCCTAGAGGGTCCAAAGTTGAACACAAAAATGGCTATAACTCCTTAAATAAGCGTCCTTGAGGGTCCAAAGTTGAACACAAAAATGGCTATAACTCCTTATATAAGCGTCCTAGAGGGTCCAAAGTTGAACAAAAAAATGGCTATAACTCCTTAAATAAGCGTCCTAGAGGGTCCAAAGTTAAACACAAAAATGGGTATAACTCCTTAAATAAGCGTCCTAGATTGTCCAAAGTTGAACACAAACATGGCTATAGCTCCTTAAATAAGCGTCCTAGAGGGTCCAAAGTTGAACACAAAAATGGCTATAACTCCTTAAATAAGCGTCCTAGAGGGTCCAAAGTTAAACACAAAAATGGCTATAACTCCTTAAGTAAGCGTCCTAGAGGGTCCACACTTGAACACAAAAATGGCTATAACTCGTTAAATAAGCGTCCTAGAGGGTCCAAAGTTGAACACAAAAATGGGTATAACTCCTTAAATAAGCGTCCTAGAGGGTCCAAAGTTGAACGCAAAAATGGCTATAACTGCTTAAATAAGCGTCCTAGAGGGTCCAAAGTTGAACACAAAAATGGCTATAACTCCTTAAATAAGCGTCCTAGAGGGTCCACACTTGAACACAAAAATGGCTATAACTCGTTAAATAAGCGTCCTAGAGGGTCCAAAGTTGAACACAAAAATGGCTATAATTCCTTAAATAAGCGTCCTAGAGGGTCCAAAGTTGAACACAAAAATGGGCATAACTCCTTAAATAAGCGTCCTAGAGGGTCCAAAGTTGAACGCAAAAATGGCTATAACTGCTTAAATAAGCGTCCTAGAGGGTCCAAAGTTGAACACAAAAATGGCTATAACTCCTTAAATAAGCGTCCTAGAGGGTCCACACTTGAACACAAAAATGGCTATAACTCGTTAAATAAGCGTCCTAGAGGGTCCAAAGTTAAACACAAAAATGGCTATAACTCCTTAAATAAGCGTCCTAGAGGGTCCAAAGTTAAACACAAAAATGGGTATAACTCCTTAAATAAGCGTCCTAGAGGGTCCAAAGTTGAACGCAAAAATGGCTATAACTGCTTAAATAAGCGTCCTAGAGGGTCCAAAGTTGAACACAAAAATGGCTATAACTCCTTAAATAAGCGTCCTAGAGGGTCCACACTTGAACACAAAAATGGCTATAACTCGTTAAATAAGCGTCCTAGAGGGTCCAAAGTTGAACACAAAAATGGCTATAATTCCTTAAATAAGCGTCCTAGATTGTCCAAAGTTGAACACAAACATGGCTATAGCTCCTTAAATAAGCGTCCTAGAGGGTCCAAAGTTGAACACAAAAATGGCTATAACTCCTTATATAAGCGTCCTAGGGGGTCCAAAGTTGAACACAAAAAATGGCTATAACTCCTTAAATAAGCGTCCTAGAGGGTCCAAAGTTGAACACAAAAATGGCTATAACTCCTTAAATAAGCGTCCTAGAGGGTCCAAAGTTGAACACAAAAATGGGTATAACTCCTTAAATAAGCGTCCTAGAGGGTCCAAAGTTGAACACAAAAATGGCTATAACTCCTTAAATAAGCGCCCTAGAGGGTCCAAAGTTAAACACAAAAATGGCTATAACTCCTTAAATAAGCGTCCTAGAGTGTCCAAAGTTGAACACAAAAATGGGTATAACTCCTTAAATAAGCGTCCTAGAGGGTCCAAACTTGAACACAAAAATGGCTATAACTACTTAAATAAGCGTCCTAGAGGGTCCAAAGTTGAACACAAAAATGGGTATAACTCCTTAAATAAGCGTCCTAGAGGGTCCAAAGTTGAACGCAAAAATGGCTATAACTGCTTAAATAAGCGTCCTAGAGGGTCCAAAGTTGAACACAAAAATGGCTATAACTCCTTAAATAAGCGTCCTAGAGGGTCCACACTTGAACACAAAAATGGCTATAACTCGTTAAATAAGCGTCCTAGAGGGTCCAAAGTTGAACACAAAAATGGCTATAATTCCTTAAATAAGCGTCCTAGAGGGTCCAAAGTTGAACACAAAAATGGGCATAACTCCTTAAATAAGCGTCCTAGAGGGTCCAAAGTTGAACACAAAAATGGCTATAACTCCTTAAATAAGCGTCCTAGAGGGTCCACACTTGAACACAAAAATATCTATAACTCCTTAAATAAGCGTCCTAGAGGGTCCAAAGTTGAACACAAAAATGGCTATAACTCCTTAAATAAGCGTCCTAGAGGGTCCACACTTGAACACAAAAATGGCTATAACTCGTTAAATAAGCGTCCTAGAGGGTCCAAAGTTGAACACAAAAATGGCTATAATTCCTTAAATAAGCGTCCTAGAGGGTCCAAACTTGAACACAAAAATGGCTATAACTACTTAAATAAGCGTCCTAGGGGGTCCAAAGTTGAACACAAAAAATGGCTATAACTCCTTAAATAAGCGTCCTAGAGGGTCCAAAGTTGAACACAAAAATGGGCATAACTCCTTAAATAAGCGTCCTAGAGGGTCCACACTTGAACACAAAAATATCTATAACTCCTTAAATAAGCGTCCTAGAGGGTCCAAAGTTGAACACAAAAATGGCTATAACTCCTTAAATAAGCGTCCTAGAGGGTCCACACTTGAACACAAAAATGGCTATAACTCGTTAAATAAGCGTCCTAGAGGGTCCAAAGTTGAACACAAAAATGGCTATAATTCCTTAAATAAGCGTCCTAGAGGGTCCAAACTTGAACACAAAAATGGCTATAACTACTTAAATAAGCGTCCTAGGGGGTCCAAAGTTGAACACAAAAAATGGCTATAACTCCTTAAATAAGCGTCCTAGAGGGTCCAAAGTTGAACACAAAAATGGCTATAACTCCTTAAATAAGCGTCCTAGAGGGTCCAAAGTTGAACACAAAAATTGGTATAACTCCTTAAATAAGCGTCCTAGAGGGTCCAAAGTTGAACACAAAAATGGCTATAACTCCTTAAATAAGCGCCCTAGAGGGTCCAAAGTTGAACACAAAAATGGCTATAACTCCTTAAATAAGCGTCCTAGAGGGTCCAAAGTTGAACACAAAAATGGGTATAACTCCTTAAATAAGCGTCCTAGAGGGTCCAAACTTGAACACAAAAATGGCTATAACTACTTAAATAAGCGTCCTAGGGGGTCCAAAGTTGAACACAAAAAATGGCTATAACTCCTTAAATAAGCGTCCTAGAGGGTCCAAAGTTGAACACAAAAATGGCTATAACTCCTTAAATAAGCGTCCTAGAGGGTCCAAAGTTGAACACAAAAATGGGTATAACTCCTTAAATAAGCGTCCTAGAGGGTCCAAAGTTGAACACAAAAATGGCTATAACTCCTTAAATAAGCGCCCTAGAGGGTCCAAAGTTGAACAAAAAAAATGACTATAACTCCTTAAATAAGCGTCCTAGAGGGTCCAAAGTTGAACACAAAAATGGCTATAACTCCGTAAATAAGCGTCCTAGAGGGTCCAAAGTTGAACACAAAAATGGGTATAACTCCTTAAATAAGCGTCCTAGAGGGTCCAAAGTTGAACGCAAAAATGGCTATAACTGCTTAAATAAGCGTCCTAGAGGGTCCAAAGTTGAACACAAAAATGGCTATAACTCCTTACATAAGCGTCCTAGGGGGTCCAAAGTTGAACACAAAAATGGCTATAACTCCTTAAATAAGCGTCCTAGAGGGTCCAAAGTTGAACACAAAAATGGCTATAACTCCTTAAATAAGCGTCCTAGAGGGTCCAAAGTTAAACACAAAAATGGCTATAACTCCTTAAATAAGCGTCCTAGAGGGTCCAAAGTTGAACACAAAAATGGCTATAACTCCTTAAATAAGCGCCCTAGAGGGTCCAAAGTTAAACACAAAAATGGGTATAACTCCTTAAATAAGCGTCCTAGAGGGTCCAAAGTTGAACACAAAAATGGCTATAGCTCCTTAAATAAGCGTCCTAGAGGGTCCAAAGTTGAACACAAAAATGGCTATAACTCCTTACATAAGCGTCCTAGAGGGTCCAAAGTTGAACACAAAAATGGCTATAACTCCTTAAATAAGCGTCCTTGAGGGTCCAAAGTTGAACACAAAAATGGCTATAACTCCTTATATAAGCGTCCTAGAGGGTCCAAAGTTGAACAAAAAAATGGCTATAACTCCTTAAATAAGCGTCCTAGAGGGTCCAATGTTAAACACAAAAATGGGTATAACTCCTTAAATAAGCGTCCTAGATTGTCCAAAGTTGAACACAAAAATGGCTATAGCTCCTTAAATAAGCGTCCTAGAGGGTCCAAAGTTGAACACAAAAATGGCTATAACTCCTTAAATAAGCGTCCTAGATTGTCCAAAGTTGAACACAAAAATGGCTATAGCTCCTTAAATAAGCGTCCTAGAGGGTCCAAAGTTGAACACAAAAATGGCTATAACTCCTTAAATAAGCGTCCTTGAGGGTCCAAAGTTGAACACAAAAATGGCTATAACTCCTTATATAAGCGTCCTAGAGGGTCCAAAGTTGAACAAAAAAATGGCTATAACTCCTTAAATAAGCGTCCTAGAGGGTCCAAAGTTAAACACAAAAATGGCTATAACTCCTTAAATAAGCGTCCTAGATTGTCCAAAGTTGAACACAAAAATGGCTATAGCTCCTTAAATAAGCGTCCTAGAGGGTCCAAAGTTGAACACAAAAATGGCTATAACTCCTTACATAAGCGTCCTAGAGGGTCCAAAGTTGAACACAAAAATGGCTATAACTCCTTAAATAAGCGTCCTTGAGGGTCCAAAGTTGAACACAAAAATGGCTATAACTCCTTATATAAGCGTCCTAGAGGGTCTAAAGTTGAACAAAAAAATGGCTATAACTCCTTAAATAAGCGTCCTAGAGGGTCCAAAGTTAAACACAAAAATGGCTATAACTCCTTAAATAAGCGTCCTAGATTGTCCAAAGTTGAACACAAAAATGGCTATAGCTCCTTAAATAAGCGTCCTAGAGGGTCCAAAGTTGAACACAAAAATGGCTATAACTCCTTACATAAGCGTCCTAGAGGGTCCAAAGTTGAACACAAAAATGGCTATAACTCCTTAAATAAGCGTCCTTGAGGGTCCAAAATTGAACACAAAAATGGCTATAACTCCTTATATAAGCGTCCTAGAGGGTCCAAAGTTGAACACAAAAATGGTTATAACTCCTTAAATAAGCGTCCCAGAGGGTCCAAAGTTGAACACAAAAATGGCTATAACTCCGTAAATAAGCGTCCTAGAGGGTCCAAAATTGAACACAAAAATGGGTATAACTCCTTAAATAAGCGTCCTAGAGGGTCCAAAGTTGAACGCAAAAATGGCTATAACTGCTTAAATAAGCGTCCTAGAGGGTCCAAAGTTGAACACAAAAATGGCTATAACTCCTTAAATAAGCGTCCTAGGGGGTCCAAAGTTGAACACAAAAATGGCTATAACTCCTTAAATAAGCGTCCTAGAGGGTCCAAAGTTCAACACAAAAATGGCTATAACTCCTTAAATAAGCGTCCTAGAGGGTCCAAAGTTAAACACAAAAATGGCTATAACTCCTTAAATAAGCGTCCTAGAGGGTCCAAAGTTGAACACAAAAATATCTATAACTCCTTAAATAAGCGCCCTAGAGGGTCCAAAGTTAAACACAAAAATGGCTATAACTCCTTAAATAAGCGTCCTAGAGGGTCCAAAGTTGAACACAAAAATGGCTATAACTCCTTAAATAAGCGTCCTAGAGGGTCCAAAGTTAAACACAAAAATGGCTATAACTCCTTAAATAAGCGTCCTAGATTGTCCAAAGTTGAACACAAAAATGGCTATAGCTCCTTAAATAAGCGTCCTAGAGGGTCCAAAGTTAAACACAAAAATGGCTATAACTCCTTACATAAGCGTCCTAGAGGGTCCAAAGTTAAACACAAAAATGGCTATAACTCCTTAAATAAGCGTCCTTGAGGGTCCAAAGTTGAACACAAAAATGGCTATAACTCCTTATATAAGCGTCCTAGAGGGTCCAAAGTTGAACAAAAAAATGGCTATAACTCCTTAAATAAGCGTCCTAGAGGGTCCAAAGTTAAACACAAAAATGGGTATAACTCCTTAAATAAGCGTCCTAGATTGTCCAAAGTTGAACACAAAAATGGCTATAGCTCCTTAAATAAGCATCCTAGAGGGTCCAAAGTTGAACACAAAAATGGCTATAACTCCTTAAATAAGCGTCCTAGATTGTCCAAAGTTGAACACAAAAATGGCTATAGCTCCTTAAATAAGCGTCCTAGAGGGTCCAAAGTTGAACACAAAAATGGCTATAACTCCTTACATAAGCGTCCTAGAGGGTCCAAAGTTGAACACAAAAATGGCTATAACTCCTTAAATAAGCGTCCTTGAGGGTCCAAAGTTGAACACAAAAATGGCTATAACTCCTTATATAAGCGTCCTATAGGGTCCAAAGTTGAACAAAAAAATGGCTATAACTCCTTAAATAAGCGTCCTAGAGGGTCCAAAGTTAAACACAAAAATGGCTATAACTCCTTAAATAAGCGTCCTAGATTGTCCAAAGTTGAACACAAAAATGGCTATAGCTCCTTAAATAAGCGTCCTAGAGGGTCCAAAGTTGAACACAAAAATGGCTATAACTCCTTACATAAGCGTCCTAGAGGGTCCAAAGTTGAACACAAAAATGGCTATAACTCCTTAAATAAGCGTCCTTGAGGGTCCAAAGTTGAACACCAAAATGGCTATAACTCCTTATATAAGCGTCCTAGAGGGTCTAAAGTTGAACAAAAAAATGGCTATAACTCCTTAAATAAGCGTCCTAGAGGGTCCAAAGTTAAACACAAAAATGGCTATAACTCCTTAAATAAGCGTCCTAGATTGTCCAAAGTTAAACACAAAAATGGCTATAGCTCCTTAAATAAGCGTCCTAGAGGGTCCAAAGTTGAACACAAAAATGGCTATAACTCCTTACATAAGCGTCCTAGAGGGTCCAAAGTTGAACACAAAAATGGCTATAACTCCTTAAATAAGCGTCCTTGAGGGTCCAAAGTTGAACACAAAAATGGCTATAACTCCTTATATAAGCGTCCTAGAGGGTCCAAAGTTGAACACAAAAATGGTTATAACTCCTTAAATAAGCGTCCCAGAGGGTCCAAAGTTGAACACAAAAATGGCTATAACTCCTTAAATAAGCGTCCTAGAGGGTCCAAAGTTGAACACAAAAATGGCTATAACTCCTTAAATAAGCGTCCTAGAGGGTCCAAACTTGAACACAAAAATGGCTATCACTCCTTAAATAAGCGTCCTCGAGGGTCCAAAGTTGAACACAAAAATGGCTATAACTCCTTAAATAAGCGTCCTAGAGGGTCCAAAGTTAAACACAAAAATGGCTATAACTCCTTAAATAAGCGTCCTAGGGGGTCCAAAGTGGAACACAAAAATGGCTATAACTCCTTAAATAAGCGTCCTAGAGCGTCGAAACTTAAACACAAAAATGGCTATAACTCCATAAATAAGCGTCCTATGGGGTCCAAAGTTGAACTCAAAAATGGCTATAACTCCTTAAATAAGCGTCCTAGGGGGTCCAAAGTTGGCAATGCACAAAGCTAACGCCAGCGCAGTAGTAGATTGCTTGAAGCATGGTGTTCTCCATCAGTATGGTGTGCCTGAATTTGTTCATAGCGACAATGGCAGACAATTTACACAACAATACGGATGTACTCATATCCGAAATGCGGTTTACTCTCCACAAGCAAGTGCTTCGGAAAGAGTAAATCAATCAATCCTTTTATCCATTAGAAGCTATGTGAGCGAGAATCAGAAAGATTGGGATAATCATCTTTTCGAAATCCAACAAGCCTTGTCCACGTCAGTCCACCAATCCACGGGTACGACGCCTTACTATTGTTTGTATGGTCAGCATATGAGAACGCACGCTAGCACCTACAAGCTGCTGCGAAATTTGAAAGCGTTGGGAGATGGAAAACTTATTTGTTTAGCACCCGACGATAAACTTGCGCTTACGATCGAAATGCTAAAACATATAATCTCAGAAGTTCCAAGAGATCCTTCTGCCCTGGAGAAGTTGTCTTCAGAAGAAACTTTATTTTAAGTGTCATAGGAAAGCATTTGAACTCGAAGTTGTGTGCTAAATTTTTGCGATGTAGAGTTGTTAAAGCGATAGGGACGTCTATGTACGAGATAGAGAATTTAGATGGAAAAAGAATTGGTGTTTGCCGCGCCAAAGATATTCGTAAATGACATCGAAACGAAGTGACCATAAATTCATTTCAGGGGCATGGGTCGACATCGGCTAACAAATACTATTCATACATAAGAAGAAGTATCACATTGTACAATGTACAACGTTTTTCGTGCCTTTCGTACACACAAAGTGCATCCAAAATTCACGACTTTTTGGCGTGCATCCATTTAAATGTATTTTATTGCCTCTTAGCAACAACGAACTCAGTACGTCACTTTTCTAGCAACATGTTGCTTAGAATAAGCAAAGGCGTTGACATATAAAAACAGACTTTATTTATACCAACCAAGCTAAAATGTTAGTACAAAGTATAGAGTATTTAAACCAAAACCTGTATGTCTGTGCTCTTTTCAAATTCAGTGCAAGTCTTACCACTACAGATCGAGCACAACATCGTAAGTGTTGGATTGAGAGTGCTTCCCAATTTTTTTTCTAAAACATATTTTTTTTAGGAGTACAATATATTCCATACTTCGAGTTTCGTATCACATATGGAAAGTGACAAAAAAAAATCAAAATCTGTGGTAAAGACCTTAACCAGGTAAAAATGTGAATCAAATTAATCATAAAATTAATAAGATTTCTTTATTTCTATAGAAAACTGCGGATAGCCATTGGTAAAGACGTTCATACGGTACATTTGTGTCACATCAGGATACAGTTACCTAGCGGCCGTAAATAACGGAACAGATAGTCCAAACTTTACCAAGGCATCCGCGGACTTTCAGTGACGTTCAGTTTTTTTTACAACCGACATATGAACAAAAAAAAACACGTACCTAACCTAACGCATCGCATCGAAAGTACCATATATACACATCGATACTAAAAAAATAATGAAGAACAAAAAAAAACACTCAAATTAAGTCAATACATACATATGTATGTGCAATCAGATATCATAATATAAAATTCACCTGCATCAAATGATCGAATCAAAAAAAGAATTCAGTGTGTCTTAAATACTCGTATCTCCTATATTGTGCCCTTTTATTCGCTTTTATTAATGATTACCATTCAATCGATTCATAAACTGTCAGCTATGTAAATTTAATTCTTCAATTTGTATAACCTTTTGATATCACCTATCTATTCACGTGCCGTGTTCGCGGCTTAACTTAAAATTAACCTAGCCTTAAAAAACCTACTATATTATATACATTATTCAACTTATCTACTTCTACTTACTTTGAATTAACTAAACTTACACCAGAAATAAATATTAACAAAACAAAACATAGGGAAGACCTATAAAATTGCTTAACGTAAAAATTATCCTATTGTGTTTAATCTTAAGGCCCAAGAATAGATTTAAATTTTAACTAACTAACTATTTAATCAACCAATGGAAGCAGAAAGCAGGGATTTGTGCACAAATTTCGAAGCTGCAATTACCACCCAGATCAAAAACCGTGAGTACCAATTTGGTTTACAAAAATGCGTTCTTTGGCTTTAAACAACAAAATATATGTATATGTATATATAACTTGTAACTTACTTATATCCTATATTCCACTTATGTATATACCTATCTGTTGGATCTGGCAACACCTACTTTTTGTTGAATGTCTGTATAGTTTGACATTCTTTCATTCTCCTTTTTCTTCTTCGCTTTACTTTGTTATATATAAAAATTTGTAACTCACTGCAACGGACACCTTGACATTGTAAAGACCTTATATATGTAATAAAAAAAAAAAAAGAAAGGAATTAATATACGCAACATACATTGTATTGAATTATTCAACATATTCATTTTTTTGCATTGACATCGATAACCGACACAGATCCATTCTATCAAGAACTCAACACTATCTCTAAATTATTACCTACATTCATTTGTTAGATTCATATATAGATTCTAACTTCCGTATTACTCAATCTTATTTATACTCATAACATGTACAAACATACATGTTTGGCCACACGGGTGGCCGTTTTTTTTTTTTTTTTCATTTTCAATGCATTTTTATTGTTTTCAATTCATTAACACTTATACGCTATACAAAAAAAACGCTTAAAAAATTAGCTTAATTAACTTACAATTATCTTATTCTAACTTACTGGCCCCATGCGGGCGCTCTAAATTAAACATAATACTTAATCTATGTCTTTCGACGTTTCGTACGATTACATTATTTTTCTATATTTATTTGGTGTAGTGGTAGTAGCAAACGCTTCTCACTCGGAGGGATTTGGCTGTTATAAGAGTTTCAAGCAATGAAAAAAATACTGGGAATTATATCTCGAATCACTCTGAGTGAAGAAAAACTCTCCGTCCTGTTCGGACTCCCAAAATGTACATACCTATCAAATTAAGCGAATAGTATGTATTTTTACCAAGCTGATCTGAAATCTCATGTGAATTACACTATTTGAAATACAATGCTTATAGTTTCCGTGTAATCATGCATTAACATTTCTTTTTTTTTGTTGAAACGTGCAATATGATTTGTGCTCAAGAAGAAGGAGAATCTCTTGGTGTTATCTTGCGAGATCCCAAGCTGAAAATGACAGCTCGTTCTTACCGACCTAGCCTGCAGGCCAGATTTCTCCTCATGTCAATATATCGACGACATAGTTAAGACAAGATAGTCTACATACTGTTTTAACATTTTCACTCCTCCCAAGTGTTAAACCACATTTCCCAATAGCCTTATTATGTACATCCAAAACGTGCGATATGGTTCCTTTGATATGCAAGGAACTAAGACCCCTTTCTATCTTTCCTTTCGCCTTTCAAAGGTGAGAATATGTACACTACAATATTGGCATGATTTTTTTTGTAGGGCAGCAAACAAGCAGCAAGTACTTCTCCTCCGACGAGCTAATTGCCGTGCATCCGCAAGCATGCCAACCGCTGCTTTCAAATGAGAACTCCTTCACCTTATCTCACCCTGTCGGGTTACTACTAATAACCATCTAGGTAGCAGAGTCATAACACCTATGCAAAACAGTTCTCATGTGGCGATTATGTTGTAATAAGGAATGTGGACAGTTCCACCGGTTCAAATAAAAAGTTCATTCCAAAGTTTAAAGGTCCCTACGTTGTGCACAAAGTGCTGCCAAATGCCAGGCACATCATTAAAGACATGGAGAACTGTCAGGTTACGCAGCTTCCATATGACGGGGTAATTGAGTCACGGCATATTAAACTCTGGAAAGGCGAAATCGCCTAGTGATTGAAATTTGTTGAACAATCATAGACAGAAAAAACAACACAAGTAGTTTTAAGAAATATTTAAGTTAAGGTCTCTACAAACACATTATATAATTTGAACGATGCATCTACACTAGCCGTTTCATGTGATCGTGGTCGATCAATTGTCAGAATGGCCGAGCGCCGAACGAATGCCACAAGGAGGCCATAGCTAGGTACCCGATACCCCAAACCCATAAACAGTTGCAATCTTTCGTAGGTTTATATGCCTAATTTCGCAAATTTGTTCCACAATTCTCGCGCATTGCGAAGCCGTTGTATGATATGTTAAAAGGGAATAGTAAAGTCAAATTCAACAAGAAATATCTGGGTGCCATTGAGGAGCTAAAGAGGAAATTGATTGAGTCTCCTGTATTGTCCATATATGACCCCAAGAAAGATACCGAACTGGTATAGTCCTGATGCAACGACAGTCTGATGGAAAGTTTCACCCAGTGTTTTACTGCTCTAATCGAGCTACTAACGCAGAAAGCCATTATCATAGCTTCGAATTGGAAACCCTTGCGAGAATTTATGCATTCCGGCGTTTCAGAGTGTATTTGGAAAGAATTCCTTTCAAGATAATCACTGACTGTAACTTATTGACCTTCGCTCTAAACAAGAGAACGCTGAACCCTCGGGTAGCTCGATGGGCTCTTGAATTACAAAATTACGACTATGTAGTTCAGTACAGAAGTAGGAGCAATATGGGACACGTGGACGCACTGAGTCGCTGCGAGGTAATTTGCAGCATTAGTGAAGATGACATTGAGTGAGGAACCAAAAAGTAATAAATTTATCATGCTTAGATATATACTACAATATATTTTACAGAAAAAAATGTTTATACATACTTCATAATCCAATTCAAAATAGTATTTTTTTTAACTTAAGGAGGACTTAAGGAGGGAAGCAAAAAATATAATAAATGTCCGGAACAATGGGACAATCTTAGAGATGAGCTGGTGTCAAATTATGCATTCCGTTTGAGAATATTAAGTCTTGTGGCCGGTACGATTCTTTTCTTACGCCCATTGAATGTTGAAGCTAGACTACGGATATATTATACCACACACTGGTGGATTACTGCATAAGCGCTGGCTTCATGTCTTGATAATCGAGGTAGTACAGTTTTATTTTTGTTTTACACATATATTTTCACATGCATATCAAACATGGTTAAAAGTACTTGGTTGGCACTTAAAATTTTATTTATTTTATTATTATGTTTTTTTTTTAAGTTCTTTCTTTTAATTAAACTACATATGATAAGATGGAGTTCGCCCTCCTGTCGAGCTAGATGTCGAGTCCCAACTACTCTTACTGCCCTCTTTAAGCCATCACCAGTCCTTTTTATGTCCACTTGTCTTTTTGTTTTTTTCTTCAGTGGCGTGATTTCTCGGTACACACAAAAAAAATACCGCATTTTCGGTGAAAAATAGTGTAATCAATTATTATGCATGGCTTGCTTTCTCCTTCTAACCCATTTATCTTGCCTCAAGGCAAAGGTGGTCTAAACTCAAGAAGTTTGTATACATACATATGTATATATCTTTCTCCTTAAATTGGTTGGAGAAAAGGCATAAAACAGCAATGTCGAAATCCCTTGTATCGTAAGAAGAGAGGCATATACGATTATTGTATGATCAGGGTCAGATCACAATAAAAATTCTATTCTGCCATTATGGTTTGTGCGTATAATCACTAGTGCAAAAACTTTTCAACAGCTAAGATTGTCGAGCTAGACGATTAACACAATCAAAAAAGTTTCTTAAAACATTGAAATGGGTTCCCACAAATCATCAGGCTTGGCCAGAGAAAAACAAGGCAGGGAACCGCTCTACCCCATGGTGGAATAATAAACTCCCCGGAATTAGGAACACACACCAAAAAGCTTTTTAGCAAGGCGAAATGCGATGGAGAATGGGCTGAGTACTTTGAAACACTCATAAAGTATGGCCGAGAAATTTGAAGCGCTAAAAGAGAATCGTGGAAAAACTTCTGCCAAGATCTATCTTACATTCACAGCAGCGCTTGTAACCACAGCACACAAATCGAATCGGGCTAACGAAAAACCAAATGCCACCAATTTACGAAGGGTGTTCAATATATTCTCGGTATCGGGGTGAAGCTGTGGTTGTATATATAAATTGAATTATTTATCAAGTAATACTATTATTTTAGTGCATTCATGTAAAATTTCATATAAATGTGATTATTAATTCGCGTTTTATCTCTAGTTAAACAGAATCATAATGGCAACTGAGACGATGATGGTGAAAATTGAGCATCGCGCTGTAATTAAATTTCTCACTAAGCAAGGAAAAAGTCAAAAAACTATTCATGAAGAGATGGTGGCTGTTTACCAGGGTTGCGCACCTTCATTATCAACTGTGCAAAAGTGGTCAAGTAAGTTCAAGAGAGGCAGAGAGAGAATTGAAGACGACCCCCGCTCCGGCGCCCCGGCTACTGCTTGTACGGGAGAAAGCATCAAAGAAGTCGAAAAACTTGTTCTTGAGGATGCCCGAATAAAGGTGAAAATGATGGCAGAGATCACCAAGCTTTCAATTGGTACCATTCACACCATTCTTCATGACCATCTTAACCTATCAAAGGTCAGTGCAAGGTGGGCGCCACGAATGCTCACAGCGCCTCAGAAAAAAGTGAGAATCGCATGCTGTAGAGAGCTTTTGGAGATGTGTAGTGAGAACGCGGACGGTGTTATGGATCGAATTGTTACTGGGGAAGAAACATGGGTCCACCACTATGACCCTGAAAGCAAACAAGAGTCCATGCAGTGGCATAAAAAAGGAACAGACCTCGCGAAGAAGCTCAAAGTCACTCCGTCTACCGGGAAGCTCATGGCCACAGTTTTTTGGGACTCAAAGGAATCTTGCTCATTGAGTACAAAAAAAAGGTGAGACCATCAACGCCACATCCTACGCTTCCACTTTGCATAATTTGCGGGAGGAAATTAAAAAGAAAAGACGGGGTAAACTCGCAGCGGGTGTGTTGCTTCTTCATGACAACGCTCCTGTTCACACGGCGCGAGTTTCCAAGGCTGCTGCGCGAGATTGTGGTTTCGAAGAAATCCAACACCCACCCTATAGTCCAAACCTTGCCCCTAGTGATTATTTCCTGTTTCCGGATTTGAAAAAATGTCTTCGTGGAAAAAGATTTTCGGATGATGAAGAACTCAAGTCGGCAATAAATGGGTATTTTGCAGAGAAAGAGGAAATTTATTTTTTTAAGGGTTTAAAAAAGCTTATCTCAAGATGTAACAAATGCATTGATGTTAGGGGAGATTATATTGAAAAATAACAATTTAAATTGAATTCGCATTTTCCTTCATATCGATACCGAGAATATATTGAATGCCCCTCATATAAAGTGATCTTCAGACGCTACAGCTCTTAGCCATTTCCCAAATTCCACCACCATATCCATCGCTCCCGATAATCCTCTCCAGAGGAAGACCAATAGACCAGAGAGGACTGGAAGAGGCTAAATGAAATTTTTTATGAAGGCAAAATAAAATGGGACGTCAATTCATTTGACCCATTCAAATCTTCTCGTGAATATGGAATCTTCCCAGTACATTTGCAAAAAGATATTACCTTAATAACCCCACTTCTGATAAACATATTCAGAATCAGTTATGCCTGTTAACCACTGATACAAAAAAGTTGGGAAAAGGTAAAATTTACACCCAAAGCAGGTAGTAGACCCACTGATCTACTTAAATAATACAAACCTATAGTCATCACATAGTTTTTCCTAAAAACAATGAAAACAATACTTGATAAAAATATCTGGGATGGTTCACTATACATATATAGGAGTCCACTACACAAAAACCAATATGCCTATCAAACAGGAATATCGACAAGCGACTGGTAACTTATTTGAACTTTTGAGATTGAGCTTTCGACAACACCAAACACGCCCAGATATATATACATACTCGTATATATGCGTGGATGGGTGGCCGTGGCTCAAGTCATATCCACTTGAGTGTTAAGTTCTTTACAAAAAAAAAAAAACGATGCATCCAAGATAACACAAGAGTAGATAACACTACATGTAACTGGATAAAACACATGCTTACCGGTAGAAATATCAACGCTACATTAGGCAGTGATAGAATCAACGTTACGGCTGCGAAAAGTTGCCCTAGAGTGGTGTTCCAAAATTCGGCGTTATTGCGCTTGGCATTATTTCACGGCACTTGGTGTTCCCTCTCCTCCCTGCTGTAGTCCATCGTAGTAAATAAAGTCCTAAATATACTCAGCAAACGAAGGTTTCTCTGCCCAAGGGTACGCTGATGACATTGCCATCCTTATCACAGCCGAATTCGAAGAAACTATCTCGAACTCCTGCAGAGGGCATTTAACCTTGTTGCTAACTGATGTAAGAAAGTTGGTCTAAACGCTAACCCAAAAAAAGAGCACCGTAGTTGCCTTCACCAAGAGAAGAAAATTGGACAAACTTAAAGATCAACACTTTTTGGTAGAACCATTAAGTTTTCAAACGAGGTGAAATTCCTAGGGGTTAGCTTGAATCAAAAACTCACTTGAAATACACATATCAAAAAGGGACCAGCAAATGCCTACTGGGTAAAAACTAGAACCTTAGCTCAAAAATGGTACTGTGTATATACAGAGCAATTAGAGAGAATATGTTAGCACCCATCGCAATATCAGACGTTCTGTTGAATCATCAACCTCTCCATCTTCGCATACAGAAAGAAGCTTTGGCAAACGCATCTCAGTGGACGAGAATAACTCCAAGATATTTAACCCAGAGCTTTTACTTGAACTCAGTAGAAATGAACTCTTAGAAATTACAGACAGACCTGGGAACGGAATAATCCCTGTTCACATGAGATTCACTGATGTGTAATGTGTATCGTGTATGTAATGTATAAGTGTATCGACGTAATTAAGGAATTCGAGAAGGGATTTGCGGATAAACTACCAATACCTCACTCTTCGCAAGTATGGATAGTAGCATTTCTATATTTCAAGCTGATATACATGCAACAGAACTCTAGATTAGGGAGAATTTAAACACATTTGCCACGAAGAAGCGCCTCACAATTTGTCTTTAATTTCTTTATACGAGTATGTATTATACTCTTATTTCTGAAAACACTAGCCAGCACCAATAGAGTTCATTTATTCTGGGTGCCAGATTACAGTGGTTATGACAGCAATAAAAGAGCAGACAGCAGAATTGGCCAGAAAGCTATATAAGTAATGGGCTAAAAACAAAGGCATTCCATTTCCGGACGGAAACTGAAGTTAACAAGAACAAAGCAACTCCTACAACTTCCTAGGGGTCAGATACATGCAGTCGTCGGACAATAATAATGAGATCACTCAAATGCAAATGTAGTGGTCTGTAGTTCGCAAATTTAGCCAACAATTGTGGGCAGAAGCAATTCAGATACGTGAAGGAATATAAATATAACATTTGATGTACGAGGGCGGGTCAATAAGTCCGTGACTTTTTGAATTTCTGACTTCTTTACTGAAACAGCAATACTGCTCCTGTCAACAGGCATCTGTCAGTTGACTCCCGTCAAAATTTAAACTTGCTGCGTCAGTTAGTTTGTGTTTGACAGCTATTTTTATCAAACTACTCACTAATTTGAGGAGAAAATGGAAAAAAGTGAATTTCGTGTGCTTCACTTCACAGGAAGGTTTGGCGTTGTTTAATCGCAATATGGAGGAGTTTTTGCGCCGTTTTTGTAACCGTGGACGAAACATGGATCCATCACAACACACCAGAGAACAAACAACAGTCAAAACAGTGGGTTTCTAAGGGTGAATCGGCGCCAAAGAAGGCCAAGGTGGGTTTGTCAGCCAATAAAGTTATGGCGACTGTTTTTTGGGATGCACGCGGGATAATCCACATTGACTACCTTCAAAAGGGAAGAACAATCAATGGGGAATATTATGCCAACTTATTGGACCGATTCAATGACGATTTGAAAAAATAAACCGACCTCATTTGGCCAAGAAAAAAGTTCTTTTCCACCAAGACAATGCAAGGGTGCACACATGTGCAGTTGCCATGGCAAAAATCCATGAATTGGGCTATGAATTGCTCCCTCATCCACCCTATTCTCCAGATTTGGCTCCGAGCGACTACTTCTTGTTCCCAAACCTGAAGAAATGGCTTGGTGGAAAAAGATTTGACTCCAATGATGAATTCATCTCGCAAACAAAGGCCTATTTTGAGGACCTCGACAAATCATTTTTTTGGAAGGGATAAAAAAATTGGAGAAGCGTTGGACAAAGTGTATAGAGCTCAAGGGAGACTACGTTGAAAAATAAAATTATTTTTTTATCAAAAAATCTGTGTTTTATTCCAAAAGTCACGGACTTATTGACCCGCCCTCGTAATTACACGATTATAATGCACATCAAAATAGACGCTTCCGCTATCCGTGCTAGGTACCGTAGTACGTACTATACATGTACGAGTACATATGTCACATATCATCTTTTTATGCATCTCATCCCATTACATTCCTCGCATGGCGATGATATCTGCTTTATAACAGTTTAAGTCCTCCGTTAGTTATTTGTGTATGTTAACAACAAATAGATCAAAAACCCAACGGAAGTTCCAATGCACGCGCTTAAGTCATTCTCACGCTTTTCCACCAATTCATCATTTTCTGCACAAACAAAAGTGCAGTATTACATCAAGCAGACGACACCTGAGAAGCATTGGGTGGCAATACCTGAAGCAGCAGTAGAAGTAGAAGTTAGACGTTAAGACAGAAAAATTGTAGTTTTTAGTTCTTAATTGGAATGGAAAGAATAAAGTCGATTTTTTTTAATAAATAAATTTTATATTTATTTAACTGGCGCCCGAGCAGGGACCACGGTAAAAGTAACTTTAAATTAAAACGCCCTTAAGCAGTGCATCGTTCGTAGTATTATAAAGACCTCAAGTAGTGCGTGTTCGCGATTTAACACAAGGCCCTCAAGTAGTGCGTGTTCGCGAGATATTCGAACGTTAAAGTGAAAAAAAACCGTGGTCCCCAAACCTACCCAAAATAGTGCCCTCAAGAAGTGCAGAAAAATAGAACTAACAGACTAAGTGAAAGTATTAGCTCGATAGAGTCTAGTACACTGCACGATAAGTACGAGCGCGGATCCCGAGTAGCCGGATTAAGGAGGAAAAGGAGACATCCAGACCGTCGGTGCAGATCACCTGTTATGTTCTTACTATTGTAAGTTTAGATCTTAAGAAAAAAATACAAAGTGAAATTTTCAAATACAAATATTATACTTAATTACAATCTAGATCTTAAGAAAATTTAAAAAAAAAAACAAAAATCAAACTATCAAAAAAACACAAAGTGAAATTTTCAAATACAAATATTATACTTAATTACAATCTAGATCTTAAGAAAATTTAAAAAAAAAAACAAAAATCAAACTATCAAAAAATTAAAATACAAAGTGAAATTTCAAAATACGAACACCATACTTAACTATATATATTAAATATTATACTTAACTAAAATTAATTTACACTACTCAGAATATCAAACTATATTTAAATTAAACACATAAACAAGTTCATTTATTGCCAGTACTATCTGTTAAAACCCTCAACCCTGTAAGTCCCGAATTCTGTTTGGAAAATTTTGAAAACCTAAAATATGGCCAACCCAATTATTTGACCTCCTATCCTAAACGTCCCCGAACAAAACGTTCCAGTAGCTGGAGCAGCTCCAGCAGCAGGAAACGCTCCTGTAAATGTTGGTGGAGTTATCACTAACCAAGCTCTCGAAACCCTCGTAACAAGCTTAGTGACTCGTGTACTTCGAAATGAAGGACGTCAGGTCATTCAATCTCTTGTAAATCCATATGCGGATCACTTCGTTGGTGTTGACCAACAAATTAATCCAGAATTAAGGCATAACATTGGTGAGCTCGACAAAATTCCCGATGTTGTTCGATGCCTTAAGGATTTCAATGGTCATCCAGGAGAATTTAACTCCTGGAAGAAAAGTGTTGACCGAATTTTGCAATTATACGAGTAAATAAGAGGAACACCCAAATACTATGGGATCCTAAACGTAATTAGGAACAAAGTAGTAGGCCAAGCTGACGTGGTATTAGAATCCTACAACACCCCGCTAGATTGGAAATGCATAGCCCGCTGTCTGACTATTCATTACGCGGACAAAAGAGACTTGTCCACGTTAGAGTATCAAATGACGTCATTGGTACAAGGAAACCAAACGGTTACCGAATTCTACCATACGGTATATTCCCATCTATCTCTTATCTTAAATAAAATTGAGTGTATGGAAATGGGTAATGAATCACTAAATATTCTTACTCAAACTTACAGAGACAAAGCTCTGGACACTTTTGTCAGAGGTCTTAGAGGAGACTTGCCAAGACTCCTTGGCATAAGGGAGCCAACGGATCTTCCCCAAGCGTTACACCTTTGTCTCAAGCTCGAAAATCAGAATTTCCGCACGCAATATGCTGTTTCCCATTCTGGACCTAGTCGTGGGTCCTTTAATCAAATCGTTCCCCCACTTCCTCCGAAAAATAGAAATATTGCTCAAAAACACCCTTCCGCGACTAAGCAAACATTTTATCCCCAGTTAGCTTATATTCCACAACCCCATTCCAATCCAAATCAACCTACATACCGACAAGGACTCCAAACTAATCACCAAGACAACTACGTTCAGCAACCTATGCAACCACGTCCCGTTGCACCAAAACCTCAACCAAGACCTGTCCCAATGGACATCAGTGTCCAAACGAGAAACATCAATTCCATGAATAGACCGCAACAGCGCAATATGACAGGAAAGAGAGATGCACCATCCACACGGCTAGCACAGGTACCAAACAAACTCCAAAGAACCTTCCATATAGAACAACAAGGAGCTGACGCAACCTATGAACCAGAACAAATTCAGGAACATTCCGGACAAGAACAAGGAAACTTTCACATAGAACCAAAGGAGAGCGAAGTAGTTTACCAGCAAGCTTTAAATTATGAAGAAAATCAATACGGAGAGACCCTTTCGCAGTATGTTGAGTCATACGAAAACTCGAATTCCCCACAAGAAAACCCCGTAGATTTTGCCGATATTCATTTTTTAGACTGAATAGCTCTTCACTGCCCTACTTTGAGTTCAGGATGAAGAGCGGCGAGATTCTCAAAATTCGAATCGATACTGGTTCCAATAAAAACTATATTCAACCAAGACTCGTCTCAAAACCCATACCCAATTCTGAACCCTTTTATGCAAATTCTATAGCTGGTAAGGTCAAAATTAATCACCACACAGTTGTTAATCTGTTCGGTCTGCAAGAACCAAATATTAGGTTTTTCCTTTTACCTACTCTCAAATCATTTGATGCCATCTTAGGAAATGACAGTCTAAAACAACTGTCTGCGGTAATTCATACTGATAAAGACCTGATGATAATAAAAAACAAAGTTAGAATAAAAATAAAACAACGTGCCTATACGGCAGTCAACAAAATAGACATAAATACAAACCATATGAATGAAGCACAAAAACGGAAATTAGACTTTTTAACCCAGGAATTCCCAAATTTATTCACAGAGCCAGACGAAAGGCTAACTTTTACCACCACGGTAAAAGGTGAAATCCGCACGACCTCCGAAACCCCAGTATACTCCAAATTTTATCCATATCCAATGTCCCTAAAGGATGAAGTAAGCAAGCAAATCAACCAACTACTAAAAGATGGGAAAAGAAATATAGAATGGTTGTTGATTATCGGAAATTGAATACCATCACAATTTCAGATAAGTATCCCATTCCTCAGATAAACGAAGTGCTATCGCAATTAGGCCAAAGTAGGCTATTTTCGGTCATTGACCTCAAAAGTGGATTTCATCAAATCCCGCTTAAGGAGTCGGATATTGAGAAAACCGCTTTCTCTGTGAACAACGGTAAATACGAGTTCACACGACTTCCTTTTGGCCTTAAGAACGCGCCTGCAATTTTTCAAAGAGCGCTCGACGACATTTTGCGTGATCATATAGGCAAAATATGCTTCGTTTACATTGATGACATAGTTGTCATCGGAGAAGACGAAGCCTCTCACTACAATAACCTGAGGAAAGTTTTCAAAACATTAGAGAACGCAAACTTAAAAGTTCAATTGGATAAATGCTCATTTTTTAGAGAAGAGGTAGAATTCTTAGGATTCGTGATATCCTCAAAAGGAATCAAGACGAACCCAGAAAAAATTAAAGCAATTATGGACTTCCCATGTCCCAAAACTTTAAAAGATCTCCGATCCTTTCTGGGCCTTTCAGGCTATTATCGCCGGTTTATAAAAGGCTACGCTAGCCTGGCGAAGCCTCTTACAACCCTCTTAAGGGGGGAGGGAGGAAGAATTTCAAAAAACTCTTCAAGCAAAATTCAAATCAGTTTAAATGATGAAGCAATTACTGCATTCAATAAAATAAAAAATTCACTAGTATCAAAAGATTTGCTGTTGATCTATCCTGACTTTAGTAAAGAATTCCAGTTAACGACCGATGCATCCAATTATGCAATTGGAGCAGTATTAGCACAGAACAGTAGACCCATTACCTTTATCTCTCGTACACTAAATAAAACAGAGGAAAACTACGCTACGAATGAGCGCGAAATGCTCGCCATCATCTGGGCTCTAAATACACTAAGGAACTATTTGTATGGTACAGCAAAAGTTCAAATATTCACGGATCACCAACCACTAACTTATGCCTTGAGTAGCAAAAACAACAACAGCAAACTCAAGAGGTGGAAGGCGATACTGGAAGAATATAATTATGAGCTGATATACAAACCAGGCAAGATGAACATAGTAGCAGATGTCCTCTCGAGACCACCAAAGACAGCCGTTAATTCACTCACTGGTACCCAACACAGTGCTGAAAGCTCTGCCCATGATTTGATACCTTCCACGGAAACTCCAGTAAACGTCTTTAAAAACCAAATAATACTTACCACAGGTGAATCAAAAGGTTATGAATTTAGTATCCCGTTCCCGACTTACCACAGACATACATTTACACAGCCATCATACACTGAAAGCGACCTTATTTCAATATTTAAAAAATACTTAAACCCAAGCGTCCTTAACGGACTCCTAACAACAGAAAATATAATGGGCCGAATCCAGGAAATATATCCCATACACTTCAAAAATTATAAAGTCAGATTTTCGCAAACAAAAGTAGAAGATATCCAGGACGAGGTTAGGCAAAACGAAGAAATTATTAGGGAACACAGAAGAGCCCACCGTAACGGAAAGGAAAATAAAATCCAATTGTTAGAGAAGCTTTACTTCCCCAAAATGAATGCCAAAATAAATAACCTTATAAAACAATGTGCAACCTGTAGAGAACAGAAATACGATAGACATCCCAACAAACCAAAACTTAAGGAAACCCCAATCCCCCAATATCCCGGAGAAATATTGCACATAGATATCTATTCCACCGAGAAATTTCTTGTACTAACTGCCATCGACAAATTCTCAAAGTACGCACAAGCGAAAATACTAAAATCAAAAGCGGTCGAAGACATCAAAGAACCGCTCCGAGAACTTCTTTTCGCATTCGGTATTCCTAAGATTATAGTTATCGATAACGAAAAGTCCCTAAATTCCTCTTCAATAAATATCATGGTCAATGACCAATTAAACATACAAATCTTTAAAACTCCACCCTATTCTAGTTCGGTTAATGGCCAGGTGGAGCGTTTCCACTCCACGTTATCCGAAATAATGCGTTGCATTAAAGCCGATGGCATTCAGAGAACATTTCCTGAACTTCTTGATAAAGCAGTCTACGAATATAATTATTCGGTGCATTCAACAACGGGCAAGAGACCGCTTGAGATATTCTTTGCGCGAAACGTTAGCATAGACCCAGAAAAATTCGAACAGGCTAGGCAAGACAACATAGCCAGGCTAAGGGAAAAACGAAAGGCTACTCTCGATTACACCAATAAAAAGAAACAACCCATAAAATCATACACACCAGGTGAGGTTATTTACATCAAAATAAACAAGAGGTTAGGTTCCAAGCTATCTCCACAATTTAAAAAAGAAATAGTCAAAGAAAACTTTTCAAAAACCGTTCTCACAGAGTCAGGAAAATCAGTCCACAAAAATAATATCAAAAGCTAATATGATCTTTTCAGGTTTTTGCTGACGCTCTGCTGTGCAGAAGTACAAATTTTGGATTATTCCAACTCAAAGGTTATAGCACTAACCGTTGGGACTTCAAAACTTCAAATCGGAACCCTTAAAGTTGTCCATGTTATCGACTTGGAAGAATTTGAAAAAACCACTCGAGAGCTCGAGTCCAAACTTCAACGTGATGTTGACACCAACCATCCCATGTTCCCGTTCCTTTCACTTGAAATTACTAAAATTTTATCCCTAATAGATTTACTAAAACCAAATACTAGAGTTGAGAGGTCATTAAATTTCCTTGGAAGCGCATGGAAATGGATCACAGGGAATCCAGACCATGACGACTTCATATTGTTAAAGTCTAAAATCAATGGTGCACTTAGAAATGAAAACAAACAAGTTATTATAAATAGATCATCCATTGACAGGATTAATGAAATTACAAATAAGACTAACAACATTTTAAAATTAATAAAAGAGAATAATAACATTAAGAATGAAATTGCTATGAACATTAAGAATAAATTAGATATCATCAAAGAAGAAATAGTTAATGTAGAGTACGCCCTGCATTGGGCAAAGGCTGGAGTCATCAACTCATTCATTTTATCCAAAACAGAAATAAGTGTAATTACAGATCTTTTCAAAAGAAATAATGTACCATTCTTAAATATCGAGGAAGCCATAAAGTTCGCTCAAATTAAAATTGCATCTAACAATAGAGCACTTTTGTATATTATTAGTATCCCAGACACAAAACAAGAAACATGTAAAACTATATTACTCAAACCCGTAAAACGTGGAAATATTGTAACAAAAATTAAATATGAAAAAATTTTATTTTGCGAAAACACAATTTTAGGAATAAGTGGAAAATGTAAATCTAGTAATAAGCTTAGTATATGTAATAGGAAAGAAGTTATAGATATTAGTGAAACTGCTTGCATCCCTAATCTGCTTAGAAGTCGATCATCGAACTGTACAGACATCAATAATCAACACATCCCGACTTTGGAAGAAGTTTTTCCAGGAACCCGACTATTAAATAAATTTAACGGAACAATTCAAATCAATGAAGACAAAGTTAACTTGACAGGAACTTTTATCATTCAATATAGCAATTCAACAATAATAGTAGACAGCCAATCCTATACGTCAAATGAAGTCTCCTTTGCAAAACCATTACCTTCAGTTGTACAACCAGGCTCAACTTTCGGAACATACGAGGAAGTACTTGCACTACAATCTATGAAAGAACTGCATTTAAACAACACCGAACGCATAAACCTAATAGAAGAAGAAAACCGAGCCGGACATTTAACCAACTTGCGAATGTCGACGTGCCTAGTTATCATTATAATGGCAATTATTTTTGCAAAACTATTGGAATATTTTAAACGCAAACCTGTTAATATCAACACAACAATCGCAGCAAACGAACCTTTATCACCAGCTGAAACTATGCCAGAACCCTTCATAGTCATGCAAGTAAGCCCTCAAAAATTAGAAAAAACAAAAATAAATCAAATCCCATATTTTTGAGAATGAGGACATTCTCACTTAAGGAGGGAGATGTTAACAACAAATAGATCAAAAACCCAACGGAAGTTCCAAAGCACGCGCTTAAGTCATTCTCACGCTTTTCCACCAATTCATCATTTTCTGCACAAACAAAAGTGCAGTATTACATCAAGCAGACGACACCTGAGAAGCATTGGGTGATGCAATACCTGAAGCAGCAGTAGAAGTAGAAGTTAGACGTTGAGACAGAAAAATTGTAGTTTTTAGTTTTTCTTAATTGGAATGGAAAGAATAAAGTCGATTTTTTTTAATAAATAAATTTTATATTTATTTAACTTGTACATAAAGCCCATTCAAGTACAATACAATGCGCGGACCTTTAGTTGTTTGGAAAAGGAAGGCTCAATCTTTACCTTTTTGATCCAGGCCCTTTTTGGGACCCCTGAGGTGATGGATATTTTGTGTGAACAAACCCCATGGTGGATATGAGAACTGCCTTTGATGTATTAAGAGTAATAGTAGTAATAGCTGAGTTGGTCTTGCATTTTCAAGCGTATCCGCTATAAATATAATTAAGTAAACCACAATGTCGCTGGTGCACAAATGTATCAGAATTAAATACAATAAGTCGATCACTTGGTTGTTCTCGAACTATCATCAGCCAGTTTTTCATAAGAAACTCGGAGCAGCTCGTCTAGTTCCTACTGCAGTTGCTTTTCATTGACCCAACATTAATGAACCAAAAACCTTGACTCCAGACGCCTCTTAACATAAAAAAATAAAATAGGTATTTAAAAAGCACAATAAAATAAAATGACAAAGAAATGTATAAAATTATGTTCCTTTTCATCTTCAAAGATGGGAAGCTATCTGACGGAGACAATGGCCTTGATACCACAACGAGTTTCTTATCCGCAAACCTTTAAATCTAGCGGATTTATGAATAAAATGCGAAAAGAGCGGCAGAACATATCAACAACGTATCTCGATGAACCGGTTTCATTAAACGAATTCCGATTCTTGTCAGGTTGACATTCTCATATCTTTTTTTGTTGCGGTTTTTCCCGGATACCACTGACAAGTCATTTCCTTGTGAGTTTTTGTATCATTTTGCCAACGTATCGCCAGATCCAGATGTGCTTGCATACGATGACATGTCATCATTCACTACAAATATACAGTGAGCTTTTTTTAAATCCAACAACCGGTAGAAACACACTAATGTGGTACGAGTATGTTGCGCGAAGGCGCAATGACCTGAAATGCACATTTCAACCACGTCGTGCGATTGTCGTCCTCATAATTATTATTTTCGGAAATTAATTTGCCATGTCTAATTTATACAAAAAAAATCTCTGTCGTTTCATCTTAATGAGGCAACCTGCTGTATAAAATTGATAGTTTTTTCCAATTTAACCCATCAAACCGGATTCATAAGAATGTCAGTAGAGAAGTTGTTTTTTTCTATTTAAAACCTCCGACTAATACTTGAGATCCGAATAAAGATCCGCCCCAAACATTTAATGACTTACCTGTGCACACATTTTTATAACCATCCGTCATACCTAAAGTCTTTCCAATACAGCATCAGGCATATCATGAGTATCTTTCTCATTTGGCAAATTGAGGTATTGTAAATAGCAACTGACGTGCGAATGTTAACAATAAAATCATGATTAAAGTTCTTGAATGGCAATCTGCTAAATTTTGATCCCTTTGGGCCGAAATTAGGTGTTTACTGAAGCAAAGACTATGTATCTTATACTTACTTGAGGTGAATCAATATTATGAATATGAATAAAATTTATTTTTGGGGTTTTACTAACGAGTGTTTTGAATGCAAAAGTTCTAAAAATGTGAATATCTTATTCTGGTCAGAGTATTTGAATGCCGTTTGTTTTTAACACCTAATTTAATATTTCACTTTTGGACTTCTTAACTTGGTCACGCTATTGTTCAGTTTTTAACAAAGAAAGTCAAAACATTCGGTTCGTACCCTTTTAAGAATTATAAATGGAAATTTGGGGACCTACGTGACGATTGATCAAGAAACTGCTGACTGCCCTATAACATGGATTGGGCCAGCAGCCCAACTATCAAGATCATAAAGAAATGCGTACCTTACCTCCCAGTGGTGGTCCCCGGTAACTGGGGAGGGCAAGCTTGACGAGTAACATAATACAGGCCTACGCCGTCATAGAGATCACAACCCTATATGAAAGAAACTAAAAATTGCAATCGAACAATTATTGCCGTTACCCAGGGAGTGCGATGAGATGCACCCGACAAAAAGAGGATGAAAAACTTTGATGTGTTATGTACTACGGATATTGATATAAACCTAAGATCAGCGTTTTTTTGGATGCGAACTTGTCGTATGCTGCAAGAGCTTCCGACACGTGATAGGAAGTAAGGACATCTTTCGTATGATGGTAGTAGAACAACTCAACATCTGGACTTAGGCTTACTAGGCAGGGGGACGAAATATCACTATGGCAAGCACACGGTTTCCACAAGAGGACATGATGATCTCCGGATCATGAAATGCTAAATCAGATTGATCACATGGCGATAGACCTAAGGCATGTCTCCGATATTCTGGACATGCGAACATTACCAAGTGCAGCCAAGGTACGAATGCTGATTTCCAAAACGGCTTCCAGTTAAACAAGAAGCCTACAAAGCGGCGCTGCTATGAATGGCGAACATTACTTGTGAGCTCTACGAGCAGAAGAGACGGGAAGAAAATCGGCTTCTCCGGAAGAAGTAAAATGAGGACGAGAAGGGAGCAATCGGAGATATTCTGAGGCTGTATTCCAAAAATAACGTACGGAAGTTTTCCCAACTAGTAAAAAGAATTTGTGAAGACAGCAAGACCCGTAAAAAAGTCTGTAGAGATGAAGAAGGAAACGTTGTAGTAGAGTCACAGTCGGTGTTACTCGTAAGAATATAGAAAAACTCTCTTTGCGGACATGTATAACGGCGAGGAAGCCCAACATCCCGCCCTCAGGCAGAATAGACCATCCAACTTAGATGATGATAACCAAAATTTCCGATCACCTGACCAAAATGAAGTATGGATAACAATATCTAAGACATACATAGATATAAGAATTTAAAGTAGCTTAGAGTGCCTGTGTGGGGCCAGTAAGTTAGTATGTGGGGTGGCCGTGGTGTAGTGGTAGTAGCAAACGCTTCTCACTCGGAGGGTCCAGGTTCGAATCCTGCCCATGGCAAAATCAGTTTTTCATTGTATATTTGAAACTCAGACAAAAAAATTCTGCGTGTGAAGGCATAACACTGACATGTAGATTTGGCTGTTATAAGAGTTTCAAGCAATGAAAAAAATACTGGGAATTATACTCGAATCACTCTGAGTGAAGCAAAAACTCTCCGTCCTATTCGGACTCCCACCCCTGGAGAGCAAACATAGAAACCAAACACACCTGAGTTTCAAGCCACTACACAAACAATTTTCCTTTCTCCTCCTTCTGTCTTTCCGCCCGCGCCCTGGCAACAGTAAAAGGGTATCCAACCCCTTAGGCGCGCGTAAATTATAAAAAAAAAAAAAAAAAAAAAAAAAAAAATAAGATTGTTAAGTAATTGTAAGCTAGTATTTAAGCATTTTTTGTTAGTATGTAAGAGTTAATTAGTAAGAATATAAAATGCATTGAAAACTGAAATAACAATATCTAAGGTGAAATCCAACAAATAAGCTTTATCTGACGGCTTACCAACCAAGGTATCCCGAGCTGTTGAAAATGACCTTTTAGATACGCCCCCAATTGCGCCAAATATAGTGGCATAAGTCTCTTGCATACGAGATCTTATCTCCCATATTGTGTGAACGTCTGAAACATCGTCAACTATCTGTTTGGTTCCTATCAGTATGCCTTCAGGCCAGAAAAGTCCACAACCGACCATATTTTCACGCTCTAGCAGATCTTTGAAAAAACACTAGAAGTCCAAATTGATACCCTTTGTCTAGCTCTGACATACCTGTCAAGCTAGTCCGTCTGTAACGACTAAGAATACTCGCTACTCCGTCAATAACGACTTAACTGAGACCTTTGATGTCCAAAAACTATTTAGACAAGGTGACGCGTTGTCGTATAGCTTCTTTAACATCATACTTGGAAGAATTTTGCGGAACTCACAATTAAACACGGGGTTACAATCCTTTTGTACAACTAGCCGATGATATTAAAATAATTGGTAGAACTCAGCGAGTTGTCACCGATGCGTTCGCTACGTAGTATTGAAATCGAAGCTGCCAAAATATATTTAGTGGTAAATGAGGGTAAAAGGAAGTATGCGCTGTCAACAAGAAGGGACACAAAACATCGACGAATTGGGCAGAATATCACAGTCGACAGCTATAACTTTGATGTAGTCTATTCTAACATCAGCTCAGCTTCAGTAGAAATAAAACGAAGAATCACTCTAAATAATCGCTATTTTTTTGGGCTAAGAAAGCAATATTGTAGCAAGGCCCTATCCCAAAAAACTAAGGAGACTCTATTGAAAGCGAATGAAGATATCCTCAGTCGTTTTGAGAGAAAAATTCGTCAAAAAATATTCCGTCCCGAGCTTTGGAGTAGAAGATTCAGTTTCAACCGCGAACTATACGAGAGACTTGTTAGTTGAGGCCCAGGTTTACCCTGAATTGCAGCGCCACATAAGTAAGAAACTATGTAAGTAAATTTAAATTCTGTACAAGTTGATTTTCATTTTCATCGACGTCAAGGGTGCTTTCGACAATACAACTCGTGCAACTCGGCCATGCCTAGTTTTTTGGATAAAAGCAATACCGGTGAATAGGACATTGATTGCGGATGCTGGCTGCGGCCAATATGTGGTGGCGGGTACTCTCTGTTGAATCGTGTCTCGCGACTGTTTGCTCTAAAGCGCATCTCCAGGCGTGATCGACATTGCTTTCAGTCAATCTTTTCAAAACTGAGGTTGTTCTCTTGGCGGGAAGGAGGAAGCTGCCTGCTCTGACTCATCTAGTGCTTAAAGGTATCACTATCCAATTCTCCAAAGAAGCTAAGTAATTTGGTGTCATCCTGAATAGCAAACTTCTCTGGACTAAACTTGTTACGTCAAAACCATCTAAGGCGCTGTCGGCCTTCTGGCAGTGCAGAGGAGCTATCGGCAAGACATGGGGCCTGTCACCGAGAAGGGTCCTTTGGATCTGCTATGATAAAGCCAATTATATCCTATGCGTCGGTTGTCTGGTGGAATGAGCTCTCGCGAAAATATGTGATTGCTGCTTTCACCAGACTCCAAAGAATGGTTTGTCTCAGGTGCATGGGGACTTTCCCAAGCATTCCTGGCTCCGCTCTAGACGCATTGCAGAATCTCCCTCCCCTTGATATTAATATCATGGGCTGCATTCTCAAAACCATCTTTCATTTAAAAACAAGTGGTCTTTGGTACAAGACTCACTGGAGCTTTGATGACCTTGCGCATCGCCTGTCTTATGACATTGGTCTTATGGACATGTTGTCCGATGCAATGAAATCAGAACTCATGTTGCCGAAAAAATACCAAATCGCCGTTTCTTGTGCCCGGAAGTGGTTTCGGCCAGAATCTGAGCCAGGAAGGGAATGCAGTAGGGTCTGTCTTCACGGACAGCTCCAAAACCAATATAGGGTGTGGCGCTGTGGAGAACCGTTGGAGGGTCCGAGGCATTTGCATCTATAGCGACAGCTAAGCTGCGTTTAGAGGCTTATTGAACCCTGTTACGACTTCCAAGCTAGTTCAAGAATGCAAGAGTTCACTGAACAGAGTCAGAAGTCTTGGTCCCAGGTCACAATGGGATCCCGTTAAATGAAATCGCCTATGAACTTGCCAGGCAAGGTTGAGAGGAAAGTATTTCAGGACATGAACCTATGTTGAGTCTGCCTGCGTCCTCGGTTAAGGCTTCCATTGCCAGTTGGGTCTCATATAAGCGCAACTGCAGATTACCCCGGAAGTTAGCGGCCTTTCTGCTGTCTCTCAGCAGGAAAGACTGCAGGTTGATTACTGGCATCGTGACAGTGCACTTCACTTTTGCAAAGCACTTAAATATGCTGGTAATAAGTGAGAAAATGGGAGAAAATGGGGACCTTACCCCAAAACTATCCTATATACGTACACGGCTATCGTCAGACCCATTTTAACCTACAGCAGCTCTTAGTATGGTGGCAATCTATAAATAAAACTAGCAATCTTAGGTCAATGAGAAAAGTACAGAGGATTGTGTGTATAGGCACGTCTCATCCCATGAGAACGACGACTAGGGCTTTAAAATATACTTGACCTCTTGCCCCTGGATCTATGCATGCAAGATTCTGCAGCGAAAAGCGCTCTAAGATTGAATCACCTTAATGGGTGTAAACCAAACGGTGGCCGTGGCTCAAGTGGTAGTGTTTTGGCTTCCAAATCGGACGATTCGGGGTTCAATACCAGCCGCGCCGGCAAGACATCCTTTTTTTCCGGCAACTAAATTCACGTAAGATGAGTGGTTGCCTAGAATACAACAACAAGTAGAATTACACTAATAATTTAGTCTCCCCATTAAATGTTGGATGCCACCGGTGGAGCTAAATAACCACTGAGCCCAAAAATCTTTCCCTCTCTCTTTGTCCTATTTTAACATGTGATCAGGCATTTTAAGTGTAGTAATACCCACTTGAATGTTAAGTTCTGTAAAAAAAAAAGGCAAAGCCTCGATCCTTACAAGACGTGAACTGTGTTTATGCACCAATACGGACTACATAGTACCGTACCCCATCACAACTTCAAAACACCATTCGCCTGCATTTTCACAAGCAGAGAGGAATGGGACAGAAACCAAATGGTACCAGACTCGATATCCATTTTTACTGATGGATCAAAAATGGAGACATCAGGACCATCGCAACTGTCGAAATCAAATCAAGGCTTGTGATGCGCTGTTGCTTGGAGTTTAAAGCTCTTTACGTTCAGCATAAAGAATACCAAGCAATAAGAATGCAGATGAGCTAACTCTAATAGGATCCTCCATGGGAAGGGAACTGGCATTCTGAGAATGCAAGTGGACTGATCGATACAAATAAAAGCCAATAAAAAGTGGAAAAATCTTCCAACCTGCGAAACCTCAAGACAACTAAAGCTGAAACTCCGCAAATTCAAAACAAGTAAGATTCTCTTGAAAAGCATAGCAGAACTACCTACGCTTGTTAGATTGCTCACACGCCATAATCTTCTGGGAGCGCACGCAATAAACGCTCATGCTCAGGCTGTGGAGACATGGGCTCATGAGAGGATACCCTTCATTTTTTGTGCATTGTCCCACCCTCAGTAGTTATTACTTCGACGACATCTGAGAACTACATATCTGCTGCTTCACTTACATCTCTTTAGAGATTCGCGGATGCTACAAGATGGCTTAGACCCGCTAAAGAAAAACAACAACAAACAACGGGAAAGGGAAAACAGAAACCAGAACTAAGAACCGCAATCAAATCCATATACCCTTCCAATTACTCCACCCGGGCATCACAATGGGTCTACACAGACTTAAGTGTGATGAGATATAAAATGGACTGGGCTCCAGATACCTCGCCTATCCGCCACCCTAACTTAACCTAACCTTGTTTACGAAATTTGTTATAACAATTATGAACCTTTCAAGGTTCTGCATACAATCTGCGAATCAAATCAAACAAATCAATGAAAGGGTAAACAAAAAAATAATTCGGAATCCAATAACATAAAATGTTATTTGCCTGATAACAAAAACCTGAACAACAGACAACCTGAATTTATACCCAAAGCCTTCTACCATCTTATTCGTTTGTGAATATATTTTTAACCGATGACACAGATGCCTTATGTTCCTTCATTAATCGTGTTTTTCATTTATCATTAGTGTGATCATACTTATGTGACCACAAGTTTAAGCATTAGCGGTATTGTCTAATTAAAATGGAAAATACGATATTACGGGTCAGATAGCATGTAAATTACTACGACACCGCCTACTTATATTTTTTTCGACCCGTCGAGGAAATTAATTTGTATTCAGCAAATCTTGAATAAAAAGTACTGACGCTGAGAAATGTTTTAGATAAGATATTTCTTATTTAAACTGATGAATGATTTGTATGCATCTTTAAGCACCTCCTATCCTCCACCTCATCTTACCAGCGGAAGAACTATCTTATAGTGGAGCTAAAGTTAAATGTATTTTCAATCTTACTTTGTACGGGAAACAGACTTTATTAATCTATGAAGACACATTTGAATAAGATTTGTACCATATTTTCCTACAAAAAGAAGAAGATATTACTCTCACAAACTATGTATTCCATAGAATTTGGAATGATCGGCAGACATCTAGTTCTCTTTCAGATCACCTGATTAAACAAGCAGTTTAATTTTCACTGCAATATCTACTCCACTGGACGAGCGTAGCTGCGATAAATAGAAAATCTGCATCATTTGTATTATCCTTATTACGGGACACGATCTTAAATAAGCTTATGCACCTGGCACCAATCCCTTTAACATCACACATGTGATCTATTGTATATATAATACTTTCCTGTATGGGCGCTTTATAAAGAACTTCGTAATCCATTAATAGGTTTATATTAGAGTTATTTTTGGAATGGAAAGAAAGATATTGGAACAGTACCCACCAGCTAGGCATCAGAGGTTGTAACTCCAATAGCTGTTGCAGGTTTCCAGACATGTTGTCGCCGGAATGCACATACTCCACATACGTAAGAAGAACCTCAGGTTAACAAAATGAAGGAAGCAGTCCTAAGCTGCAGCGCTAGTCCGCCTAAGAATTGCAAACTGCTTTTCCGAGTGCTACCGGTCACTATATAGGAACGCAAATGCCCCTTTGGGCGAACGTTTGGGACATATTGGGGACCTTGGATAGATGGCCATAGAGCAGGTTAGATATTAAATGCTTACAGGTAGAACCGTCCTAGAATCTGCCACTCACGTTTATATCAGTGGTGGGCACATAAAGAATAAACACAAGTTCCGTAATGTTTATTTCATTTGTGACATTGGAATGTCACAATTTATGCGTGTATGGTAACAAGTGGGGAATCGTTGAACTCGTAATTTTGGATACTTTAATTGTTTCGCAGTAAATGATGTTCTAAAATGTCAAAAGTTATTAAGGTTATTTTTAATTAAAAATTTTGATTTTGACATTTTTGATTTGATTTTTTCCGGAAAAATATCATATAAGCCCCCATCTTTTGCAACTTTGAAACGTGTACCTAGTTTTAAAAACAAAAAAATCATTTCATATCGAGTCAGTAGTTTTCAAGATACGCCCAAACTAATTCAAACTATAAAACTCAAAAATCTGGTATTCTCTTTCAACAGCCAAAGAAAAAATTAACTGATAAACACCTGTTTTGGAATTAGATAGAGTTTAGTTTAGTTTAGTTTTCAATGCATTTTATTTTCTTAATCACTAACTCTTACATACTAACAAAACATGCTTAAATGCTAGCTTACAATTACTTAACAATCTTATACTAACTTACTGGCCCCACACAGGCACTCTAAGCTACTCTAAATTCTTATATCTATGCCTTTCGACTTTATTTACATTTTACTTAGAAGTATTTATTTTGTATACTTAAGGCTAAGAAAAAACAATTTGTTAACAAAAAACTTAGCATATGGACATGTTTTTATTTTTTTATAAAAACTTAATATCTAACTTAAAATAAAACTTAGTCTACTTAACCTACATACACAATTAACACATACACACACATAGACATTAGATAATAATATGCATATACTAGTATATACCTTTGTATATATCAATATATGTATATATTCCTTAAATGATATATAAGCTGGCCATCGCTATTCACAGAGCAAATAGATTGGTCAGCTCTGCCTCATTAGTGAGGCTGGTCCATAATTGACGGAAACGACGACGAAACATCTTCTCCATCATTCAACCACCAGAAATGCTGGTGCTGCCGAACGACATCCCTCTTATCGCGATTCCCCACCGCCCTACTGAACCTGAGACGATCCACACTGCCATGTACGACGTCTCTGTTGTAGTTGAGTCGCCTGTCCCTAGCTACCGAGCGACATGGAAGATTAACGGGACCGCTGATATATCCTGAATCAACCCTTTCTGATCTAGGTAGAGGAATGCTTCCGGTGGAACGAAGCCGTCAGAGCGCACATTCTCGTGGTAAAGGTAATTGTTTTAGTAAGTCCCAGATATCAGGTTATTCGTCGAGGTGATTGCTCTTGCAATGTGCCTTCGAGTCAGCTTAATTACGAAGTTGTCCACTCGTATTAGGTTCGCCCTGTTGTAAAGGACCTCATTAGAATAAAAAAATTTGTACTCCGACTCTGGTGTTCTGTACAAGCGAAGGCAAGCCTTCTCAAACACCCGAATCTCTTCCATTAAGCTTGCTCGTACATTGGACCACACGGGACAACCAAATACCAGCATGGGCCTGATAAGGGCCATGTAGCAGATTATCTTTACCCTCGCATTGAGTTGGCTGCTATAAAACAGTTTTTTTGTAAGGGCAAAAGCACCTTTAGCTCCGGCCAGAGCAGAATCTACATTTTTGTCAAAATACAGAAACTGATCTAGCCAGATCCCAAGGTATCTGACTACATTTCGACAGGCAAGAGGCTGTCCGAGCTGTCCAATGATTGAGAACTTTCGCCAATTTTTTCTGGTATTCCTAGAGGCTCCAGACAACGACGTCCCAAAGAGAATGGTTTCCGACTTCTGAAAATTGATTTTCAACTTCCAGTCATCGCAAAATCGTCTTATCGTATCGAAGTCACGCTGCAAGAGAGTATTAATGGCCTCGATTTTTGGACCTGTTCTATACGCTATCAAATCGTCTGCGTACGCAATAGCATGGGGAAGTGAACTTATCAAGTCGCTTGTATAAATATTGAATAGGATCGGCGAATTGACCGCGCCTTGCTGAAGACCATTTTTAATTTGAAATATTCCAACAGAAACCTTTTTTCACGATGAACTGTCTGTTGGTTAGCATATTATAAAGAATGTATGTACAAGAGTGGTTTACTGATCCCCAGCCTAGTCAGCTTATCGAAAAGACCCTCTAACCATACGGTGTCGAAGGCCTTCTCCAAGTCAACAAGGCAAGCACCAGTACAGGAAAATGTCGAAGTACAATGTTCGGAATACCATCGGTCCCCACTGATTTCTTGGCCCTGATTGTGTCGAAGATCTCGTGGAGTTTCTCCTTCGAAATGAACGGGGGAAGGTCACCCTCTCTGGAAATGACATTATTTGCCATATTTCCGTCGCTGAACCGGGTGAAACCAGAGCCCTCGGATCGCCAGTTCCCTATTTCATTTCGAATGCAGAAGTCGTGCACCAAGACGCAATTGCCCAGGTCATAATTAGGGCCAATGGTATCAGTGGTCTTGTATACTACCTGGAAAGTCGCCCCTATGGCCTTAACCTTCTCCTGTGGATCCTCAATCACAAAGAAGTCGTCATCATTAGCGGCCTCATTTGGATCAATACCTGCTATTGTCAGTAACCGTTCGTTGTCTGTTGTCCGGGCTGTTTTAAGACACTGAAGGTCGTTTTGATTTTTTCTCCGAAATAGTTTATTTATTTGCGGAAACATATTCGGTGGTGTTTACAGCCCGAACCTTGTTGTTCCAATATGAACTTACAGAAATTCTGTAATTCTCTTTTATTAACGTTTGAAGATTTTTAATTGACGACTTCATCTCCGGTGTCCTAATGTCTGTCAGTTAACTGTCTGTACAAGTTTTTAAGTCTTGACAGAAGTCTACTTTTCTGTCGGTGCAGTGCGTCAATAGTAGGATTTCGGAACTGGTCTTCGTTAGTCGTACGTCGATACCGCGGTATTGTAGTGTCTGTCATCGAGCCACAAGGCTTAAATATTATTTTTTGTTTTTGTATTTTTTTTATTTTTATTTTTATGAATTAAATAGTAAAATATTTTAATTGAATTAAAGCACCCATAGGACCGGGAAGGTGTGCCCGCTGGTAATATAAACGTTTCTTCCACCTGCTGGCATCACTTTTAAACCAAGTTTCGATTTGTCAATAGCTTTGTCTCTTTCTTCAAAGAATTTGCAAGTGCAGTTTAGACTGCTGTTCTGCTTAACTGTCATACCAATACGCTCACACAGGTTTCCTGGTACATTGGAAATTTACCGGGTACCGGTGTTGAAGGGAGTAAATTTTGTCTTTGGTAGACATTTGGTTTTTGGTACTGTCATACGACAGTTCAATTTAAAATTGCATTTTTAAAATTTGAACAGAAGGAGGAGTTGATGGTGCCACTGGTGGAATTTCAAGGGTACACTTTCCCGATACCTATAAAATAAAATCACATAAGTAGTTAAAACTGTCGATGTTTATTTGGGATGCAGGGACGAGTGGAAATTTCTACGGCGTGCAGCAACAAAATTTTATTTTATAGTGGTTCTAACCAGGTTAGTTACTTTTTTCGTTTTGTGATTTATTGTGAATTTTGGAATCACAAATGGCACCAAGTAAGCGAAGCTGTAATGCCACTAAATGTCGTAAGGCAGATACAACATCGATGGTGAGCTGCGATATCTGTAAGCGGTGGTGGCATTTTTCATGTGCCAATTTCGACCCATGTCTGTACGACACAGCCACTCCTTGGTACTGTGGCGGAAGTTCTTGTCGGTCAGCAGCTGAGGTTGAGGAAAGGCCTGCCGTTGTGGAACTGCAGAACGAGAATATCATCGTCGTGTCCTCTCCGTCTGAGGAAGATGAGTTACAAGCTACTCTAGATGGGTTGATGGAGGCGGCTGTAGTAGCACAGGCAGCAGCTGCGGAGAAGGATGCCGAACTTGCTGCAATGCGGAAACAGTTGGATGAGCTAAGGTTGAAACTGACAGATGCCGTGCAATCCGCTCCTGCTGTTGCTAATCCCGAGGTGGATAAGCCAGGTCCCACCCGGCATTCGCTTAAGCTATCGAATGACAGATTGGAATTGATCCGAAGAATCCAAACTAATCACCAGGCATTGTTGGAGAGTACTTTACAACGTCAACCAGTGAAGGATCCTGTGAGGCATCCTCAATCTACGCCTGTTAGTGGAGTGCGTAACCGTCAAGTCAGTTTTCAAGACTCCTATCTCCAACAGTCAAATATAGCGAATCTGCTGACCATCTTAAACAGATCGAATGTTCAAGAGCTGCCGATTTTCTCTGGATCTAATAAGAGGGAATGGCCCTACTTCGAGGAGGTTTTTAGGTCTACAACCATTGAAGGCAACTATTCTGGTAAGGAAAATGTTGCTCGATTACGCAAGGCCCTAAGGGGTGAGGCTTATCAGTTGGTGAGTGACCGATTGAAGTATTCTTCTGACGCTGTGGCGATAATGGATTCCCTGCGTGCTATCTTTGGACGTGCTGATGTGCTGGTGCATGGGTTAACATCGGACCTCCTCAGATTACCCCCATTGAAGTCAAAGTGCGATGCAAACCTGCAGTTATGGGCAGTTAAGGTCAATGGATTCGTGGCTGATCTTAAGTCAATGAGGAGAGAACAGGACCTCACCAATGGGTACGTGATTACCGACCTAGCCTGCAAGTTAGGTGCAGGTTTGTACCAGGAGTGGAAGAAGAAGCAAGATTCACTCCCCCGCGTTTCTCTACAAGACTTCGCAGAGTTTCTTACTGGCAAAGTAACCGATTTACCTACGGAGTTGGTCAGGCCTTTGGAATCCACCGTGAGTAAAAAACCTCAAGGCCCATCGAAGACATCACATCGAGTGCTGACACATCAACCATCCTCGTCTGCAGCCGAAAGACCCAATTGTGGCAAGTGTGGCCGAAAAGGTCATACGCTGGCGCATTGCGAGGACTTCAAGAATCTTACAGCTGAGCAACGGTTGGATTACGTAAGACAGAAAGCGATCTGCTTCACATGCTTGGATCAATCACTACACAACTGGCGGGCCTGCGCAAAGAAGAAAACTTGTGGTCTGAATGGCTGTAATGGGCGACATCATCAACTGCTGCACTCTGCACTTCCGAAGAAGAACTCGGAGCTGAACATTTCCGCTGAGTCATTTGAACCTCAACCAAACTTCAATTCTTCGCATGTCGACGCTAAGATACCAGTTTTGTTTAAGGTGGTGCCCATCCGGATCCATGGCAACAACGACAAATTCGTTGATACGTACGCTTTCCTCGATGACGGATCGTGTCTTACTATGTTTGAGAAAGAGCTTTTTGACGAATTGGATTTGGATGGTACACCTGAGGAGTTAACTCTTCAATGGACGAAGGGTGTTTCCAGAGTGGAGGATGCGATTCGGACCAATTTGGCTGTTTCCGGAATAGGCAACCGTAAGCGCCATCTGCTGAAGGGGGTGTACAAGAGTTTAGATTTGCCAAGTCAGACTGTCAATGTTGCGGCCCTAAAAGATCTGTATCCGCATCTGCGTGGACTCCCGCTTACCGACCTATTCAATGCTAAGCCGAGGATCCTGGTGGGTCTTGATCAGGCAAAATTCTTGCTAGGACATGGGCAACGACATGGTAAGGAAGATGAGCCGTGCGCGTTGAAGACTCTACTGGGTTGGATCGTCTACGGTCAATCAGCACCCACAATTAGAGCGTCTTGCTTTCATCAAATGGCTAAACCCGTGATGCATTTGACCTTTCATGACGTCATTAAAACTGAAGACGAGCTGCACAATCTTGTAAAGCGGCATTTAACGACCGAGGAATTTGGCGTGATGCCTCCGAAGGGAGAACTCGTAAGCAAAGAAGTTCGTCGAGCGATAGACGTTATGGAGCAGACTTTAAGAATGAAGGATGGCCGCTACGAGATCGGGCTGCTATGGGCCTCGGACGGTATCAGACTTCCAGATAGTTACCCCATGGCATTCAATCGACTTATAGGTTTGGAGAGAAGTTTGAAGAAGAACCCGGATATGTTAAATTGGATGAACAACTACATATTAGGGTTGGTGTCGAAAGGATACGCAAGAGTAGCTAATGCACAAGATCTAGAGAAAGAATGGGAACGGGTTTGGTATGTGCCTACATTTATTGTCCATAACCCTTATAAATTTCCCCCTAAACTTCGAGTAGTGATGGATGTAGCTGCTAAAGTTAGAGGTGTTTCATTGAACACGCATCTGTTAAAGGGGCCGGACAACTTAGTTCCACTACACGCAGGGCTTTTCAAATTTAGAGAACGGGAGGTGGCAGTGAATGCTGACGTAAAGGAGATGTTTCACCAGATCCGGGTCAAGGAGGAGGATCAACAATGTCAACGTATTCTATGGAGAAATGGGGATAGCACTAGGGACCCCACTGTGTATTTATTCGAGGTCATGATGTTTGGCCCCAGATGCTCGCCAACTTGTTCGCAGTTTGTGAAGAATTATCACGCTGATCTTTTTCTAGACGAATATCCTGAAGCAGTGGACGGTTTGACTAAACGAACCTACGTTGATGACTACTTCAACAGCCACGACACTATGGAGCAGGCAGTAACAGTAACGCGTGATGCGATACGGATTTGCAGTTCAATGGTCTTCAGCCTCGTGGGTGTGCAATCAAACAGCCGAGAATTGCTATTGAGAATGCCTGAGAGCCACGTCAACCCTAAACTCGTAAGCATAGACCCAAACGAGTCAGAAGGCTTTGTCGCCAAGGTCCTGGGTATGTTTGGGCACCCATCACTCGATCACTTCACCTACGTGCTATCAGATAATGGGCTCTTTGACAAAATGTTTCTCTCAGATTTCCGGGTTACCAAGAGGGAAATACTAAGGACCATCATGAGAATATTTGATCCACTTGGACTAATCTCACACTACATCATTCGTGGTCGCATAATTCTTCAAGAAGTCTGGCGGGAAGGTTTTGAATGGGATGAGCCCGTTTCAAGTGAGCTGAAAGGACAGTGGCTAGAGTTCGTCAAGGAGTTAAGAAGTATCAATCAACTCCAAATTCCACGACGCTACGTTTCTTGGAACCCTGATGAGGCAAAAGTCAGCCTTATAGTCTTTGTGGATGCTTCAGAGAAGGCTTTCGCTGTCGTTGCTTATTTTCGCTTCGAACGAGGTCTCACTGGCGATGGCGAGGGCAAAGGTAGCTCCGGTGAAAAAACTTTCGGTGCCACGTTTGGAGCTTCAAGTCGCAGTCCTTGGAGTGCGTATATCAGTCACGATCAAAGGTGCCCACACTATCCCGATTCATGAGATAATTTTTCTTTCCGATTCGAAAACCGTTCTGTCGTGGATCAACTCATCGAAATGCAAATTCCCATCATTCGTTGCAACAAGGGTAGGAGAAATTTTGGATTCGTCGTCTTCTCGCCAATGGTACTATATCAGAACCCTTGACAATGTGGCGGATGATGGTACCAAGTGGGCTGATCCCTCGATGAGCAACCATGAGACGCGTTAGTTTAAGGGCCCCGATTTCCTGAGGAGTCCCTTTGTAGAGTGGCCAATCACTCCTGGTAGAGCAGACGAAACTTTGGTAGCTGATGGAGATCAGAACGCAAGAGTACTCCTACATGAGCGTGTCAGTGGACCAAGCTTCGCCATTTATGACGATTTGTGGCCTAGGTTCAGAGGAAGGTGGTCTTCGTCGGTCAGGGTTATCGCCTTAATACTTCGCTTCAAGGACATTTGTCAAAGAAGGAGGTTGATAAAGAGATATTTGTCACGCCGAGGGAGTTTATTCGCGGAGAGCTGTGGCTATTCAGAAAGATACAGCAAGAGGCTTTTCAGGATGAGGTCTCGTCCTTACAAGCTAAACGAGGAGTTGCATTTTCAAGCCCAATTTACTCCCTATCGCCATTTATGGATGACGAGGGCACCATTCGTATGAGCTCCAGAGTTCAAAAGGCGCTTACTTCATACGCTGCCCGTAATCCTGCAATATTGCCGAAAAAACACCCACTAATAGACATATTCATTCAGCATCATCATGAACAAAATTTACACGTTGGATCAGCATCGATAATTTCAGACATCAGAGAAAGAGCGTGGATCGTGAGTATACGAGTGGCAGTCCAAAGGGTGAAATCAAGATGCAACATGTGCAAACGAATGAAGGCACAACCAACGGCTCCGTTAATGGGCCAACTTCCGCGAGCTAGACTAGCATTTGATGAGAGGCCTTTCACGCACGTTGGAGTGGACTGTTTCGGTCCAATGCTTGTGGAGTTTGGCAGGGTGACCGCTAAGAGTTACGGGATGATTTTTACGTGCCTCACCTTTCGAGCAGTTCAGATTGAGCTGCTCAACGATCTAAGCTTGGACCAGTGCACCATGGGACTTCGCCGCTTTCTTGTGAATCGAGTCGTAACTCGTTACCTATATAGCTACAATGGTTTGAACTTCGTTGGTTCCAAAAATCTTTTGGAGAAGGACGTGAAGGAGATGGAAGCCGCGATAAGTGAGCACTCGGCGAAATATGAGGGGATCCTGTGGCGATTCATCCCAGCATATTCTCCATGGATGGGTGGTGCGTGGGAACGTCTAATCCATTCGATCAAAATTAATGTCGAATTCATTCTTAGAGGAGTCGTCCCACGAGAAGATGTTTTGCGTAATGCCCTAATTGAAGCCCAGGGCCAAATTAATCGTCGACCACTCACACATATTCCTGTCGATCCGGAGGACCCGATGCCGCTTACCCCGAATTTGATGCTCTTCGGCGAGGCCGACAGAAACATTACGGCCCCCGGAATGTTCACCGAGAAGGATGCATTTAGTAAGCTTTACAGTCGCCGGTCACAACACCTGATGAAGCAACTTATAAGTCGTTGGTATGTGGAGTATCTTCCGGAGTTAACGAGGCGGTCAAAGTGGCACAAGATCACGAAGCCAATAGAAGTCGGTGACGTGGTTATCCTCGTTGAGCCAAATGAAATTCGCTCGGCATGGCAATTGGGCCGCATCACAAGGGTTCTGCCTGGTTCAGATGGAGTCATCCGGGTCGCAGATGTGCGACTCCTTAACGGATCCGTTAAACTGAGAAGGCCTGTAGGAAGGTCGCTGTTTTAGACTTGTCTTCTCACTAGGTGTTCAGACGGCCCCCGGAGTGTCATCGAGCCACAAGGCTTAAATATTATTTTTGTTTTTGTATTTTTTTTATTTTTATTTTTATGAATTAAATAGTAAAATATTTTAATTGAATCAAAGCACTCATAGGACCGGGAAGGTGTGCCCGCTGGTAATATAAATGTTTCTTCCACCTGCTGGCATCACTTTTAAATCAAGTTTCGATTTGTCAATAGCTTTGTCTCTTTCTTCAAAGAATTTGCAAGTGCAGTTTAGACTGCTGTTCTGCTTAACTGTCATACCAATACGCTCACACAGGTTTCCTGGTACATTGGAAATTTACCGGGTACCGGTGTTGAAGGGAGTAAATTTTGTATTTGGTAGACACTTGGTTTTTGGTACTGTCATACGACAGTTCAATTTAAAATTGCATTTTTAAAATTTGAACAGAAGGAGGAGTTGCTGGTGCCACTGGTGGAATTTCAAGGGTACACTTTCCCGATACCTATGTAAGTTTATGAAGTAAATTTAAACTGTACGATTTGGTAATATTTGTAACCTTTTACTCGCAGAAAATAAAATCACATAAGTAGTTAAAACTGTCGATGTTTATTTGGGATGCAGGGACGAGTGGAAATTTCTACGGCGTGCAGCAACAGTGTCCATAGTTTGTTTAATTATCACGTCCATTTGTTTTAGGTAATTGTCGATCTCCTCGTTTGACAAATTCCTATTGGACGATGGGTGGAGCGTGTTCGAGGAGAGCGCTCTGTGTTCAAGGTTGCGGAGAAGTGTGTCCATCGAACCTTACTGTAGTTGTAAGAATATCTTTGGACAAACTCCTCCAATTCCGCAATTTCGTTGGGAACTGTAATTTCGGTGCTAAAACCGCAATGGTCGCTGTCATACACGAATGTGCGCAGACTGTTTAGCGTTTGTAAATTCGTACCTGTCAGTCGTATACGTTCGTAATACAGCAGTAGATCCAAATAAAACCCGCCTCTGGGAAACGACGCGTTATCCGTCGCTTTAAGACCGAGTCTGTACATGACATCGTGCTGACCCCACCAATCGAGTAGTAGGTTCCCTCTAGTATTTGGCAAATTATTTCCCCAATCTCTTTGTCCAGCGTTGAAATCCCCGCCGATTATAAAATAATTCTCTCCCGATTCCAGCCTCAGAAGTCGAAAAAGCGTGTCGAGCTCTGTAATGAATAGGGTGGATTGTGAAGCCTCAGATGCATAAGCAGAGGCCAAGTACAGCCGCTTTCCACTGCGGAGCGGGATGTAAATGACGACTGCTTCCAACACCCGGAACCTGCGCAACACTCCCTTGTACACTCTGTGAAATTTTATACCTTATTTAATGAAGATCGTGACACCGCCTCCACGTTTGGATCTGGGCAGGTTTCTCCTTCTAACAATATAATTATTGTACTCCAGTTTGTGCTTAGCTTGGTTTCGCTAGCGAAAAGCACATTAGGAGTTTGGTCTTGTAGCAATTTAAACATCGCGGCTCTTCGTTCTATCCTAATCAGTGAATTAACATTCACCGCAAGGACCTTCAAAGTTTGCTCCACCATGTGCGTACCCATTACGACATGTGTTGCGTTAGGCCCGGCAGCAACGCGTAGACCTGGTCCACCCGCTTGGCCTGTTCCTGTACCTGCTGTTGCAGCTGAGCCATCTGCCCTTGGATTGCGAGCAAGATGGCCAGCATGTTAGGTGTAGCTTCCGTTGTTTTCGGCATTGGCGCCGGAGAAGCAACAGTCGCTTGCTGTACCGTAGCCCCTCTACCTGACGCCATTTGGGCGTAGGAAATTTGGGACGTGACGGTTGGTGTTTGGAACCTAACAGGTGAACGTTTGATCTCCACCTTCTGCTACCGAACCAGTTTTGTTTTCTTAATGTCAGCGAACTTAGGACAACCCGGATAGTTTGCACGAGAGCTGTTCCGTCAACACCCAGAGCACACTCCTCGGAACTGTGGTTCTTAGCGCACTTCACGCATCGAGGCTCCATTTGGCAGTTCGACGCGGCGTGCCCGAACCTCTGGCAGCGAACGTCTTCGCTCCTTTTTAATTTTTCCTAGTGAACTCCACTGTATTACAGTGGATAGCATGACGATCGTTCCCCAATCGCTTAATGTTAAAATTGTTACCAATGACCAACTTACACAGGTCCTAGGTTGCACTTACCTCTAATTTATAGGTATTGATAGTGCCTCCTATCTCCTACTTCTTCTTCTTCTTCTTCTGCTGCTGTTGTTTTTGCTGTTGTTGTTGTTGTTGCTGCTGCTGTTTTTTCAGCTACTGTGGTTTCAGCTGTTGTTGTTTTTGCATGTGTTGCTGTTTCTGCCGCTGCTGTTGTTTGTGATGCTGCTGTTTAGTTTGCACAGTTATTGTTTCTGCTGCTGCTGGTTTTGTTGTTGCTGCAGTTGTTGTTTCTGCTCTTGTTGCTTTTGTTGTTGGAAGCTCAACAACAATTGCTCCCTCTGCCTACGTGCAATTTGGTTTTGCTTAATAGCAAGTACATTTTCTGTCAGCTTTTGTATGCTACTGTTAATATTGTTTATTTCCTCATCTTCATCTTCCGACTCAGATACCGCTAGAAAGGCATACTGGACCTCATACTGGACCTCATCAGAGATGTACCTCAGCGCATCGTCTGATTGTATTTTGCTTTGTTGTGTTGTTTTATCTTTTCCATCTGTTAAAACGGCACTTATTTTTTTCGTTAAATTAGGAGGGGTTTCTAACCTCTTCCTCCTTTTGATAGCTTTCGCCACGGCACCGGCAAGAGAATTGTTGCCTTTTTCAACTTCCGTTATGGGAAGAGCGGAACGCTCTCCATCATCCATCACTTGATAACTTTCCTTATTGTTGTTGTTGGTTTGGTTTTATATTATTATATGAATATTTGAATACAATTTAAGGAGCTAAAAAGTTCCGAGTTTGACACGGGATACGAACCCGTGTCCCACGATTCGATGACTGACGCCGCTATTGCTAACCGTTAGGCTACCGAGTCAATTAACGAAATTGCAACTGATTCTATTTAGGAAGAAACTGAAATTACTATTATTTTTTTTACTTTACGAAAAGCCGAAACATGTTTATTCTTACCGGAGATCTGCGAACGACTGGAATTAGATAGAATAGATTTTATGACCCCTAAGAAGGGAAAAAGGGACCTCCTCGGGTAGGTAAAGCCTATTTTTCCAGGTTTAAAAAAAAAAATGGCAGGTCCTTTTACTGGAAAAGAAAATGAGAAGATCTCTTATGCAATCATTGAAAAAGAATTGAAAATTATTTGCATAACCAGTTTGTAGTTTTTAACTGAGATATTAACGGTTAATTCTATTTATGTCTATTGTTCTTGCAACGGTAATGGTCAACGAGCGAGATTGGAATATCTGTGACGATACCCTGACAGTACCGCCGTAAATGGCAGAACATTCATCGGAACATTTTACGGCTTTAGGGAGACTAGAACAATACGGAAATCGTCACATCCTGCTTTAGCAGAAAGCGTTCAAAGCTACGTAGATGTTTTACATTACATAGCCATCCAAATACAAGTCTTAAGGGGGTAGTCTTAAGCAGTAGGGTTGTCATTCTGTCCCGTAGAAGACTTAAAAGATTTGAGTGAAAAACAACAAAATGGCGGCCTTGTAAAAAAAATATTTCGAAAATCGACTGTTTTGTTTCGGTATAAAATCGAGATAAAAAAAGTGGATAAAAAAATCTAATTCTGGTACCAGATAAAACCATTCATGTGTAGAATATTGTGTTAAAATTTCAGTCGCGTCGGTCCAACAGTTTTTTTTTGAATCATCTAGGCCGACCCAAAGAAAAGTATTTTCAAGAAAAACGCGTTTAAAGTTTGGTATAATCCCCGCAGCTGCAGGGTACGCTCTCCCCTGTTATTTGCTGTAACTTTAAAATGACTTAGTGTATCAGTCTAAAATATTCTCAGTATATTCTCAACTTATTAAACTTTGAATATATGCAAAAAAAAATCGAGTTTTTGAAGATCGAATATGAGACTACCCCCTTAAGCAACTAAGCAGACATTTTAATTTAAGCAGGACTTACATGTAAATAATTCTACATTCAGAAGGCACGAATGCATTCCATCAGATATCAGAAAAGGAGGTACAACTCGGAGACAGAGAAACATTTAGAATTTTGCATTAAATACATTCTGGAAAGACACTCTGCGGAAGACAACATTACTGGCCGGATTCTATTGACGGATGAATCCCAATTCACCAGGGATGAAATCACTAATTTCCACAATTTACATATATGGCAGAAAACACCACCCACTCAATGAAACACAAAGCTTTTTAGCATAAGTTCAACTATAATTTGTTGGCAGGCATATTGGGTATTAAGCGGATAGGACCTTATCGGCTTCCTCCAATGATTAATTCGGACCTCTATCTGGGATTTTTGCGAAACAAATTACCAGAACTATTTGTGTACGAATACCAGCAGGCTGGAGCCCCCGCACACTATGGCCATGCAGTTAGAGAGTGGTTAAATCGCGTGTATGAAAATTCGTGGATAGGCCGAGATGGACACATTCTGTGGCCTCCAAGTTCTCCGAATTTGACCCCAATGAACTTTTATTTATAGAGATGGATGCAGGACATTAGTTACTCATCAGAATTTACAACATTGGATGACAAAAAGCATAGGATTGACGAACAACATATCATACAAGATTTGATGAAAAATAAAATATAAATTAAAATAAAAATACAAATGTGCAATTACGTATAATACAATAGTATTTGAATTTTTTTGTCCTAAAATTTTCAACAATTTTTAACTTCCTGATAGGGAAATGAAAAATCGAAAATGAAAATTTGCTTATATTTTTACATTTTAAGGTGTCTATAATGTTTTTATTGTTTACGAAAATATATGTGTGTATGTATGTTAGTATTGTGTGTGCTAATTTCATGCCGAATCGAGGCCATTTGATTTTGACCAAAATCCCCTGATGACTTTTGAAATTATTAGAAAAAGAGCATACACAAAATATAATTCTAATTATCATGAAAATAGAGGACTCCTTCGAAATTTTTGCAGTACTAATCGAAATCTACTAACATAACACAGCACGAAAACTTATAAAAACAAAGAATCGTTCGTGTCGTGAAAGGAATAGTAACAATTTAGAATCGTGAATGCGGTAGAACTTACAATTTCGTTAGATCAGTGTTTACCACATCTGACCTTAACTTCTTTATAAAATTTAATTATCTTTTCTTTAAATAGAACAAGAGATTCATCACTGAAGCATCAAGCTAACGGTTCTTTTAGTTTAAAACCTAAAACCACGGTTAAGAAGACTGATTACAAATCTAACAGCACAAGACCCGAAGGACGGTGTTTTGAGACCTTCGCTACGGAAAATAACTTTACCCAGCTGGTAAATGAGCCCACGCGAGTACCACACGTTCATAGTCATACTGCCCATATCCTGGACTTATTTTCAACTTCTCATCGATGTGCTATTCGCTCTAGGCTCGGGACCACTGTTTCGTTTCAGTTAATTTCTCGTACACCGACCAAACTGTTAGAGAAAAGATTAACTGGTCGTTATCTTTCCTCAATAACGATTTGGATGTAATAGCTGACTTGATTACTAAGACTATTCTCTTTAGAATGAGATCCTTTATATTTGACAAAGTTTGGCACCACGCTCTTTTGCCTGTTCTGTCTCCGACATGCTTTCCATTCTCGGTATGTGTGTCAATGACAACTTACGTTCGAATGACCACATATTCGATGTCGCCAGAAATGGTGCGAAATGTCTACGGTTCCTGAAACAACGTAGGGAATATTTCACGCCCTCTAATCTAGCCTCAATAAACAAGGCATTATTCCGCCGTAAATTGGACAATGCCCACATCTGGTTAGGTCTTGGTTTGAATGCTCATCAGTATACTCTCAGGCCCACTTTCGGACGTACTCCAAAATATGATGATTCTTTCCTAAGCCGTACAGCTCGCTTGTGGAATGCCCTGCCGAGCTCTTTACTTTCTAGTCATTATAACCTTAAAACATTTAAAAACACGTTCATCGATACCTCTCTTCCTTTCCTCCCTAATTCTCCTTCGCCCTCGATGTGTGCAAGCTTTTTAACGGTACTAATAACCCACTGAGCGTGCGCTGATTTATAAAAATAAAATCGCCCATACGTTTCTTTTATCAAAATAAAATTGAATCAAAGTAGCTGGACACAAGCCAAAGGCTACTGTTCCAAAACAAACTGAAGTGCGTACACCGAATACGTATTAAATGAGAGAAATATATAAGTTCAACTTAGATCATTAATTAAAGCCTTTGGCTAAGGTCAAAATAAAGTAATTTTTTTCCAATTCACTGTATTCAACTCTTCCTTGCTCACCGCAAAGGGGTGAAATAACCTGACCTTTTTTATTTGTAAATACTAGGTAATAGCTGCAAAAGGTGGGAATATGTTAATTACATATTTTTCCGAAAAAAATTATGACAAAATTAAAATTTTAAATTTTCTACAAGAATTTTTGAAACAAATAAATACTCATAATTACGAGTCCGAATACAAGATCGATTCAAGTGTTAGAAGCTAGTCTAGTAGATTCCTTAATAAATGCTCTGATATAAGGCCACCGTAGGCATCTACTCTTTGGTAATAGCTTGGGTGATCCACGTTAAAATTATTTTGGATAATGAGCTTTGTCGCATTTTCGTTCCCTAGTCCTGATTTATACTACTCATCTTTTGCTGCGCGTTTTTTCTGAATTCTTGTGCTTTGATATTAAAGTTCTTTTTGTTTTCTTCATTCGTCAATCATCATTCGTCCAACAGGTTCATTCGTCTTCTTGTTACTCGTAGATGGATTTTTCTCTGTTTTTGATAAAATGAGTTAGCAGTCATATAAATTAGTTAATGACATATTAGATTTAACTAGTACATTAATTTCGGGTATGGGTCCCGAAATTGATGAGCAAGAACAAATAGTGATTAATTTGTTTGACTCTAGCGAAAATTGTTTAACAATGCTAAAAAATAATAGAAGTGCCTATATAAAGGCATGGAGGCATTCAATTTTGATTGGTGAATTTCTAAATGAAGTCGGAAATTGAAACAAATTGAATTTGCAAATTGAAACAAATTGAATTTGCTTTATCCCTTGTGTAAAGCGATTTGAAGTGAAAAGACAAACACATGAGGGATACCATCAAATTTGAAGAAAAATTGGCAACCACTTTGAGGTTCCTTGTACTCGTAATAGGAGAATCGGACAAAAGTGCAAATTACCATGCAAACACTTGCAATATTTCTACGAAAGCCGTTCCAGCAATTTTGTTGTATCCGCTCTAATATAAGTTCACCTACTACAACACCGACGCAAAAATAAAGAAAACGCACAAAGTAATGAAAGAAGCACCAAAGAAAAAGCAGGAAATGGATAGAAAAATGTGAACTATCCATCTTTGACATCCGTCTTTACTTCTCACCTTTTTACTTACAATTTCCGCAAAAATGGGTAGTATACTCGTAAATCGGGGCTTACCATAGTGGATGTATTTTCATGATATTTTCTCATACTAATTCTGTCGGTATTCCAGCACTTTCACGTCAAACTTTCACCTCTAAGTCGTCTTAAGATTCTGAGTTGTTGGCATACACCTAGGTCTGTGGAAGCTGTAGCTCCAACGAGAAAATAGGTGCTAAATCTCACAAGCGGCGTGGCGAGCTGACACGGCTATTTCTGGAGATAAAATGATCACCGAAATTCGTCTTCAATAAGTCAAGAACAAGAGCGAGCTGTGTGGCAATTGACACTTATCTCACACGATTTTAGTCTGAAGAAAAGAATGTCTTTCGAGCGCGGTTTTTTTTTGTTTAAAAAAGAACTTAACACTCAAGTTTGTATTATTAAACTTAAAATGCCTGAGGTGGTTATTTCGCACCATGTGTGGCATCCAACTTTTAATGGGGAGACTAAATTATTAGTGTAATTGGACTTGTTATTGTATTATAGGCAACCATTAATTAAGTGAATTAAGTTGCCTGAAAAAAGAATGTCTTTCGGGCGAGGCTGGGATTTTAACCGATTTGGAAGTCAATACACTGCTACTTGAGCCACGACCATTCCATTGAAACCACAAATCCTTCAATCCTTCCAGTTTCCCTTTATCAACAAAAAAATTGTTAACATGAAGCGACGGAGGTCTCCATTTTCTGTAACTGGCACACCGAGATCAGATCACCGAGAGTTGCGTCGCTTGTATGGCATGTAGCACCGTCTTGTTGTAACCACAGCCGAACACTTGTGGGTTGAGTTCGCTCCAACAATGGCAATTTTGCTTGTTGACATAACCGCTGAGCCAAAAATGGGCCTCGTCCGAGAAGATGATTTTTTGGTTAAAATCCAGTCGGATTTTCGATAACATTTGTTAATAATTTTGGCATGTTCGATAAGTGTAAAACGATGCATGGTGAAATGGCAAACCTCAATGAATATTTTGACACGTGGATGTCATTGGTAACTTTTTATTATTATGCAACTGCTGTTGGAACAGGTCCGGCTGTTCGAAAAATATCTAGCTCTCGAGAACGTCGCGGAATTGGTTAATTTGGGTCTTAACTTACGCATACAGCCGCAGTATTTTCTTCACTTTTAGCGTTTCACTGCGAATAATTCGACTCGAATTTTTTCACTGAATGATCAATTGTTCGCTTATCGGGACAGTTAAAACGTCCGACAATTAGAGTTAACGCAACGTAATCATAACTGACCACGAATTGTGACAATCAATTTGGATGCCATTTAAGCATCGTTGAAGCGTAAACCTTCCCATGATTAACAATTAACAATCTGAAACAGAAATATGACCGCTGTCAAAAGAGTGTAAGTTTTTTTTGTTTGGGGGTTTGGGGTTTGTGTACCCTTAAGGTGATTGTTCACAGCGCGGGCAAAGGAAATTTAGGGAAGAAGAAAAGAGTGGTACCGATGTACATTGCTTTTAAATGTTTGCAAGTTATAACGACCAGGAAATACAGAGATCGGCAGGGCATTCCATAAGCGAGTTGTACGGCTTATGAACGAATCACGATATTTTCCGAAAATGGGCTTGAGGGTATACTGAAGAGCATTCATAGCGATACGGGTGTTACGGTTGAAAGTTTGAATGGGCGGAATGCTACTGGCGATGTCAGTGGAGCACTGGTGGTGGAAATAGCGATAAAACAAAGTGAGACAGGAGACATTACGTCGGTATTCGAGAGTGTCAATTGATTGACTGGTATTAGTATCATCAATAAGTTTTATCGCAGAGTTTTGAATCCTATCTAGCAGGTGCAGAGATGTTTTAGGAGCACCTGACCAGATGTGGGCATTGTACTCCAATTTTGGGCGGATGAATGCTTTATATATTCAGGCCAGATCAGAGGGGGTAAAATTTTTCTTACATCTCTTGAGGAAACCTAGACATTTGTGAATTCAGAGAATCACTCTGACCGCATCTAATGAAAAGTCCTGGACATGCATCTCACCCTCAGTCTCTAAAAGCGTGCTTACTTTCTATCGATATTTATAAATTGGCTTTCTTTCCTAGTGTAAGAAGCCACAACTTTTCTTTTTTCATAACCATAGCAAGGAAAAGTAGGCTAGGGGTTGCGCCTTAAAAGCGCACTAAAAAGACTGTTCAAATATTTCACTCCAAACGAATAGTACATATGTGAGTTGGCATAATTTAAATTATTCCCTCGAAAAAGCAGTCAACACAAAGTCGTAGGCAAAACACAGAATTGAAACACCAAAAACTTATCCTCCTTAACCAAAAAAAAATTCCACAACTATAAAACGAATTCCAAAATTATCTACGTATCTAACACATTACAATGTCCGTTTATCGAAATAATATTCACTATCATCGGAATTCCGTAGCAATGATTCTCCGATTGAGATCTGGTTGCGCCTTTATTTTCCATCGATCACCATTACTTATGTACCTCAAATACCGCAACAAAAAATTGTGTAAAAAACATTCCTCGTCTCAATCACTAAAACCGCATGCGACATAAATTCCCACAGATTGTCATAAAATCCAACTCGATCTAATGATTACCCCGCGCAGATACTTTCGGTTCCACATGGATGTCTGAAAAGTATCGAACACATCTCTAATTTACGACAAAACTTGTTAATTACTTAATGAAAAAAAAATTTTTTTTTTAATTTTTTTAATAGATCTAAGCGTGTTTGTTTTATTACTAAATTACTATGGCACAAGCTCAAGAGGTACAATAAACCGACTAAAGTGATTTTCAATGTTTTTTTTTTAAATTCGAAATTGATCTTTTTTGATTTCAACCGGTCACTTAACTCTATCCACAACAAACTTGTGCTGGATGTCTCGTCTTTTAATTGCATATCATCACTCGCACTATAAATCTTAATCCAACAGTTCAATTCCTTTGAGGTGGTAGGTATGAGCTTCCAGGTACTACATCGACACCACTCGGTAGGAAAGGTGGGTTTCTGGCAGTGTAAATGTCGTCGTCATCGTCTTTTATTTTCGCCGCTGCAGCCGTACTCTGGATAAAGCCTGAAATCGGTGCAACAACTCTGTTGTGATTTTCATACTGTGATTTGATCTGTTGCTGGATTAACTGAGCTTCCTCTGGCGTTCTGTACTTAATAAATCGAACTTCCGGTGGACTTTGGACGCTTCTCTGGATTTCCTGGAATCTTCTCTCCAGATCTGCGGTATCGGGTTCCTTACTGAGTAGGTAAATGTGAGTTTTCGTTTGTGGAGCTTGTTGCACTAGTCTAGTGGCTATATTATTATAATTGTTGTACTCTGGAGCCTTGATTACGATGTGCTGATGATCAGTCCGTACACTTGGCAATGTTCGGTAATTTACTGTAGTCTGTCTTTGGGATGAATAATCCTCTGGAGCGGAGAAGAAGTAAAACGACTTGCTTTGCTCAACTGCATTTTCTTGAACTTGATTTCTATTGTAGTTATAATTTACTCGTCCGGCATTGGAGGACGACACCACTGCTACAGCAAGTATCTATAAGAAAGACAACATATGTAAACAAAAATAAAAACAAAAAATCAAAATTAAACATAAAAAACAAATCACCACTTACCACGAGACGAAACATTATGCTGTCCGGTCGTGCTGATTGTCGGATTGAAAATGACGAAGCAGCGATGATCGCAAGCCGATGAAAACTTCTTCTTCACAAGTTCAAGGCCGTCTACTGCTACTTGCGAACGCCCTAAAAAAGTATACACAGCTCACACTGGTTCGTTAGCTTAATGCATTATGGATAAGCGATAAAGCTTTCGGAAACCGTTGTGTAAGTACTTAACATACATATGGTACGAGTATGTAGGTATGTATTAAGCGAGCAAATTTTTGATGTATTTTTGCCGGGAATTTCCTGAACTGCCGATCTTACAAGTTTGGAGTGGCGTTAGTCAGATGAGTTCTAATCAATAAATACGAGTATTTAATGCTAATGCTATCATCGTATAATGGGATTCCCTTGCTAATTACCAGCCTTTGGCTTTTTTCGGTTCTATTTTCCATTTCACACAGAATCTTGAAGTTTCATTAAAGCATGATTGACAACGTTCTCTGCATAGCTTTAAGTACGTGAGGTGCCCGCTGTTGGATAGGATAATTATATTGATGCCCGTCTGTTGGTAATTGAATGTCGTTAAATGCGTCATAAATCAGGGATTTAAATTATTTAAGTCTAAGACTAATGCTGTGGAATTTCTTCCTATTTCTGAATTTATTTCTACATGCATATTTGACGACTGGTATCGTTTGACACCCGACCGTCCCACTGCACTGTCCCGTCCCATCTCTCTGACCGCACTGTCTGGCCAAAATCAATTTTTTGAAGTTTCGATTGTTGACGTTCTTTTTTATCACCACTAAATAAATACAGCAGAAAGACTAGCTGTATATTTTGTTGTGATTTTAAATGTCAGACGATCATTTCATCAACTCTTGAATTTTGCACTTTTTCGAAAATTCTTTAATATTTTTTTTTTTTTTTGTGTGGTTGGCAGTGAACATTTTATGCAATTAATGGAGTTAATAGAAAAAAAAATAGATACAGAAACTGAAAGTAAGTCTTATTTATTTCAGTATTAAAAATGTAAACAACTTTTGCTAAATAACAAAAAACTGAACACTCACAGTTTTGGTGATACTTTATGTAGAGCAAAGAAAAAATGGTTGTGTTTGGCATTTTGTACATAATAAGATTGTTCAATTTAGAGTTCACTTGCAAATCAATTACGTTGCGCTTTTTCGCAGTTTTTGAATAATCTATAACTTGTATATGTGTGATTTGATTTGCCGACTTTGATTCGATGTTTGGAAAGAAGTGACTAGAATGTGTTTGAACAAGCAACCGTTTTCGTCTATTTCTTGAATACTATAATATTATTAAAATTGACAATTCCAGTTCTTACTCATCCCATTTAAAAGAAACGAGGGGGAGGAGGACACTATCCTCCAGACAAGCCTTCTTGCATGTGTTTCGTCTTGGTAACCCTGGTCATCTAGCTACATAAATGCACCTAGAAAATCATCTAGCAACATAAACTCACTTGTCATCGTCAACCCAGCGTATTCACGTCGTCCTATGTTTTTCCTAATTCCTTGTTCTCCCATTTGTTTAAGCATAAAGCGTCTTTTTCCTAATTTTTCTTCCACCTATTTGTTTATGCGTCAATGCAAAGTATCAATTGTATCACCCTTTTCCACCTATATAAATATACTTACCTATTGTCTATTGCAGTTACCTAAAGCGTCTTTTCCTAATTGTCTATTCCCCTACTTGTTCACTCGTTTTGTCCATATAATAATGCGTATAATTCAAACAAGGTGCTCATTCAGTTAACAATCTTATTTTTATTTTACTCTAATTAAGTCCTTTGCTTCTCGCTTCCAAATCTAAACTGTTACCCAGCCCGTCTTTCTCATCAGCCTGATCTCCTACAAGATCCGGTGAGTGAAGAGAGCTGGAATGAACGAGGCTTCATACACACTCAGCGCTTGTTAGGCAAAACACTGATTGTGAAGAGGATGCCAATCAAGCCAAGTACAGATAGTACGAGTACATACATAACTTTATGTAACAATATAGACCGAAGGTCTTTTTGTATTCTCTTTTCCCGGATTATTTATTTGGCCAAGTTTGACAAGTCCCGCTTTTTATCTTGTAAGCGTTTAATTATAAGCTAGGTTTCCATGGAACAACCAGAAGTCGACAGAGTTAGTCTTAGAAGAACGCCCAAACTACAAGTAGTAATAAGTGAAATATTATAAATAAAAATCATAAATGAAAATTTCAAGTGTGTTTGATTTAAAGAAATTATTGTTTTAAAATTGTTTAGCCCAAATAACTCATGCTTAGGTAGAGTGGTTCCAATTTTGGCGAGTTCGTCGGCGCTACAATTCCATGTGTGGCCTGCACCTAACATAGGTGAAGGTTGAACTGCTCTGCCATCTCCCTAAGAGATGATCGGCAGTCAAAGGCGATCCTAGAACTTAGTGAAACTGAGTCCAATACTTGATAGAGGCCTGACTATCCGAAAAGATGCGGGTATCGCTTGCAGATATTACGTTTTTCTTCAGCCGCCAGAGCTTCTTCAGTCGCCAAAATTTCCGCCTGGAACACTGTACAGTGATTTGGAAGGCGGAAGGGAGGCTTAGATTAAGCTTATCTAAGAAAACACCACCACCAACCCCGATGTCAGTCTTGGATCTTGGATGTCATCCATGAAAGCATCTTCCGCCCAGAGTATCTAGAGGGGATACTTAAATGAAAGTCTTTGTCAAACCAGTATTGGGGCATAGTGTAATCGATGATCTCTGGAAGGATTCCTAGTGCGTTAAGAATATTACCGTGACCAAATAATTTATTTGTCCAATGTGTAATCGATTTAAATCGAATAGATGCGTTAGGCTAAAACACACCGGATCAGACAAAACGTTTTTCTTTTTCAACACACGCCAACCGAAACACAATCTAAAAAAGCAAATTATTTCGTTTGATGTGCATTAAGAAAAGACTTAATTGAGCGTACGACGTGTTTATTGTGAAGTTCGTCACACATTCTCAATGGAAACTCTCAAATAAATAAAGGTTAGTGCAAAAAAGCAACGGAACGAAATTTTGTTTCCGAAAAACAATTCTTACCGTCTAACGACAAGAAAACATGTTTTTTTCTTCTGTCTTTTTCTTCTGTCGCAAGTGTGCAATAATCGACACCGACGCTGATTTGAAACATATTATTTGCATTCGGTGTCTTTTGTTCGTATTCAAAGCCATGTATTTTCGACAATCAGTCCTGAAACACATCGCGTCAAAAACATGTTTTCTGTTTCTCCTAATTTGGTGTGTCTTGGTTCATAATCAATGGATTGTTTTTTCGTGAACAAAAAATGTTTTACCTGGCCCGGTGTATTTTCAGCATTAGCACTTGCCTACTGCAAATATAGAGAGGTGTCAAGTGAAACGGAATATCCAGTGCTGCGGAGGGAGTAGTACGTAAGGCTCCGCTTGCACACAGGCATGCCGTCCTTTGGACTTTGCATAGTTTGCTGCAGTTGACTGCATTCTTTAAGGCCGTTCGCCAGACAACCACCCCGTAGGTGAGTATCAGTCTTATAACAAAGACGTATAGCTAGTGGGAAATACCAGATTGCAGGCACTTTTTGTTCACAATGGCTTTTTGCAAAAGAATACAGCTACTATAGTCTTTTTACTCGTTCTTAGATATTAGGTTGCCAGTATAGCTTCCTGTCAAAAATAGGACCGAGATATTTTTCTGTATCAGAGAAGACTAAACTGGTACCATTGATTGACGGAGGATTTACGATTGGCATCTTATATTTCCTACAAAAGAGGACAAGATCAGTTTTATTGGGGTTTATTCCCAATCCGCAGCGATCGGACTAACGGCTTAATCTGTTGAGGTTTAACTGTAGGAGTTCTTTCATTGTATTAATATGCTTACCTGAGGCGGCTAGAGCAATGTTATCAGCATAGGCAATCACCCTGCTACCTTGACCACTAAGTTCCAGAGAAGGATTGAAAGGACACCGCTTTACATCTTTTAACAGAGCCTCTCCCAGTTTGGAGTTGATATTTAGCATATGACTGATCTGCTCTCCAATTGAGTCATAGAGTTCACAGCGCGGTTGTGATTGAGGATGTATTGACATTGTTGAAGACACCTTCTATGTCCAGGAATGCAACCATTGTATACTCTCTATACTGCAGGGATCGTTCGATGTGGCTAGTCAATGTGTGTAGAGCCGTTTCCAGTAGACATGTTGAATCGTAGACAGAAGTCGTGGAATAATTTTAGATCTTATAGGGATATTAATCAGTCCTTCCAGAGCTTTCAGAAGGAGATGATAGATCACGTCTGAGGTCCTTTGGGACGACATGAGAATATTTTCCATATTTTCCTTCAACTTCATCTGATCGCAATTAATTAAAAAGTTGTAGGTATGTTGATTGAGACAAATCCACTCAAGCTGGTCTTTATGCGGTGCCTATATTATATAATCCATATTAACATGTAAATATACATATAAAGAAAATACATATGGCGTTACTTAAAATTTTACGATACATATTTTACAAGTGGTAGAGAGAGAAGGCTAGACTTACGATTAAGAATTGATTAAGGTGAATTTATTGGACATTAATAATTGTTTAAACGCAAATAATAAAATTATTAAGATAGTTTCTAAGTTTTATTTAAATGTAAAAAAAGAACCATGTAGGTAATAAGTTTTAAAAAAAAAATGTTCTTAGTGTTAGTAATAATAAAATGAAACAAATAAATTGCCCTGTTCAATTACATCGAAACACATAGATTAAGTTTTAGGTTTAACTTAAAGCGCCCGCATAGGGTCAGTAAGTTATCATAGTATAATGTAAGTTAATTAAGATAATTGTTAATAATTTTTTTTTTTTTATAATTTACGCGCGCCTAAGGGGTTAGATACCCTTTTACTGTTGCCAGGGCGCGGACGGAAAGGTAGAAGGAGGAGAAAGGAAAATTATTTGTTTTGTAGTGGTTTGAAACTCAGGTGTGTTTTGGTTTCGATATTCGCTCTCCAGGGGGTGGGAGTCCGAATAGGACGGAGAGTTTTTTCTTCACTCAGAGTGATTCGAGGTATAATTCACAGTACTTTTTTTCTGTGCTTGAAACTCTACAACAGCCAAATCTACGTGTCAGTGCTATGCCTTCACACGCAGAATTTTTCTGTCTGAGTTCCAATTACACAAATGAAAAACTGACTTGCCATGGGCAGGATTGGAACCTGGACCCTCCGAGTGAGAAGCGATTGCTAGTACTACTACACCACGGCCACCCCTAGCTTGTCTAGCTTGTAAGTGTAAATGAATTCGATATAATAAAAGTGCATATAAACTGAAACTGTCATCGACAGAAATGGTTTACTTTAGTAATGGACAAGAAACCGCTATCCGAAAGGATATCCCGCCAAGTTTTGTAAACAAGAAATGCCTTTTTTTATCCGGTTACGCTTACGAAGTTCAATACATAAAGTCGAAGGAAAACATTGCTGACTACTTTTCGCACGCTGTTGGAAATTTACCCAGTGAGGTAATTTGAGACGAAGGCTTATGCGCAAATTGTATTTTTGTTAATTATATAAATGAGAAAAGTGTAGAAATAGACTTTAAAAGAATTCAAGAGGAAACATCGAAATATAAAATTCTCAATAGGGTTCGCGAATTCTTACAGAATGGCTGGAAAACCAAAGTTTCCGATTCAAACTTAGTTCCGTATTTTACTAAAAAGAATGAACTTTCTATGGAGTCGGACGCGATTTTCTGCGACTATAGAATAATTATTCCCGTTTGCTTATGGCAGGAAGTCTTAAAAGTAATACGCATTTGGGCATTGAAAAAATTAAGTGAACAGCTAGATGATATTTTTATTTACCCTCACTTTGCAAAGATACAGAAGACGTTTCCAAATCATTTGGACAGTGCTTACCATTCAAGGAGTGCCAGATACGTGGTGAGAAAGGTAAGCGCGCAGTTGCAGGAGAAAAGAAATAGATTCAAGAATTATTTTCAGAAAAATTTGGTTTGGAAACACTTAACGGCGAGCATTCCAAAATCATGAAATACATCATGATATAATAATATTAAATTAATAATAATATTAATATCTTTATCCACCCAACTTCCTCTCTAAACCTAAAAAAAATTGAATTGGTGTGTTTTCGAAACTCCAAAAATATCTTTGTGCCCGATGACAGCTACAGTACATAAAGTTTTTATTCATTCAAAGAGAATTATCGGAAACATAGTACTAAAAATTGGATATTTTGGCGAAGATGCATCTGAATCTAGAAATAAAATTTAGAAGTCAGATAGGTTACAATATGCTCGCAAAAGCAGCCTAATAAATAATCTGACCGACATTTTCAATAGAGCTTTGTATACATCGGTTCATTTATTTCGAGCATTAGTCTAAGTACATGGATAAGGAAGCGAAACCGGATGCGACTGCCCACAAAAGTTATAACTTTATTGACATGTGACTGCGAAGTAAATGTAAATTCAAATAGTGAAACTGTTCATGAAAAAGGCGAGGTCGATGAAAGCTGTTTCATTATCAATCCAGCATATGAAGAATTATTAAATAATTTGGAATTAGAAAATGAATACAAATTACTAAATTTTATTGTTGTAATTAAAATTTGATACTTTAAATTGAGTACGCCATCTGTTGTGTCCCAGAAATTATTGTAATAATAAGACTATAGACTACGAATATTTCTTTTAGCAACAACAAATAAACTTTATTTTACTTCAGTGATTTAATTAATAAATAAGAAAAAGGGTCACACACAGTTCAACGGAAAGATCAGAGGCAAAGATGTCCGAGTTCCATTTCAACTCATTTATCTCCACCATGTCTATTTTTATACTTCTCGCATAGGTCGTGGCGTGGTTATCAGCATAAAGATTTGCTTAGCAAACACCATCTTACTCATGATGAGCGAATTATGTATGGAACTACATATTTTGAAATCCTTTTGCATTTTTTGTTGTTTATAACGGCTATGTTTATTGAATTTAACAATCTTTTTCAAATGTAAATACTTAACTTTTTTTATTCAAAGAAACTTCTCGAAACAAAATAGGGCCCACTAAGATTTTAGGGTCCCAATTGAAAAAAAAATAACAAAAAAAAAAACAGTCAGTTCCGTGAATGCATGTGTCGGTAAAACGTTCACCTTGTCTTCTCCACACGCATACTCGTTAATCGTCACTAAAAAACTTGACCTTACATTCGCCTGTAAAGAGTACAGGCCTCCAGTTGTCCAATCCGAAAGCTCACAAGCGCGCAGCCCGACGTGCCCTTGTCCGTTTCGATTGAATGGCGCGCACTCTGGACCGTTGACCATTTTCGTCGAGTCAATTACGTACGGTTTGATCACTTACTTGAGTGCCAGTATATTGCCGCAGTTGATTTCGTAATGCCCGGGCGGTTACTGTATGCACCGGTCTTCTTGTGCAGTTGTGACTCTGATTTTTCCTGATCCAGGTCTCTTTGCTACACTCCCGGTTTCTCGGAAGCGTTTGCAGACGTTTCGGATAGCTCACTGCGATACACCGATACGAATTGCGACAGACCTTTGAGACTCTCCCCTGGAGGCAAATTTACCGCTCTTACTGCATTTTCGATATCCATATGATGCCGAGAACCGGGCATGGTAATCACAATTAATATCGTTGTCGAAGAAAACAATTACAGAAACTAGCACTTAGCGACAATGCTTAGAATTAGACTGAGAAAACAAGTACAGGAAATTCTGCATTAGTTGTTTTTTTTAGAGCAATGCGCTTTCTCTGCCAAGTCAGTTGGAGGCAACGGTAGAATTGCTGCCCAAATTATGGATATAGACATGCAAACTATACAGTTAAATACCTCACTTCGATAATGTTTACCAATAGAGTAATTTTTAGACAAAAATCAAAATAAATCTTTGGTGGGCCCTATTTTGTTTTGAGTTTAATTACTTTTATTACTTTTAACTTTAAATTAAATAAAAAATAAACTTAAAAAAAATTATTTTTAATATTCACTTCTTATTGAAATACTTATGAAAGGCATAACTATCTTAGCACTTACATATATTACCGCAAACAATAAGAATTGTATGTGTTTATATGCATTTACACATTCACCCCTATTTTATTAGTTATTCCACCTATTGTGGAAAAGTATATAAAAGCTTTCAATTCGATATCTAGATTTTTTTAATTTTGGTCAGAAAGTGTGGTCACTGGGCCATAGTGCGTACGTAGGATTCCTTTTTTGTTTTTTATCCAACGTTTCCACATGGAAAAAGCCAAATCGTTGTGAGATACCAACGGTCGGGGCAGTAGAAATCTGCAAAAATTGGATAGGCATCGCGAGGTGTTAATTTTGCTATCATCAGTTTTGTAACAAAATGCATTCGTTTTATTTAGTTTGATTTAGGTGGCGACTGTACCAGACTGGGGTTTCCCAGTGATGGTTGGAATATGGTATTTATTACAGAAAAACATAGAAAAACATACTATGAAGAACAATCTTTACAGTGCCGATTCGACGTAGTTAAAGTTCAGGTCATTTAAAACTCTCAATACAAATCTACGAGTAGAGTCTCAGAGAACAGAGGTAGCCAACATTATAGTTAATTTCGAAAGCGACCTAATTTTTTTTCTGTCACTCAGCCACTCAGAGAAAGAACTACTCCATTGTGCTCCTTAAATGTTCCTTTTAGTTGAATTTATCAGTGTTTCTTAGAAAGATAAATTAGTGGTAAACTGTTTAAAAGTACCATTACCCATTTCATCAGTGCTGACTACTTACAGCAGGATGTTGCTCACTTATGCATAGCACTCTGAGGTGCATATCAAAAGCGTGGTCCCCGTCACTTCCGGAGTCAGTGGAAGCCCTAATTGTGACATGTACCGTAACAAGAGCTACTGAATTTAGTCTTCTCTTGCCTTGCATCTTCGAACTAGCTTGTATGTCATGAGAGGTTTCAACAAGTCCTAAAGTATAGCCTGGCTATCGCTACAGACACGTGAATACTCGACAGCATTCCTTTCTTAGATTATAGCCGAAACAATTCATGGATACGTGGAGATTCATAAAATCATGATTAAAAAGCAGTTCGTAAGTGTTGTACAAAGATACCTTTCTTTTTTAATGAATATTTACTTTGAGAGTGCATTCCTTGATACAATTTCAAGGTAGGGGGATAAATCAGTGCATCCAGAACAAAGCCAAGCGTGCTAGGGAAAGCTCTCATGTAGCCAAAATATACCATTATTTGGAGTCTGGTAAAAATAGTAGCAACGCAGTTTTGTTTTTCGTGAATTCTTGTTCCACCTATAAATTCAAAACTTACAATGACAAGTTTAGGGTCGAAAATTGGAGAGTTTCCAATCTGAAGTCATTTTCAAACCACAGATGGATTCTATACGAGTTGACTCTCGAAGGCCGAGACCACTAAACCGTTTAGAAATAATAAGAGAGTTAATTAGACCAAATTTGGCCACGTCCTTTGGACACAAACTCAAAAACATACCCGAAATAAACACCGTAGCAATCGAAGGACTGAAGGGAAATGTATACAAAGTTTCGTGTCTAGTTCGACATAGTAAAAAAAAACACTTCCCCAATGGTGGAATGAAGATCTCTCTAATCTTAGGCAGATGACGGTAGCGATTTTCAATATCTGCTACAAACATAACTTCTGACAACCTTACAAGGACTGCTTAAGTCTGTATAGGAAAGCCATAAAGACATCCAAGAAGCAGGCCTGGATGAACTTTTGCCATTCAAGAGAAACCCTCAAGGACTTCGCCAGGCATAGCAAAATCCTCTCCAAGGAACATTCCTAACTTTTCTTTCTAAGAAGGTCAGATGAAGGATGGACAGAACCATCTGCGGAGATCCTGGAACTCTTGAAAACATACTTTTCCGGATACTGTGATATGCGGAATGGGAGATCTCGGCAAGTACAACCTGCATCTCACAGCAATAATAATTCGATCATATCCCCGAAAAAGATTACTCGTATATGGTGGCCCGCGTTGAGCAAAGGTTACAACCTCACGATATTAAAAACGATCCAAAGAACAGTTAGAATAGGCACCACGGACGCATTCAGGTCGGCCCCCCGGATGCCCTTACTGTTCTGCATCACGACCTACACACAAGAAATACCGAACTATGCAGCGCAGGCTCAAGGAAATCCACTTATCCACTTACGTTTCCTGCAGGAGGATAACCTCCAATGGAGAGGGTTAACTACCTCAAGAATGATACGGCCGACCTACAATAAGAATAGAACAAAAGACTTATTGAACAGAATCCACCAGAATCACGGGTCATTGACCAATGATTGATTAGTAAGGGAGGGAGTAAGTCGACCAACATGCACCATAGCTGTACAACTCTTAGTTACCCGCGCCATCACATATTGGCCGCAGTTACCATCCGCGAACAAAATCCCCAGCGTAGCTCTTATCAGCAAAGCTAGCGATTCGTTTACACTATGTTGTCTGACCATCAATGTCGGCGAAAATATCCAGCGCGTACACACTGATGACACCAATATAGGTGCCATCAGATCTTCTGAGTGTTTCTAGTCTGGCTAGTTTTCCCCTTTTGAAAACGTTGACTAGCCTACTGGTTTCATCGGTATCTACAATAGATCTTTTCCCAAAAGACCTCATAAAAGCACTCTTCGACAATTGGGTGAGCTTCTTATATTCTGTTTGTTTTGACCTGTAAAGATTCCAATATTTCTGCATATTAGTCATGTAAATAAGTGACTTGTTTACTGACGTGAATTGCTGGCATCCGATTCAAAATCCTTGATTAATTTCTGGGTAGTGCCTATATAGCCTTGAAAAAAGATACTTAAAGATAATAACCCGTCTAGAAACACCGTTTCGACAAAGCCCTCTATACCAAATGAAGGCTAGGCACAACGAAGAATTCAAGAAAGAGATCTATCCGAGTTACGCTGTCCACGAATAATAAACAGGGTTCTTATTAAACAAATTAAACGAAAACAACTTTATTTCAAATCATAGGTATTCAATCGTTAACAGGGAAAACACAGGAATTGAGAAAGGAAAAGAAAAATGAGACAGATGCAGCTGCTGAGCATTTGAGTAGTACGAAGAAGAGATAATACAATAGATGTCACGTTGATCATATGGATGGCCACTAAGTGTTGCGATCCAACAAGATCTATATGAGGCAATCACCTGGGTTCAAAATAAGAATAAGATACCAAAGATAGCCAATCGAACTACAATATGAGGCAAAAGGTGTATTATATTGAAAGATTAGTTAAAGATTTCGGACTTCATGATGCAAAGAATTCCAACATTACTATCGAACCTGGATTCAATAGATCATTCGATGAGCCAAAACCTTCACTTTACAGCAAGAAATACCAATGACTTATCGAATGTTTACTATGCAAGACCATATAGCGCAGAAGTCATAAAAACTTTGGCAACCAGCACTACGCCATCAAACCAAGCTTATTGGATCGAAGGACCAAATATACAATGGATTTAAAATTAATTTAAAAATATAGACTTATTAGGTAAATAAGAGCTCTCTTTCTTATTTATGGTGCTACCTTGTACGCCTCTTATTTTACAGCATGAGCAGTTTTTGTGCTGGTTTATATGGTGGCTCTAATGGCTTGCTAACAATGTGGCCATAGCTCTTCAGATCGTTATGTTGGAGGGAGCTTCTCGAAAGCTTTTGGGAGACTCGGTCAGAAAAGGCTCTATTACTCTTTTGCGATTGTAGTCATTATTGCCAACAACTAAGTATTTACCTGAGTCAATATTGACTCCTCAAAGCGTTCCACCTTTGTGGGATACGTGAGAAATGTGGCTACATCGGATGATGTTTCTTCCCTCCCAGAAGTACAGAGTCCATTTCCATAGCTGATATCGTGTAGGCTTTGTTTTCCAAAGTTGTTGCCAAAGTTGATATCCCTTTCTATCTTGGGGTTAGAAACACCTGGTCTGAATCTCGCATTAGCAAGATTATATACGAGTATCTATATTGGCGAATTAAGTACTGATGCGGTTGTAATCAAGTATCTGTTCAGGTGCCCTGAAGCTCAGAACTTCTTGCTTAAATCTCTAATAACAAATCCACATACAAATGGATGCTACTTCTTCTTTATGCAGGAAACCCCGTTTTCATTTTTTTCTTGAATGGAAGTTATATCCACTTCTTGTTCGGTAGAAAGAGGATTGTTAAGGATCCGAACATTCCACATGCTAAGCCGAAAGTGGTTGTTAAGCTGTTGTTTTTCCATTGCTGGGTTCGTCCATAGTAAGCCTGTCCATATCTGAGGCTTTTTGTTGCAACATAAAAATGTATCAGTCGTCGGGCAGCTACATAAACTGATGGCAAAAGGCCTAACCTGAAAAGACAGACGCTACAGATGATAGTGCTGGTAGTCGACTAATTGTTTTGAGCTATACCCTTATCCTCCGTCATCCCAATTTCGGTAACCTCTTTAGGTGAAAAAGGCTTACATGACCTAAATTCCGAATACGTCGAAATAGCTCGAATGAGATTATCGCTAAATCTGTCCTTGGCGCCGCCGTTAACTTCATATTGAAAGTTCCTCCGACAAAACGTACGTATTGTGCTTTGTCTGCATACTACAAATGCACTGAAGTTCATCTACTTACGTTTGCACAGATCCAAGTGCTCCATTACTTACATTTGTGTAGTCAGACGCACTATACTGCAAAATAATATCTTAAACGACCACCTTCCTCCTTTTTTAAAAGTAGTCAATCAATAGATCAGTTATATCTTTTGTTCAGAAGATTAGAGGGGATTACCATCCCATCAAGTTAGTAGCGAGTGAGATACCCCTATTAAATTCATATTTGATTAACAATTATTAAACATTTTCGGTCTATAGTTCAACACTCATTCGTGTTTATCAGATGAGCGTTTCAAATAAATTAATTTGGTCTGTTTAGTACATCAAGTACTGTGACATCGTTATACCTGCATTGGAACTCGATCTTGAAATATCATACAATTCGTCGCCAGAATACCAAAGCCGATCATTGCTGATGGTGGCTAAGCTACTGTCAGTTAGCGGGTCGTTGTCAGGTGGTGCATAGCCATAGCAGATGGCATTGATCACCAGAGTCGACGTCAATATCATGATCGCCAAATAGACACATGACTTGAATGGAAATGTCACTAAAGCTGTATTTCACTTGCCCAGGGTGATTAAGGGGTAGACGATTCATAACCTTGCGGACATGCTGTTATTTCAGTTTGTCTAATATCATACAAGTACATTTGAGAAAATATGCTTTGATGACAAGTGAACAAAACCGATTCAAAACAGAATCACATGATCCGAAAAGTATGGTGACATATGTGTGTATAAATATTATATGTATGAATACAAGTTTTTTTTTCTGATCCATGGCAGCATTTATTTTGGAAGTCCCTTTGACTCACATTGGCGCTTGCCTGTGCCATTTCGGAGCAGTGGTTTGTAGTAATAAGTAATGAAGTAATTAATGAGTATTTTCATCGGGAGGTAAGGTAAGGTTAAAATTATTGGTAAGAAAATTATCGAATAACCTTTTTAATCGCTTCTCTTACCATTATACAATTGTAATGAAGCTGTATCTGTACATTAAAGACATTTTCAAAAAAAGTCACCAGTGTTATGTCCTATGGATGTGTCTGTCTGTACCCAAATCAATTTATTTCTGAAATATTTCCCGTTGTTCATTAAATTCAGTGTGATAGCTCTGGAGTTCCAAATAAAGACATATTTCAAATTTTAAAAATTTGAACTACTACTACATCACTTGTACACATGTGTATGGATGAATAGATATGTATATGTATGATCTACACATATAGTTCAGAAATAAAAAAAAAATAACAAAACAAGATGTTGTTTTCAATACTCACTGGTATACTCGTATCATCGGTTTCAATGATCTTCGCTGGGTTGTAATTAGATTTTGTAAGGTAAATATATTTACTAATATTAATCGTTTGGGGAACGTAAAGAAATGAGTGGTACCTTAAAATTTTTCTTAAGGCTAGCACTATACAATGTATTCAAATTTAATTCAAACCACTACACAGTTTTTGAGTATTCGGTGTGCAAAGGTAAAAAAAGTATTAAAACTATTGTATAGTTTGACCGCTGTGTGGATAACCTCACTGCGCATGAGCTGAAGTTAAAAATTGAGGACCAGACTCCACGTCAATAAACTACTAAGAAAAGTCATAAAAGCCACGATTTTAATCTATTTTCTTGTATCCCTTGTAACGACAACCGTTTGTGATTGGAGAAATGCTGTGTCACAGGAACCGGCAAATATTTCCTTGTTTACTTTTAATCATTTGCTCTACTTTCCGATGTAGTCATCTTATACTTATTGTTTATTACTTCATCGTGTGTCTTTTTTGTGTGACTTAATGCTCCGCCATATTTGGTAAATTGAACAAGCCTCTTCAAGCTGTAAAAAAAAACTTAACAAACAAACGGCAGGTAATTTATTTCTTGGTTTTCTAAAATTTTCTTCTTTTACCTGGTGTATTTTTTTTAGGTTTCGTAACATTACTAATGTAAATTCAATAAAAATTAGTCAAATATTTACCTTGTAAAACATAAAATTATTTTTTTTTGTTGTTTTTAAGAACTTAACTCCCAAAAGTATACGCATACTCTTGAAACTAACACTAAACACCTCACACGATTTTACTGGCCTGCAAAAAAGTTTTTTCGCTCCCCGGTCGGAATTGAACAATAGACCGTCGTCCGTTCGCGAAGCCAATGCACTCTTTTTTGTCTTCTTTTTATATGCATTTTTATTTCAAATCATTCATTAATGCCTAAAACACAATTGCGTTTTGGCTTCGACTTTGGTGACGTTGCTTTATATTCGCTTTGAGTTCTCTTTGAAAAGACATTTCTGAAATTGTCTAGAATTGTTCTACAATTAAAGAGATTTTTTTTTTGTGAGTTGAAAATTTGTTTGTATTTAATTTGTTGCAATTGCAAGCATTTCTTTATCCAAAATTAATCAGTCCAAATATTCAAAACTGCTCCGCCAACTATTGCACGAAACGTTGTTTTTTGTTTACATATTTTTCTTTGTTTCAACAGCTGTTGACGGTCAAAAGCTAGCAAAAGTTCAGCCTGCTCCAGGTTATGCTTCGCTTTGAAGTCAGGTTACATAGCATCACGCTCTTCATTACGAATGTAAACGGTAATTTCGAAGCTCAAAGCGACTTTGTGTTTTAGGCATAAATCATATATATAAAAAAATAGCTTCAATAGCTTAAAATTAACTGAATCTATCTTATTGGCCCCATGCGGGTAATCTAAATTAAACGTAATACGCAAACTTTGTACAGTTTATATTTATTATTATTCTTACTTTCATTATGATTAAAACTAAGAAAACATTTTTTAATAGCATACATTTTGTAAATGGACTTTTCTATTAATTATATTATACAATTTAAAACTAAAACTTACAAACTACTGCAAAATAAATCTTAACCAAATACACCTACTTAAACTACCATACCCATACACATATACAGTGAAGTTAGCCTATAGCAAATATAATATATAATAATACTAATTTTTTTCATACGAATTTATCCATCGGCTTTTTACAATAACTTGAATTTTTATTCTTGATATAGCGACAAAGCAAAACAAAATGGTTGGCCTAGAGAGCTAGGCTAGTGAAACATCACGAAGTTCGATAAACAGTTAAAATGAGAATGCTCACTCTAGATTACAGGTATTTCAACAAAACTTTTCTTTGATAAAAGAAAAAAATTTTCATTATTAAGAAATTTTTTGGGGAGTATTTCTCATTTCTTTATAATTTATAACCTCAATAACTTCGATTAAATACAAACTCGATTAATAACAAATGCTGCATGACTAATGACACGTGCTAGGGATAATCTACAACATAGCTAATTCCCATCTGCATTCTCTTAAGAACTTCTCATACCTGTATGCCTATACTCGGGTCTGTAGTATGGACACGAGATAGACCGTTGTCGGTATCCCGGGTGCGAGTTGTGTATTTGTCCAGCCCTTACGAATTAAACACAACTTACGAGTATTTGAATAATGCCTTTTTACTTCAAGGTCTTTAACTCGACTGACTTGTTATCTTATACTAACTTAGCATAATACCAAGAATTATAGAAAACATTATGTCATACTCGTACAATGAAGAGTTGATAGTTAATAGTTATCAATCATGTTGCTTTGCTTGCATTGCTAATGGCGCTATTCTGTTGCTGGGGCGTTCTATACTGTTTATTTTCTTGACGTTGATAAACAAAAGTCAAGCGAACATTTTGTTGTTAAGCTGAACTCTTCCGTTAAGTGTTGATGATGCTTTTGGTGTTGTTACCAAGTAATGTCATGTCTAGGCAGGTACATTGTTACACCTGGGTGTTCGTTATTATTTTACACTCGAGTGTAAAATAATATTACGAGTATATGTCAATATGCGAACTTCACGGCGCAGGCTAGTTTCTTCGCCGGGATTTTGGCCCAGTATTTCCGTTACCATTTTACTTCGCAAAAGAAGAAGAAAAAAACAGCCGATGTGTAAATCAAACATCGAACCGATGATTTGTAATCAATTTAAGTCATAAACCATTAAAGAGTAGTAAAGTAATTTATTATTATAAAACTTAACCTATGAGACGGTGTATCCGAGTATGGATAAGAACTACAAATAAAAATTAGTATTCACGCCTATTTATAACCTAATTATGTTTATTCAGCAGAAACTGATGTTGTTGCATCGTGGGAAACTTCCGTAGTTGTATCGTGGGAAACTACTGTGCTGTTGACCTTAATGATATTCGAGTTTGATACTTGTCGCACTTGCATAACAACATCTTTTGAAGATAGTAACAATGACGATGAGGATGCTGATGGTGTCTTTATGCATATAACTCGTGCATTGTGCACTCACCTACGACGCCCCCTTTACAGCTCATGGCTCATTCCGACCGAGTTAGTGTCCCACCAAGCGCGTTACACCCTCTCACTTTGTTCCCTACTCCAAATTTGTCGCCTTTTCGCACCTCTCCCATGTCTGATTTTATCCGAACTGCCTCACCACGCCCGCTACGCGCTCCTGTTTCCTATCGTTTTTTCGTTTTATCGAATTTTTAACATTCACAACGAGATGGGTGTTAAGGAGAGTTTTAAGTGGAATAACTTTATTGGCGACGTAGGAGCACTACTTGTGGAAATAATGATACAACATCGTGAAGCAACGAACGCTTTGTCCTTGTTAGATAATGTTAACGTCATTTACAATTATTTTTGCATGGTTTTGAGTGTCATCTAGTGGGTGTTAAGAGACTAAGGATTCGTTTTATCGGAGTTCGGAACTGTTTTATTTGGCTTTTTTATTTCATCGGTGTTCGGAATCACTTATGTCGTTTTCGATTGGGAATACAGAAGCCTTCTTTTTGCACTCCGGAGTGAAAAAGTAACATTAAACTGTTATATTGTCACTTTTTCAGAATCAAAAATTTACTTTTGGTTTTCGTTTCAGAAGCAAAATTTTTGTTCTGGATTTTGTCAAAGTCTATCAACACATATAAATATGTGTAAACTTCAAATAGTATTGTATGAAAAGAGGCTTTTAGTGTTCTATTGGAATCTGAATCGCATTATATTCGAAGTGAAACCAATCGAAAACTCGATTAATGTCGTTTTTTCGTTTCATCGGACTTCGGAATTACTGCCCAAAGAGTGATAAAAAGTTTGACTTCAATAAATCATCTATAGTTGCCTGTGCAAGTAGAAAACTACCGTTTGTTTGGTTTGCTCTTTCGCCTTGTCAGTGCCCGTTCACAATTGCGTGGCCATGAAAGTCCTTCCCACGAACGTCGTGTTCAAATTTTCATGGGATTGAAAGACTTTTTGACGAGCGGAACACTTGATTCGGACCATTTTTAATTTTTAAATGTGGGAAGTTAACGTGAAACATACATTTTTTCGCCTTCTTTACGAAAATTCAGTTTGGAAGTGGATTTTCGGAGCAGGTAGCCCTTCTTCTTCTCACTCATTAAAAATCTTCCCCTCTCTTTAAAAAAAACCTCCAGACAATCACATGCTAATGTGGACAGGCAGATTGTGTTTTTTTTATATTTATTGCAAACTGGGAATCGACAAACTGTTAGACGCGCATTGATTATTGAAAATCGGCGATAATATGGACAATGCAGAATAGTCAATTTAATGCTAGTTTATGCAAAGAATTTAAGATGCCGCATTTCTCGCTTTCTACTATTTGGAAAAATCGGTAAAAAATTCAGCAAAATTTATAGTCGAATTCCCTAAAAACAAAAAGGAGTCGTAAAACCGAAAACGAAGACATTGCAGACTCGCTTCTTTTATGGTTCAAAATGCAACGTAGTAAAAATATCCCCTTGAATAGTCACATTTTACAAGAAAAGGCTTATGAATTTGGCATTCCATTATACTAGGGAAGAAAGATTTCAAATGTTCTGGCAGTTGGGTCTATCGATTTCGACATTGTGGTTTGCAAAATTTGCGGCGAATCAGCAAGTGGTTCTCAAAGTGACTGCAATGAATGGTTAAAAAACGTTTTCTCGAATCTAAGAGAAGAATATAGCGATTCCGAAATTTATAATGCGTATAATACTGGGTTACTCTTTAAACGTACAACTGAAAGGACATTAAAGTTTAACGGCGAAACATGTATGGGTGGCAAGTTGTCAAAAGAATGGATCAGAATTTTAGTTGCAGCAAGTATGATGGAAGTTACTTATCATCTCCAAATCAAAAAACCGATGTTTTACAAATGTAAAAAGTTTACCTGATGATTATGAAGACAACAAGAAGGCCTGGATGAGTTCTAAGATTTTTGAAAAACCTTTGAGAGCGTGGAACTCGTTGTTATGCAGCAAAAATAAAAAAAATTATTTAATCCGCTGATAGCTTCCCTGCTCATCCGCGCATAGACTATCTGACAAACATTAAATTGATATTCTTACTACCGAACACAACTCCTGTGATGATAATTGACCAGGGAATTATAAAGTGCTTCTAACTGAATTATCGAAAAACTTTGATATTAAATAAATCATCTTGACAACAGCACTTCCGAATAGAATATTCCCATGATGGACTGGATAGTTTGCCTTTAGCACAGCCCGCTAAAATGTGGACCAACAAGGAAACAGAGGTCTATAATAAGAGTTATTCTAATTTTTTTGTTAAAAAAACATTAGGAAAATATGATTAAGTTAAGTATACCGTTTTACTTGTCTGTTTCTTCCTTTCATATTTCCACTAAAAAAAAATTGTTGGCAATTTGTATCACAAAAAACTTAAGTATTATTTCTAATCTATTTCCATTTCAATTAAAAATAACTATTCTGTAGAGTTGCTAATGATATAAACGCGGCCTTACTTTAAGTATCGCACCACATGCCCTTAAGGCAAAGCTGGCAAAACCTTCATCTGTGAAATTTTGAGTGACGATGATTTCCGGTATCCCAGCATTCGGCCATTCCAATAAAGACGAGAACACGAGCAAAGCGTATTGATGCTCCATTGTAACAAAAAAAATTTTAAAGAAAAAATTAAGAAAACCCAAACGAGAAAATAGTATCAAAAAACGATAAAATTGTTTCTTTTAAAGATAAAATTGTTTCCTTTAAAACTTCAAAAGTGGGATGCTATATCAACATCACTGACAAACTGCATAACAGAAATTGGACAAAAGAGTGACACGTGGAGATTTGACCCGCGCTTTAGACAGTGATTAAATTGCTTAATGCGGAGGAAGACAGCGGACGTCCACGTACTGCGTCTGATCAAGAAGTGGAAGACAACGCCGGCACTGGTAATGGACCTGTCAGTACTACGGTTGAAGCTGGTGTCGCTGCTGCATTAAATAATGCTGGTGTTCCTACGGCATTAAACGACGACGCTAGTGCTACTCTAACATATGACGAAGGTGAAGAGGATCTCGACAATATCATCTCAAAGCTGGAGAAAAAGAAGAAAGTCTTACAGTTGCGCCAGGAGCTTAAGGCTCTAGGAAGACTGTTCTCTTACGGATTTACAGCGGCTCTCTATCACCGACGTGGAGTCAATTGTGACTTTGAAAGAGCTGTAAAACTGAGCCATTGTACTAACCACTTTAAGTACATGGCAATGCGACGCCTGCTAACTGGAACAGCCATTGTTTTCTGATCGTGAAAATATTGATTTGCCTAGTGAGCCATTGTATATTGTAGTGCCTTCCGAGTGCGAATGTTTAGTTAGCGGCGAACAGGTAGGTAAATCGCCAAAATAGTGAAATCTCCAGTAAATCATTGCCTATTGAAGCACCCCCAAATGGTCAAATTAATTGCCAAAGTAGTGAATTTTCCAGTGAGTCATTTCCTATTGCAGTGCCCCCAAATTGTCAAGATAGTGAAGACTTTAGCGAACGTCTATTGGAAGGTATTACTTTGAATCACAACAGTTGTGATATATTCCAAATCGACATTGGAGATTATAACAAAGACATTGACCATTGGGATATAAATCATTCACTATCAAAAACTGTTTTAGCAGAGGTTCGTAGAATAATATATGACTATTACTTAAATTTTCCTAAGGAAGAAAATGAAAACTCATTCGAAATGAATATCAAACTATCCTCTGACCAATGTGTATATTCCTCGCCTCGTAGGCTATCCTATAAAGACAAAGCGGAAACGCATAGAATCACTAGTGAATTGTTAAGAGCAGGACCAAGTAATTCTCCTTACACATCGCCGATAGTATTAGTACAAAAAAAAGAGTGGAGATATTCGGATGTGCATTGATTACAGAAACTTAAATAAGATCGCAGTTAGAGACAATTATCGCTTGCCGTTGATCAAAGATTGCTTAGAGTATTTGAGAGGGAAGAAATATTTTACCTTATTGGACTTGAAGAGTGGATTTCACCAAGTGAAGATGGCGGCGGACTCAATTAAATTCACCTCTTTTGTCACCCCTAATGGACAGTTCGAGTATTTAAAAATGCCCTTTGGTCTTAAGAATACCCCATCGATATTCCAGAGATTTATGACATTTGTGCTAAAAGAATTTATCGACAAAGGTCGCATAATTGTCTATATGGATGACATATTGGAACATCTCCACCTGCTAAAATCAGTTTTAGAGTCCTTAGCAAAGCAACTTGAAAGGACTTGAGCTGGACCTCTCAAAGAGTAAATTTTGCTACAGTGAAATCCAATCCCTGGGTTACAGTGTCAGTAGCAAAGGCATTGCGCCTAACGAACACCACAAGGAGGCCAAAGCTAGGTACCCGATACCCCAAACCCATAAGCAGTTGCAATCTTTCGTAGGTTTATATGCCTATTTTCGCAAATTTGTTCCACAATTCTCGAGTATTGTGAAGCCGTTGTATGATATGTTAAAAGGGAATAGTAAAATCAAATTGAACGAGAAATATCTGGGTGCCATTGAGGAGCTAAAGAGGAAATTGATTGAGTCTCCTGTATTGTCTATATATGACCACAAGAAAGATACCGAGCTGCATTACGATGCCAGTGCTTCCGGGTATGGTGCAGTCCTGATGCAACGACAGTCTGATGGAAAGTTTCACCCAGTGTTTTACTTCTCTAAGCGAGCTACTAACGCAGAAAGACGTTATCATAGCTTCGAATTGGAAACCCTTGCGATAATTTATGCACTCCGGCGTTTCAGAGTGTATTTGGAAGGAATTCCTTTCAAGATAATTATTGACTGTAACTCATTGACCCTCATTCTAAACAAGAGAATGCTGAACCCTCGGATAGCTCGATGGGCTCTTGAATTACAAAATTACGACTATGTAGTTCAGTACAGGAGTGGGAGCAATATGGGACACGTGGACGCGCTGAGTGAGTGAAGATGACATTGAGTTTCAGTTGTGCGCAACACAGAACCTGATATAATCCAACTTCGCGACCAGCTAGAAAAGGGGTTATTGGAATGGTATGACCAAAACGATGGAATAGTTTACCGGAAAGAGTCCAAAGGCGGTCTTTGCTTTTGTGCACCGAAAGAAATGGAAGACAATGATTAGGTTTAGTAATGAGAAGATTGGACACCCGGGAATAAACAAAACGTATAGCCAAGTAAGGAGGCACTACTGGTTTCCTAGAATGAAGTCAAAGGTAGAAAAATTTATAAACAACTGTTTAAAGTGTATAATGTATTCAGCCTCTGTACGAGTAAACCAAAAGAGCCTATATAGTATCCCCAAGGAACCAGTACCCTTTGACACGATTCATATCGATCACTTGGGACCGTTACCTTCTATACGATCCAAAAGAAAACATTTGCTAGTAAAAGTTGATAGTTTCACAAAATATGTGAAGCTCTACCCAGTAAACTCCACTAGTAAATATAAAGGAAGTTATTAAAAAATACTTACAATATTATAGCTGCCCTCGTAGGGTAGTCTCCGACCGTGGAACGTGTTTTACGTCTCTGGAATTCAGCAAATTTTAGCTGGATAATAAGATAAGCCATATCAAGATAGTAGGTTCTCCCCAGGCGAATGGTGAGGTAGAAAGAGTCAATCGCGTTTTAACACCCATGCTTAGTAAATTGAGTGAACCGTTAGAGCATTCGGACTGGGTGACTAAACTAATAAAAGCTGAATTTAATAACTCCACTCATTCTTCGACCCATAAGACACCCGCCTGCTTACTTTTTGGCGTGGAGGGGTTACAGTCGATCCACTAACCGAATTCATACAAGACAGAAACAACGCTCAGGAACGTTATTTAGAGAAATTAAGACATGAAGCTAGCGCAGCGATACTCGAATCTCAGCACCGTAACGAGAGGTATTTTCAGAGTCATAACACCTATTCAAAATAGTTCTCATGTGGCTATAATATTTTAATAAGGAATGTGGACAGTTCCACCGGTTCAAATAAAAAGTTCATTCCAAAGTTCAAAGGTCCTTACGTTGTGCACAAAGTGCTGCCAAATCACAGATACGTCATTAAAGACATTGAGAACTGTCAGGTTACGCAGCTTCCATATGACGGGGTAATTGAGTCACGGCATATTAAACTCTTGAAAGGCGAAATTGCCTAGTGATTGAAATTTGTTGAACAATCATAGACAGAAAAAACAACACAAGTAGTTTTAAAAAATATTTAAGTTAAAGTATTTACAAACACATTATATAATTTGAACTATGCATCTATACTAGTCGTTTCATGTGATCGTGGTCGATCAATTGTCAGAATGGCCGAGCTGTAGAGCCGCTAATGATATAAACGCGGCCTCACATTACGTATCGCACCACATGCCCTTAAGGCGAAGCTGGCAAAACTTCCATCTTGGAAATTTTGAGCAACGATGATTTCCGGTATCCCAGCATTCGGCCACTCCAATTAAGACGAGAACACGAGCAACGCGTATTGACCCTCCCTTTGCAACAAAAAAAGATTTAAAAGAAAAAAATAAAAAACCCCAAACGAGAAAATAGTATCAAAAAACGATAAAATTGTTTCTTTTAAAGATAAAATTGTTTTTTTTTTTTAAATTCTTGAGTTTTTTTTTAAAGAATAAATCAAAGGAAACGATTTTCAATATTTTTTTCTAGCTAAAATTAAAAATAAGATTTAAAAGAAGAATGTAATCAAAAGAAGATTAGAAGTAGTAGTAGTTATTTTTAGCTTTTTCAAATAAAAAGTTATTAAATAACTTGAAGAATAATAACCGTAGCACGACACCAATGTAATCCAATCACCAATTCCTTGTAAAAAGATCTTTCCAGCAATACACATATATTCTGAACATCTGAACTTGACTGAATTTTAAAATTTCAAAATTAAGGAATAAGTTGAAAACAGAAAAAGACATCAAACGTGGAAATCTTTAATGATTTTATGAATAAATGGTTTTATGAGAATAAAGCAACTAACAGCCATTTTTGTATGAACTCTAATGAATCTAAATTTTGATAATACATGTATTATTTTGAATTGTGATATTTTTTAATATTTTGAATAATAGTATGTAAAAATGATGTTAAAGATATAAAAAGATAACTCAAAACTACAATAACTTCAAAGAGGAGAACACGTTTTTCTATTGAATTCGCTTGATTTATTTTTTATCGACAAACATTTTGAAATGCATGGATCAACATATATTTAAATTTAACTTTACAAACAAAATATTTTTTTATATTTCTTGATGATAACTGCGATCTGTGGTGGCATGAAATAATTTTTAACTCAGAAAATAATCGCTCAACACTTTCTTATGTTGCTGGCACTCCGTGCACAATATTTGTCAACCATTTTAAACTTTTTCAATTCAATAACTTCTTTCAACAAAAAATTTTTTTTTTCAATTCAATAACTTTCTCAATAACTTTTCTCACTTCAATTATTTGTATGCACTTTGATCACTAATGTTTGTCACGTATTCAACAATCGATTTGTGAATGACTTATTTTAATCAATTGACCAACTCAAGTTATTTTTTTTCTAACGGTTTTAGCAAACGCTCACAGGAGAAAGAGCAGGCGGCACGATAAGCCACTGGGCTCAACATATTATTTTATCAATATTGCTACTAATTCAATTGGCTTATTTAACGCATAAAGCATACACAGCTACTCATACATATACAACTCATACATATACAATCCGCGCTCTTGAATCACTTTGGTTTAAAATTATAGAATCAAAGCCAGCTTATGAATTCTCCAATTCTCCAAGCTAGCTTATGAATTGAAATTGGTGTAATTCATAATTCACCGACTAGCTTATGAATTGAAATTGGTGTAATTCATAATTCACCGACTAGCTTATGAATTGAAATTGGTGTAATTCATAATTCACCAGCTAGCTTATGAATTGAAATTGTTGTAATTCATAATTCACCGACTAGCTTATGAATTGAAATTGTTTTAATTCAAATTCCACCAATTGGCTTGTGAATTAAAAACAGATTTAAGCCAAAAATGACTTAAGCTTTTGCAACTCTGTTTTAAAGTAGGTAGGTAGAATTTTTTTCCCTCCCAATAGCGAAGAATATCTTCATCGGCATCCAGACGTTTTTTTCTTCTAGTTGTTGGTCTCTTCAACTTCCAAATCTTTTAGAGAATGACGAAGCAGACATGAACAACTTTGCATTGACGATTCATCTACATTCAACGAGCAATTATTTTCTGCAGAAAATTCCTCAGATGAGCGTGTACTGAAGTTGATCGCTGAGAAGAAGTATTGACCTAGAGCCGGAGTGTATACTTTTGTACTATAAAAATAAAAAATATGAAAACGTCAATGAAACAATACATTACCTCTTTTCAGGATCTTTCTCGTATTTCTAACACGAGTTTTTTAACATGCTTAAAGCCCAATCCCTTTTTGTCAGACGGCAGTAATCTCTTAAATGGATCGAGGTATAAAGCCGAATAGATGGTATCGTTTTCTAAAATCATTGTTTCCCTGGCTTCCAAACAACTTAATAGAACGAGGCTTATTTCACTGTTTCTGGCTTTTACTTGAAATTTAAGTTCCAGATACAACTTGTAAAAGTCACCTAAAATATGTTTTTTTTTTTTTTTTTAACTGAAGTGTCGTTATATGTAGCGGTCATAAAACCTTCCTCGATTTTGTGCCAGTCGTCTACACTTAGCTGGTCCAAAGGTTGCAGATATTCGAGCAACTCTTTCCGTTGAAGGAATCTGTTCAACATTTCGTACGTTGAACTAAATCATGTTGGCACGTCTAACACAGGTTTTCTTAAGTTTGGTACTGCATACATTAAAAATACAGAGTTCTCTTTATGCTAGAGAAAGTTCTAGTCCCAAATTTAACGAAATGTTTGCATCCTTAAAAGCTTTACAATATTACGAACCCGATCAAGAAATTCGGAATTGTACCTTCGTAAAAAATCTTTTACTGCCAATTGAAGGGTGTGTGCCTTATTGACAGAATATTATCGAACACAATATTCTCAGTTTATAAGAATTGGTCTTGTTCTTCTTCAAAATCCTCTCCTTCTATATTGTTGGCAAAATCAGACAACAACCTTTACAATATTTCGACCGTTGTCTGATATACTCGTAATAGACTATATTTATTATTTTTTTAATTGGAAATCTCAAGAACACGCTCAATATGGTGTTTTAAATTTTCAGCCGTGTACCGTTCTTTTAGATCATTCATTGCCAAGGTATACTCGTAAATCTCTATCTGACCATGTTCAATGAAGTGAGAGTTTGTGCCTAGCACAGATCATTTTTCCTGGATGCTGTGTCAATTTTGAGGCTAATTATTTTATTTTCCATTTTTAGAACTATTTTGTTCTTAATCGTTTTATCTTCCTCGTTAACAGAAATCATTATGTTGCTGGCTGTAATCGGCTGAATTATTAACCCACCGAAAATATGAGCTGTTAACTTTTTAAATGAATCGCTATCAAAAAATGTAAAATGAAGCGATTCCTCACTGACTAAATTGACACAGGCATCAACAAAATCTTTTTCTTGCACATGTGTGTTGATATTTTAATCATTCCTTCATCTTCGAATTCTGCCTTGGATTCTAATTTCGACACCTTTTCAAGGTCAATATAGTGCTCATAATGCCGAGATAGATGGAAAACTACTGTAACTAGGAGACCTACATTTATATATTGTAGATACCCATGCTTTTAACCATAACCAGCGGAACGAGTTCCTTTTTTGGTGGAAGTGTGAAGACATGGAAGTTTCATGGCTTATAAGACCTGAGAATCGATTGGAAAAAATGTTTGCTGAAAATAATAAATTAAAGCTTAAAAGTATAACAGATTTTTTTTTAAAGAAACGGCTTAGATGCAATACTTTTATAAGAGGTGGTATCCTTTTTTACATTACGTTTTGCTTTTAATTGACAGAAGAATAATAATTAAGATATGTATATGTACATACAAGTTAACTCAACAAAAATAGCATTCCACCAACCGGGTGCAGTACTCCTACTTCCGCCACATGCATTTCGAGGTTCACACACTTGCTGCACTATTCCGAGAAGTCCGTGTCAGCACCTGTGCACTAAAAGGTTCACATCCTCCATACAGTGCAAATTCCAAGAAGCTTGAGTCCGAAACATCAATAACATTATTTCTCCGAAACCACAAATCAAACCCATACTGCTGAATCAATAACGTGTCGCATTGAATGTAATGTATGTAAACTCGATTTTAAGTTCAGTTCAAATTGGCACAATAAAGTGGAAAACAGTCCCAAAGAAAAGTAAAATTATTTTTTTTTTAAACTTCGCCGCGGATTTCGACTTACATAATAAAAGATAATACACAAGTAAATATGTACGTATTAGGTGGGAATTAGTCTAGTTTTCTATTTTTCTGGTCTTCCGGCTATAATGGCCGGTCCCTTCACCGTTGTATTATCCAGATTTTATTGAATAATATAATAATAATAATATCTACAATTGTTTTTTTTTTTTGCATGGATTACTTCCTATTATGGCAGAAGTAACCATCACTTTTGCTCTTTTACGAGTTTTTTTGAATTTTTTTTATATACGAGTATATATTATTTTTTTAATTTTTATAACTGGAAAACATGTTTTTTTTTATTAAGTAGTCGCTTTATGGTAGATATTGATGAATAAAAATAGACGTATTTTTTACTTTTTAAAAATTTGAATCATGGAGCAACTCGCAGTAGAATAGAAAAAAATTTAGTGTGACAGATATGTTTTGTTTCAAATAGGAACTTAGCTTCTATAAGGTATGGAATACTTTGAATCAATTGTTTTGCTTGTCATAGCAAATGTTACGCAACACTTTTCACAAGCGATTTGTGATACTTGCACCGAAATCTCTTCTTGGCCCATATGACCAAATGACCAAATTGTTCTTCTCGTATAGCTACTGGCGGAACATATCGGGCCGGAACCTTATGTTTTTTAGCCTGGAATTCTGGCTCCATACTTATTCGTGTTGTATGAGCTTTTGTACCCAACATGCACAGCAAGATAGCAATCTCCTCTCGAAAATTAGCTGGCAGCAGCTGCGCGTTTTGAACGTTTTTGGTCTTGCGTAGTGTTTTGTACAACAACCACACATTGGACATTGTACTCGTAATATCTAAGAAATGACAAAATATGCGAATCTGCCATCTCTTGCTTTACAGTTTTATTTTGTACCTGCCCATGATACTGCCCTACTACTACCTCTACCTGAGCATCGAACTTGTCTAGTTGTGGAGGCTGAGTAACGTCAATGAATCTCGAGAATTTCTCCATAAGAGTCCCGAAACCAAATGATGCCCACAGATCGTTGGAGGAAACCGTGCTAGTTCCCAAGAGGCTCAAAATCAATAATACCAAGACCTCTGGGCCTTCCAACACTACATCTCTGAGGTCTTTTAACGTTGTCCTAAAAGATTCAATAACGATCGCGGTAATCGACAAAAACGACAAGCGACACTGGCTGGCACCAAGGCCACGTCAAACTAATAAGTGGATTAAGATAGATTTGGTAAGATGCAAAGCTCGAGGTCATGGCTAAGGAGACCTGCGTGCGTGAGAGCAACAAAGAAAGAAGAAAATTCCACTAAGGAGACAGGAACACCAATTTTTAAAACTAAGTCATCAGGCAACCCAAATAACGGCACTAAAAACGGATATAACAAGTCGACAGCAAGGAGAGAACCGCAAGACGAACGGGATCGATCGTGTCGTGCACTTCTATGTGATAACGAAAACTGTGAATGTTGCATGTTTTGTACCTATTGAATTTGATTGGGGGTGGGTTAAGTCCGCGGTGTATCATGCCCATGACAACGAGAGCAAAAGCTCCGAGCACTCCTGAACTTTCAGAAGCAGGTATAGAGGATTTAAATAACACAATTACAGCAGAAGAAATAGAAACGTTCCAAGACTCGATGGAGGCTAGGTGGAGCACAATGATGAGGCAAATTCAGGAGTTGCAGCAACAACTGTCTCGAAATATTCAGGGCTTTAGTGAAAGTGCAGAAAATGCAGAACAGTTACTGAGAAATGGGAGGCCATTAACAGCTAGCTCTCAAGAGGAAGCATCTGGTTCAACTTTAGTAACGGCAATGGGAGAGCTAAGCTGAACACTGTCATCACGTAGTGACCAGATGACAACAGAAGAATACCAGTACAACGAACGATAAAATATGATGCGACTTCAGAAGGCCCTAAAAGGAGATGCAAGAGATGTCGTGAAATGCCTCCTCATTCACAGTAGCAATGTTTAACGTATTATTAATACCTTACAGGATCATTTTGGCAGACCAGAACAGCTGGTCTGAAGTCAAATTGGAAACGTGCAGAGATTTCTAACTATACCGGAGGATAGGATCGACAAACTTGTGCCATTCGCATCCAAAGTTCAAAATTTGTCATCATTCTTAGAAGCTGCTGGATGTGCACACCATTTATGCAATCCAACAATCATGAACGAATTACTTTCAAAATTGTCAGTACAAAGAAGAATGGATTGGGGCAGACATGCAGTAAACATTAAAACAGAAGTGAACATTCCACATTCTAGCGACTGGCTGCAAAAACTGGCAGCTGTGGTAAATTTGGCATGTGTGAATTCTAACGATCAGCCACGTTCTTTGATTAAAAGGTCGCAGTCAAATTTACCATGTCAGAGAGGCAGAAGTATCTGTACAAGGCGGTCGGTGCAGAGCATGCTCTGGTGAACATGAAATTCTGAAGTGTAAGCGGTTTCTGGAAATGGGCACGAGTCAAAGGTGGCGAGTGGTCCGACAACTACGGTTGTGTTTTAATTGTTTAAGAAATGAACACCGAAGTAACACTTGTTCGCAACAACATCGATGCGATTCGAGGGACTGCTCAGAGAAGATCCATGAACTTGTGCACGAGTCAGGTACTCCAACTGTGGGGTTGAAAGGTATTAAAGATAATTTAACACTTCAATGGTTCGGAAATACTAGCGTGACAGAATGTTCTAGCCGTGTTTACCTTTTTGTTTCAGGAATCGAGCCTAGCAGTACAAAATTCTCTCTCAGAAATGTCAGAACAGTAAAAGATTTAAGACTACCCACCCAAACATTAGATATAACCAAATTACACCGTAAATTTTAACAGCGAGGTAGGTACCCAGTTTTTAGTTACAAATTAGTGATCCCGGACTTACTTATCGGACTCGATAAAGCTCACTTATGGGTAGCACAAAGAGTTGCATTCAGTGGAAGTAAAGGACCAACCGTTGCCCTCACCAAACTTGGTTGGGTAGTATACGGAGCGGAAAACAGTGGCACAACAGCACAGTCTCATCACTCATATTTTACGCAAGTTGGTTTGGCGACTAAGGATTTTCACAAGCGATTTGTGATACTTGCACCGAAAGACCTAGAGCAAGTAGCATAGTAGTTATATGGGATGCCCATATATCCATCGCACTGTGTGGTATTCGGGTATTAAACCTGGCCAAAAAACTATTTTTTTTTGCCAATTGCCAACCCTGATTTTTTATTAACCGGAAAGATTAATAGTAAGTGCACCAAAATACAAAACAGCCAAAGCTCTAGCTTGACACAGAGTGCAACGCGACCAGTCCAAAGTAAACAGTTGTGTAAAGTGTCAGTACGATTTGGAAAAAAGTCGAATATCATGATTTATTAGAAAGCTCTGCAGTTTTGTTCTTTAATTTACTTTTGATTCGAATTGCTATGGATTATTCTGGACAAGATATTTATTTTATTATTTAAAATATATTTCGAATTAATAGCTATCCGAGTTTTGTTTGTACCGGGTATAACTTAGCTATAAATAAATTTTGAATAAATATTTGTTTCGTTGTAAATAGTATAAAAAGGGTTTTGTTATATTTCTAAACATTTCTAAACATTGAAATTTTGTTTAGTAAGGTGGTTAATATTAAATTGTTTTATGAACGGATCTGCTGCCCGAACAGGCCCTTCTTAAATTTTTATTTGCTGATAAATACACATTTAAACAAAATGGCTAGCTGCCCGAAAAACAAAGATTTGACTGCTGAATGGCTTAATGGGACATTTTCGTTACCTATTGCCGGAACGTAAAAAATATGACCTTTATAGAAAAACCTCAGTGTGTTTATTATTCTGTTTATTTTGAAAGTCTTATCTACATTCTTTTCTGTTACAGGAGTCAGTCGAGGTCGTCCTCAAAAATCTTTTGGTGAATCAGGTGAAAGAAGCAAAAGACGAAGAACCGGAGACCTTCGATTAAAAGACGTAGAAGAACTGACTTATGCTATGCAAATTAAATTTCATGAAGCGGGTAATGCCGATGCTTCAAAAGTTGTTAAAGATCTTATAAGTAGTCCTCGGAGAGCAAAGAAATATGCAGCGGCCATAAAAAAATACTGCAGACCAATCGCAACCGTGCCAATTATCGCCATTGCGTGCTCAGCTTTGCTGTTTACTTACTAAAGCCCAATATGAGATAGTTAGAGAAACTAACAAAAATTTCTTTCCCTGTTATTCTGTATTCAAAAAGTTAAAAAAGAATGCTACCCAGAAATTCATTCCATAACCGAGACATGTGCTGAAGTGCAAAAGCTAATGAATCACACTGTAAGTAGACTCATATTACACCTTGAAGAAGCTGTGAAGCATTTGGGTGATCAAGATAAGAAATCTTTAATTTTAATGAGTATGTGGGGTTGTGACGGGTGCCAGCAAAATCAATATAAAATGAAGTTTGAAAGTGAAATTGATTCTGATGCCAATATTTTTCAAAGCTCTGTAGTTCCACTTCAGTTGATGATTTACGGGCTCATCACCTCGCTATTGAAGACCAATAAGAATAAGGTTTATTAAAGAAACACATGATGTTATAAACGAAGAAATAGAACACATAAAAACACATATTGTAACACTTTCCGCTACAGAATTTAATGACATGTCCATAAAACATAAAATGCTATTCACCATGGTGGACGGTAAGGTATGCAATGCTGCAACGCATACCAAACCTATAACCAGGTGATATATATGTGAAGCTCCTTCCGAGTTTAATGACTTAACGAAACAGAGATCGTGCAAGAAAGAAAATTTAAATATATACGAGTATACTACATATAGTTTTTCACATGTAGCTTGTGAAAAAATGGTATGTTCGACTTACTCAGGAGGAAAAACAAGTGGTATAAAAATAGAAAAAAGAAATTCAGCATTAGTTCAATCAACAACTCGGCCTGTTAGTGGACATCGCAAAATCAAATTTTGGAAACACGAATTATGGGAATACCAGCAGAAGATGCTTTGAGGCACATGAAGTATCAGCAGCTATACCTGGAATTGATAAAAATTTATTATATCGCCTTAAAGTAGTTTTAGATACATTATGTTCTGGATAAAAGATTAACACTGAAGAGTTCGAAAAATCTTAATCGCTTAACTCAAGTTAGGATAAAATTAAGCTAAGGGCACCATCGTGTTCAGCATGTTTAAATCTACTTCCACTTAATCTTTTTTTATGACTGTATCTTTTTTTTAAACAGAACTTATTCCAAAAAACCTAGTAGCCCAAGTCATTTTTTTAAAATACTGTTTTTGGCATAACAGCTTAGCTCGTAATAATTATAATGAAAAACCGACTTAGGCGGTTATGACTTGTGGCCACAGAAATATTGCCAAGAAACCGCTAAGCTATATTATTCCTTATATAAGTCTTACCCTATATCTCCTACAATGCATAAGGTGCTTATTCATGATTCCGAGGTAATTAAACAAACTATTCTTCCAATATGACAACTATCAGAGGAAGCTGCAGAAGCACGCAACGAACACATACGATTATTCCGATTAAGCTATACGAGAAAGTTTTCGCGTGTAACCTGCAACATGGATGTTCTGAATAGGCTTCTTCTAACATCTGATCCATTAATAACAGGCATGGGATCAAACAAAAATAACACAAAAACCTTTATCATCTGATGTTTTAAAGTTGTTATCGGAAAGAGATGTTTCAATGATTAATATCGATGACAACAGTTGTGAAGATTAAATGAATATATTTCTTTCTTATTAAAAAAACCTTTTTTTACCATTATTTGATATAAAAAAATTAATAAAACATAGAAATTTAACCATTAGAGCTATAAAATATTTTTGGCCAGTTTTTTGACCCAAATACCACACTGTGCATCGGAGCAAGGATACGCCTTGCCATCGCTTATTCACATTAGAATAACATCAAAGCAGTACTTGTGTTGGAGACAGAAGTTCCACCCTTGGTATTAGTCGAGGTCGATCTCAAACCTCTTGCTGGTCTTAGGGTCACAGCACCCAGTACAGTTGCAATTCTACATTAGGTCTAACCAACAGGAATACCCCTACCCTTTGGGTTTAAACCACAGCCACTGTGACGCTCCCACTTGGAGCCTACCTCTAACAAGTCAGTTCCGGAACGAGATCCCGGGGCTCCTGACTCCCATGGTGCCGTGAATTAAGTCCTGGTAAGGACTAACGGTGGTGCTGCCACCAACAAGACATACGACTGGCCCTTTGTAACTGAAAACCGTTACCATAAGACCAGTACTTTACTCTGTCCCCGATTTTTATTAGACAACATCATTAATGGGCGAAGCCTTGATAATTATGTGGGGCCCCACCTCTCTTGATTGGTTCAACAAGTGTGTGCTGAAAATCCCACACCAGGAAACTAAGAATTCGAGATTTTTATGCAACCGAAATTGACCCTAGCCATCTTCTGGATTTCGGGGCAACTCAGCATCTGCAAGGAGAGAATGATCGAGCTTTACTTGCGCAAAACAGTTCCATCTCTAAGATGGAACGTGTGTACAAACGCAGAAAATCTTGCTGGACTGCGCTTCAGAATCTGGTGGGCAGAATTGAAGGCACACTCGAGAAGAGGATGTATATATAGGGCATTTTCATCGACATTCAGGATACTTTCGACAAAGCAACTTTGAACGGCTAGAAAACACATTCACTGAGTCTTCTTTGAGTCCCAGGTTACAATGGGATCAGGGGAAATCAAATCGCCCATGAAGCTGCTAGGCTTAGAATTGCCTGCGTCCTCGGCTAGGGCTTCTATTGACATTATCACCAGTCAAAAGTTCAACAGTCCTTTGAGTTTACAAGCAATTTAATGTACAGTTTTAGTAAATAAACGACAGAAACCGTTCAATGGCCGATTTAAAATCACACAAATTATCGCCTAATGTTTACAAATTTACCATTTACAAAAAAAAATAGGCTAAGAGTATAGACTAGGACAGTGTAATTTATTAAAATAAAATAGTATCCTGTTGTCGACAGAGGAATTAATTCACCACATCCCAATTCAGAATTTGAGGTGTGTCTACGCTTCGTTAAAAACTAATTATAAGGTATGATTCATGTAATCAAATACAGTACGAACTTTAAACGACAGAATGGGCCTATTTTCTGGGAAAATTAGAGAAAATCAGAGTAAAATTACTAACAAAAAACGAAACAACGAAACAGATGATTGACATTTTTAGGCTAATTTTCGCAGTTTTTATAGTAAGCGAACAAACGTAATTTGTACTTAACGTTATAAATAGAAAAGATGGGGTTAGGTCTATTTCCTTCAAATACTCGGTGGGTGGATTTCAAAGAGAATATTATCCATAGAGGTTTTTTTTTATCTGCTTGATATAACATGCAGGGGTAAGGAAACGATTTTACCTTCTACCAATGTATCCACATCTTTATACAGTATCAACAGTTTCCAGTTTTAACTTATCGCTTTTCCACGCAGACGTAGGGACATACTCCTTTAATATGCGTTTCAGTCGCCGAAAATGTACATATGTACATTGAAAATGGACGATTATGTGTATTGATATTGCCAGCTTATCCCGATATCATGCAGAAGATAAAGAAAGCACGTGAAGACCCGCTACTTTCCTTTCCTGGCTCAGATTCTGGCTGAAACCATCCTTGGGTACAGATAGCTAACTCCACCAGACAACCGGCGCATAGGATATCATTATCATAGCAGTGTAGATCCAAAGACCCCTTCTAGGTCACAGGCCTCATGGCTCTACAATAGCTTTTTTGCATTACCAGAAGGTCGACAGCGCTTTACATGCTTTCTACGTTATTTGTTTGATCCACAGAAGTATGTTGTCTAAGATGACATCCAAATACTTTGTTCTAAAAACGGGTTATGAAGCCTTTAAGCATTAGACGTGCCAGACCAAACGGTTTCGTCTTTTTATAATGAGAGCAACCCACGTTTTGAAAGCCCATCTCTAGTGCGAAAAGTATCGATCAAGTCTAAAGGTGGGCATTCACGATCACTCAAGAATGTCATTCCCAGCGTGAGCGCATTCATGCCGATGGATGGATCTGCGTGACAGAGTGCTCACTTATGCGCGATGGAATTCAAAAAGAATTTGAATTCCGCGTGCATACGTAATCGCGGATGACGATGACATTGTTTAGTTATCAATTTGGATTTGAATCCCGTCATGCGCGGATAAAACGGACGAACTAAGGAAATTACTGCAAACGAAGATAAAGAGATTTGACGTGAATTTATTTTGTCTATAAAGAAATACTAGAATTATGGCAAATAAAAAATGAAGTCTATAAAGAAGAAGGTGAAAGGTGAAGAAAAAATTAAACATTCTTTGCGGTTGCTACCGGAGAGAACTAAAAAAAGTGATTCGAAGTGGAGGAGTCTGGTGAAGGAGTTGATGTTATATTCATATATGTCCCGTTCCTCTACTGCTCCGTTCTGTTTTCGACATTCTTTTTAATTTTCATCAATGTTTTCTTGTGTGCTTCTAATCCAATATATTCGTTCGCTGACTACAGTACTATCTGCTTTTTATATTCGTTACCGAACTCACATCTTTGCTCTTCGGGTATAGCAGCGTATATTATCCTCAATTAACTCAATTAATTCCGATTTTAACATCATTACTAATTAAGAAAACACTAAGAGAGTATAATTTAAAGCTTCCAAAAGACAATGCTGTCTGCTGTCGCAAAGGCGAAACTCAAACACCCAGTCATTATCCATGAATGGCGCATCGCTGAAACAGAAAAACTTTCCATTCTTGATATTTGTGTCATTGGCAATTTAAGTAGGTACGAGTACGTTCTAATAACCACATATTCGATGTCGCCAAAAATACTGCGAAATATCTAGATTTCCTGAAGAAATACTTCCAAAAATGGAAGTATAATGCTTACATCTGGTCAGGTATTCCCATTATATCTCTGCATGTGTTATATAGGATATAAAACAGTGCGATAAAGCACATACGAGTAAAAGAAGTTAATATTGCCCAGTCCATTGACAACCCCCAACACCAACGTAATGTCAGATGATTTACCTTCTTATATCGCTGCTTTCAAATCTTCAACCGTAACACCAGCGTCGCTATGAATGCTCATCAGTTTACTCTCAAGCTCACTTTTGGACGTACTTTGAAATATCGTGTTTCTTTTCCTAAGCCGTACAATTCGCTTATGGAATGCCCTGCATTCTAAAGGGTCCGCCATCTAATGTTTTTTTTTTCAACTAGTGCTTATTTCGTGAATGGTAACACTTAACTCATGTCTGATTTGACAGATAATTAGTTTTATCCTTCCGGTTTATAATGGAAAATAATTTTATTCAAATGGCTGCCTCGACTGGCCATGCAGTAGCCTACACGATCGGTCCAGTTTTTAAGCACATTATCGATTGTGTGCAGCTGTATTTCACCAATGGCTTCACGAATACTGTCCTTTAAAGTGTCAATTGCTCTGGCTTGTCGGCGTAACACTTATCTTTTACGGCACCCCACAAATAATAGTCCAACGGTGTCAAATCGCAGCTCCGAGGTGGCCAAACGACATCAGCTCTGCGGCTGATAATGCGATCTTTAAAAACAGGGCGCAAAACATCGAGTGTAGCTTCGGCTGTGTGGCACGTAGCGCCGTCCTGTTGAAATCAAATGTTGCCAATATCCTCCTCTTCAATTTTTGTGAACAAAAATTCGTTCAACATGGCCCGATAACGATCCCCATTGACTGTAACGGCCACTCCTTGCTCATTTTCGAAGAAAAATTGTCCAATTATGCCTCTGCACCAAAATCCGCACCAAACAGTGACTCGTTTTGGGTGTATCAGCTTTTTAATGTATGCGTGTGGGTTTTCTGTGCCCCAAATGCGACAATTTTGCTTGTTTACATACCCGCCAAGATCAAAATGAGCTTCATCTGAAAAGATGATTTTTTTGGCAAAATCGGCATCTTCTCTAAGTCGATCGCAGGCCCACTTAGCGAAGCGAAAACGCATTGGATGGTCAGTTGGCTTCAACTCCTGAACCAATTGGACTTTGTATGGCGTCATACCAAGGTCTTTATGCAAAATTCGTCACAATGATGTCTCCGAAATGTTCAATTGCTGAGAACGACGGTGAATTGATGTTGATGGCGCTTCACGCACACTTTCTGCCACAGCAGCAATATTCTCGGGTGTACGCACTGTTTTTGGCTTTTCACGCTTTGGTTTATCGATGAGGATGCCAGTTTCTTTCACTTTTTTCACAAGATATCGAACATACGGAGCTGACGGTGCTTCTCTTCTTCCAAAATCCGTACGCAATTTTCGCATACATTCTGTAACATTACCATGATTTTCAAAGTAATGTCGCAATATTTCCCAGCGTTGTTCAAGCGTATACACAACCATATTCGTTCAGCGGAAGGATAAAACTAATTATCTGTCAAATCAGACATGAGCTATATGTTACCATTCACGAAATAAGCACTAGTTGAAAAAAAAAGCGTTAGATGGCCGACCCTTTCTATCCATCGTATATAGGTCTACATCCTAAATTTTCCTTCGCCCGCCCTATTCCAAAACATTTAAACTTCTAGTCGTAAAATAAAAGGAAAGGAATTAAAATTGTTAATTTCTTTGCTGAACACATCCATTTGCTAGTGAAACCTCGAACCAATTAATACTCGTATTTCGTGTGGTGGTGGTGGTTGTCGTTAATAATTCCAAACGTCAAAGTGACGCTAGAATTGCAAGCGAAGTCGCGTTTTATTTTTTTTAATAAAATAATTAATATCACAATAAAATACACTTAAACTTTTGCTTATAAAAATACTTTTCACCCATTTAATTTAATCAGATTAAACAATACATCAAGAGTACGCGATTGTAAACATGGAAAAACCAAACGAATCGGAGAACTCTGAACTCGAACATAGCGGCAATGACGGTAGGTAACACCCTCTCAAAGATTTCCAAAAACTTTTTATATTTTTACTTCTTTTGCTTTAAATTTCTTGCTATTTGCGTTTTAAGTAAAGTGTTTCGTGTAAATCATTCACCATTGTTTAAACAAAAAAAAGTTAACAATTATATTAAAAAAAAAATCCATCTCAAGACTTAGGCTAACTTCTAAGGTATGCTGCGATTACTGATTAATTTCCCATTCTATTCACCATTTCTTCTTTTTAGAAACCCACTCGAATGACAAGACGGCAAGCAAAAGTGATAACGACGAAAGCAACGACACGGAGCCTAAGAAAAAAATGCCAAAGCTAGACAATGACGAAGAAAATTGCGAAGATGATAGTGATTTGGACGATGACGATCTCGAAGTGGTGTTGAATGAGCAATACAAAGATCCAGTTCTGTTTGAACAAATGCAGAAGTGTTGGGCAGAAAGTCAAGAGTTCACAGAGGACAAGTCCGGTATCAAAATGTACGGAGAACCCTTTCGAATTTGTGTTCTGCAGAATTTCCTGACCGACAAACGGGTTACCGGCTATTTGGTGAATGAAATGGAAGAGGACGTCGAATGGCATCACAAACAGATGGATCTCTATGAATTCGATCAGTCGACAGATTTGTCGAACATTCAAACATTGTATCTCAAAAAGTTCTTGCAAATGTTGAAGACAACAGTGCAGCCGTGGCTGGAGAAATTGTGTAACCTCAAGTTAACCTCAGTTTCGGCCTCATGTTCGATGTACAATTGTGGAGACTATCTTCTTGTGCACGATGATTTTCTCAAAGATCGACAGATTGCCTTTGTTTACTATTTATCCCCGTGGGAGGAGGTGGATCAATGGACAGACGAGATGGGTGGATGTCTAGAAATCTTCAAAACAGACGAGAGGTGTTTTCCACATTTCCCCGTTGTTCGGAAGTTCAATCCACGTAATAATCAGTTTGTGTTCTTTAAAGTTGGGTCAAAATCTTTCCATCAAGTGGGTGAGGTTACTACTAGTGAGTACCCGCGAATGACCATCAACGGATGGTTTCACGGAGAGTTAAACGATGACACAGTCGACGAGGCGTTGCGTCCCATTAAAAAGTTAGATTTTACAAATCCACAAGCATTGTCCATTGACTTGACGAATGTGATTAATGAAACATATTTAACGGACGACTGTAAACAGCACATCCAGAAGCATATTGAAGACAACTCTGAGATTAGCCTGGAAGAGTTCCTTCAGCCGTCATTGTCTGAGAGGATCGCCGAAGATCTCAAGACCAGCGACAGTCTGGTGTGGACTCTTAAGGGACCAGCGAATGATCATCGTTACGAGGTTTTGGATATGAAAAGTGCCACTGATTCGATTAAACAAATGGTAGGCATATTTAGTAGCGCACAAATGTTTAAGCTACTTCAAGAGTACACAGATTTGGATCTTGCAGAGCCAAATGCCAAAGAACCGAAAATTAGTTTGGAAGTGCAACGTTGGACGCCCGAGTGTTATACAGTGCTGGGTGATAGTGCTCATTGTGATGAGAACACCTTGGATTTGATGTACTTTCTGAATACAACAGAAGATATTGGTGTTACAACTTATCTATCACCAGAGGAAGAGAACGATTCCGATTACGATGAATCGGTTTTGTTGACAATAATCCCAAAGGATAATGCGCTGAACATTGTGTACCGATGTGAAGGCACAACAAAGTTCACAAAGTACGTGTCCAAACTGGCACCAGTTGAGAATGGTCCGGTTTTTATTTTATGTTGCAGTTACAAAGAATAACATGAACTAACTTCTTGTCTTAAATCTTAAGTGCTTCTAAGAATAAATTAATAAAAAAAATATAATACAGCTCCTGTTTCTATTGTGAAGGGGTAGACAGCTAGGAGTCTTTTTAAAGGGTTCATTTCATGTATTTATTTATATACATATGGGTGTGGCGTTAAGGATTGTTGTAGAGTACATTTAGTCACAATTCTAGTGTTTAAAGTTGGAGTGGTAGTATTAAATGGAATCGCCCTCTTTCGGGCGAACAATTGGTTGGGTAGCAGTAGTAGAGTTATTTCATTTCAGTGCACCTTTCTTCGGTACACCAATAAAAAAATTAAAGTACTCTGGTAAAATTCTATTTTTAATTTTAAATATAAATGCACTGCATTAAGAATTAAAAGTTATCCGTTCTATTATTACCCACTGAATAATGATAAATAACAAAACAAAAGGAGATGGTTGGATGTTTTGTGCCTCGGTTGACGTCTTGGCCATCCTCAGTCCCTGCAGTTGTGTTATTCGAAAATCATTCGATTCCCTCAGTCCACATATCAGTTTCTTCAGTATCTTTTTCATAAGACTCTCGGGATAAGTCTGGTACGTGCGCTACCTCTTCATATTTGTATAATCAGCGGATGTCAAAGACTGTTTGGGTCCCATCTGATCACCATTTTCCTTGACTAAGCACAGTTAGCCTCTACATACTTTAGCTATTTCGCAGAGCCAAAGATACCTATATCTTCGAATTTCGATCAACTTACACAGTTCGTAGGTAGATACTTTTTTCCTTTTTCCGTCCGGACACCAGTCGCTGATGCTTGATGTTTCTTTCCAAGCATTACGCCTCGAAATCGTTTGATGTGCATGCTGATCCTTTGTTGGATATGATGTGTCGAGGCTGACCAAAGCCTCTGTTTGCACGTCCAAGCGACTGAGAACTTCGCTGGAGGTCGTGCGTTTGAGTACATCCAAATAAACTTGCGAAATGCATCAACGACAATAAAGAGATAATGATAGTTCTTGGCTGTTAATAGGAGCGATTCGAGATGACCACGCTGGTATTTGCGCAATGTTTGGACAACTTTGATAATTGAATGCACTTATTTTTGCCGGCCTTTTTTGCAGGGAGGATTCACGTTATGCAATTTGATATTCTGTCATTAGTTTAGAAACCTTATCGCCAAAACCCCCTAAACTTATCAAATCTTTGCTATTCGCATCTGGCAGAGATAATCAAATCGTTGATGTAGGCGATATTTTACCGCTTTAGATCTCGAAGCACGACATTAACATATTTCTGGAACACGGCGGGAGAGTTTCACATACCAAATGGGACTTTGTTAAACTCGTAATGGTCGTTCTGTGTCACAAAGGCATATATTTCTTACCACTCTCTTTTATGTCCACGTGCGAGAAACCATTGTTCAGATCCACGATAGAGAAGACCTTGTTCGAACACCACTTTTATACTCGGCAGTACATACCGAATTTCAGGACATGTCAATTTAGTTGACGGAAAAGTACGCAAGTACAATGGAACTGAAAAAGTTTGAATCGCTAATAAGATCAACAATTTTAAATTGTATACATGGAGTACCGAGTCGACCACCGTCGTGTGCACAGCTCCACCAGTGCACTCGCAATATTGTTGTGTGCTGTGCAACAAAAAAAAAAAGTGCAGTGCACTGATAAGCAAAATATCACACAGTGCACACTATGCACACTAGTGCCATTATTCTTCTCTCACCGCGGTCTCGCCATTTATGTGCGTAGTGATGTAGCTTACCAAACTCCACCACAATGTGATCCATGTTCCAATCCGGAATTCAACTTGTTAAAATTCCATCTCCGTAAGCAAATTATACACTACTGCTTTATTTATAGAAGAACCAAACTGGACAGCAATTCAACCTTTAACGAGTTTGATGCGCTGTCTGACTCCATTCAAAGAATTGTATCCCTGTATCCTCATACTGAAATCGTTATTACGGGCGACTTCAATATACACAATTCTGGGTGGCTTCGACATTCTGGACAGACAACACCCGAAGGACGGTGTGTTGAGATCTTCGCTGCGGAAAACAAGCTAACGCAGCTTGTAAATGAGCCCACGCGAATACCAGACGTTGATAGTCATACCGCCAACACCCTGGACTTGTTTTTAACTTCTCACCCTGATAAGTATACCATTGATGTGCTCTGCCCTCTAGGCTCGTCGGACCATTGTGTCATATCAGCTAATTTCTCGTACACCGACCACACAGTTAGAGAAAAAATTTCTAAAAGAACCGTATGGCAATACGAGAAAGCCAACAGCCAACTAACAGCTTCTTTAGGAATTTTAACTGGTCGTTATGCTTCCTCGATAACGACGTGGATGCCGCTGGTGATATGATTACAGACACCATTCTCTTTGGAATGAGATTCTTTATTCCTCATCGGATGAAGAGTATCAAACCAAAAGATAAGGCATGGTACGACTCGAGCTGTAAAGAGGCCGTCAGGGTTAGAGAAATGTTTTTTCGGTCCTACAAGACCAACCCGACAGAGGAAAACAGAAAAAAGTTCAAACGAGCCAGAAATGACTGCAACGCCTTTCTTAAGCGTGTGAAATTCCTATACGACCAAAAACTAAGGCAAAAAATACTGCAATGTCCCAAAGGCAGTAAAAACTTTTGGTCGTTCGTCAAAAACATCAGAAATTCCGCCTCATCCTCCATCCCAACGCTCATTTACAATGACATTCCAGCTGTCAGCTCTTTGGATAAGGCCAATCTGCTTGCTGCACACTTTGCGGCCAGCTCAACACTCCCAGATTGTGCTTTGTCTCCGCCTACACTTGAGTGCGTCGAATCTTCAATGGGACGAATCTACTTTCGCACTCGTGTAGTAGCAAGAGTACTTAAAGATCTCAACATACATAAATCCGCTGGTCCAGATGGTATATCTCCCCTTCTTCTGAAGAGGTGTTCTTCCTCGCTGGCAAAACCACTGCGTAAGCTTTTTCATCAATCCTACACTTTAGGACTCTTCCCGAGCAGATGGAAAACAGCATTTGTCCAGCTCGTCCCTAAAAAAGGCGAATCATCTTCTCTCTCCTCCTACAGACCCATTGCACTTACGTCCCTTCTTTCCAAGGTCATGGAAACACTGATAAATCGTCAGCTCATGAAATATCTCGAAACACGAAAACTTCTCAATGACCGGCAGTACGGTTTTCGTAGCAACAGGTCCACTGGTGATTTGATGGCATGTCTCACCGAAAAGTGGAACCAAAGCGTACATCAATCTGGCGAAAGCAAGATAGTTGCACTTGATATTTCTAAGGCATTTGACAGAGTTTGGCGTCAGGCTCTTTTGTCGAAAATGCGTGCATTTGGGATCGACGACTCTCTTCTTCAATGGATTAGAAATTACCTTTCGGAACGTTCAATTCAAGTTGTCTTGGACGGTTTCAAGTCTGATATTCACAAAATAAATGCTGGTGTGCCCCAGGGCTCTGTTCTGTCACCGACACTCTTTTTAATTTTCATTAACGATCTCTTGTCTGCTACTTCTAATCCAATATATTCCTTTGCTGATGACAGTACTCTCTGCTTTTCATATTCGTTCCCGGACTCACGGTCCTGCTCTTCGGCTGTAGTACGAGAACGGCAGCGTATGCTAAGCTCATTAAATTCCGATATCAACAGCATAACCAATTGGGGAACTATCAATAGAGTGAAATTTAATGCTTCCAAAACACAATGCTGTCTGCTGTCTTTAAAGCGAAATTTAAACACCCAGCCATTATCTATGAATGGCACTTGCATCGTCGAAACCGAAAAACTTTCCATTCTCGGTATGTGTGTCAATGACAACTTACGTTGGAATGACCACATATTTGATGTCGCCAAAAATGCTGCGAAATGTCTAGGTTACCTCAAGCGATGTAAGAAATATTTTACCCCCTCTGATCTGGCCTCAATATATAAGGCATTCATCCGCCCAAAATTGGAGTACAACTCCCACATCTGGTCAGGTGCTCCTAAAACATCTCTGCACCTGCTAGATAGGATTCAAAACCGTGCGATAAAACTTATTGACTATACTAATATCAGTCAATCAATGGACACCCTCGAACACCGACGAAATGTCTCGTGTCTCACTTTGTTTTATCGCTATTTCCACCACCAGTGCTCCACTGAAATCGCCAGTAGCATTCCGCCCATTCAAACTTTCAACCGTAACACCCGTCTCGCTATGAATGCTCATCAGTATACCCTCAAGCCCATTTTCGGACGTACTCTAAAATATCGTGATTCGTTCCTAAGCCGTACAACTCGCTTATGGAATGCCCTGCCGATCTCTGTATTTCCTGGTCGTTATAACTTGCAAACATTTAAAAACAATGTACATCGGTACCTCTCTTTTCTTCCTCCCTAAATTTCCTTGCTGTGTACAATCACCTTAAGGGTACTCAAACCCCTTGAGCGCGCGCTCATTATAAAAAAAAAAAAAAAAAAAATTCAATTTGTTAATTTGAAGCCACTTACTGACATTTTCCAAAACCACATTCAGTTTATCGTAGATGCATTCAATATTCTTACCAATGCAAATTCGGGTATCATAGACAACTAGAATTATTTTACAATATTTCATACCATATTGGGTGTCATTCAGAAGAAAAGGAATTACTACCAACACTGAGCCTTATGGAATCTTAATTCAACATTCATTGTGCTGTTTTGTCGAGCCCATTTACTTTAGTTCCTTGAGAACTTCGTGATAAATATGAATAAAACTATTCAGGTTTGCACCATTTATTTATTTATTTTTTCACAAACGCTCTTTCGAAATCCAGAAACACTGCGATCACTGAATTTCTACAGTAAATTTCTTTCTTTCAATAATAATAATTAACCTGTTTAAATCTGCCTCACATTAATGCTTTCCTCTAAGTCCAGATTAATTCTTTATTAAAAGTCTATTCTCTTCCAAATACAGAAATTGGATACCCACGGGCAGCTCCGATTGCACTGCTTACTTTCTCTACAGAAAAACTACTGATTCATTCTAACTAGAAGAAAATATATCAGATTGCAGTGATTTATTGAATATCTCCATTAGAATATGACCAATTAATTCAATTTAATTTAGAATTATATTTTTATTAATCCCGTTAAAATCTTTTTTATTACTGCACTTTTAATTAAATCATATGATGTTCTATCATACCATTGCAATATCGAAATTGCAAAATCGGAAATACTTACTTACTTACCTTTGTACTTACGTGGCATTTTTCTGTCACTGCGGAGTTGTCACGCTTTTAACGATGACTTCTTCTAATTACATGTCCATATAAGATTTTTGGGAACAATATTTTTTGTTCCAAATCGATGAGGACTATACGCAGATTCTCCAATTTGTTGTTTCTATATCATAATCCGTAAACTATGCCGACCTGCCTCCAACAAAGCATCATTGATGCGACTTTAATTTCATCGATCCGTAGTTGTTGCCTTTATACAGTGGAACAGGAAAGCTTTCTCTCCACTGGTTAAGTATCCGATCGTGTCTCTTCATTTTATTGAACAAAATCGAGAACCTTTCTAAATTTAAGATTTCCGATTGTCGCCCATATTCCGAAAGGTATTTAATCTGGACCGAGGACACCACCCCGGTTAATTCTTTTTACTGTTTTCCAAACTTTTATCTTCGTGTTCGAAAGCGTAGGGAATGGCACTGCATGGGAATTATTCATTGTTCCCCTTTAGCAGGTTCCCCTTTCTGAGTTTTTTCTTCATTGTGTCTTGATCATAAAAATATTAGCTCCTTTGCCATGCTTCGACGTTGCATTTCTTCTAACGCCTGTCGCCTGCTTATAGGTTGCGCGATGGAATCCCTTCTAATTCACGATAGAATACCACTGCTGCTATCGCACATAATCTACTTACCGCTTTTTTGCCCCTTTTTTTTCAACATTCGTATCACAAAATACACTCTATCTGTTTCGCTATTTCCGCTGTATTTATTCCACTGTTGGTGTTAAGGGAAATACCTTGACTGCTTTCTTGCAATTTACACCTGAACAACGGTTCCATTTATTGAATTTTATTATCAAAATTCGTGTTCGGTGAAAAATGTTTTTCGCGCACTTCGACCATTTTACGGTCGTCATAATCGACCTACTGAGCAAGCAATTAGAGCCATAGTGATTGTATTACTATTGGGATTGTATTACTCGACTACGGGGAAGATTTTACCTAAGGATCTTGGTCTAAAACCTTACAGAATACAGCTCGTGTAAGAACTGAATCCGAACGACCTGGACCTTAGAAAAGCTGGAGCAAGATCCGTTTTTTATTTAAAAATTGTCTTCAGCGACGAAACTCATTTCTGGTTAAATGAGTATATTAATAAACAAAACTGCCGTATTTGGTCCAATGAGCAACCTCAGTCCATAAAAGGGCTGCCAATGCACCCGAAAAATGCACTGTTTGGTGCGGTTTATGATACGGCGGAATCATTGGAGGGTATTTTTTCAAAGATTACCGTGAAAACAAAGTTATCGTCAACAGCGCCCGCTATCGTTCAATGATTTCGAACTTTTTTTTTGCCCAAAATGCACGAGTTGAACTTGGTCTACATGTGGTTCCAGCAGGAAGGCAAAGTTGGGTGAGCAATTTATCTCTCATTTTGGACCGGTGAATTGGTCGGCTAGATCATTCGATTTAACGCCTTTAGACTATTTTTTATGGTGATACGTCAAATCACTCGTTTATGCCGATAAAACCGTGTAAATTGCAGCCAGCCAATATGCTCGAAAAAGTGATTCAGAATTGGACTCACCTAACTAACTTTTGTATTTATTAACGCTTAGCTTGGAAATATTGTATGTTGGCATTATGTTATCTCTCAAATGGTGCCCATTGTTAACTTCGACCTGACGTGCTCTTTCCAGAGCATTTTCGATAACTCTTATTAGAATTCCAGCTCCCAACACCTTATATTCTTCTCGAATATTGGCCTTAAGCTGTTGTATGGCTTATTTGCATACACCTTACCCTTAAGATAGCCCCAAAGAAAACCAATATGGTGCCGTTAAATCGGGCGAACGCGGTGACCAGTTGCAATTTGAAAATTGCAATATTATTCGATCGCCAAAAATTTTCCTCAGGTGAGCCATAGTTTTACGAGCTGTTTTCCACCTCTGGCCTTAAAAATTACAAATTCTACAATCATTGCCCGGTATTGAATGCCGTCCACATTAACAGCAGCTTCCTCGTCGTTTTCGAAAGAGTATGGTCCAATGATCTTTTCTGAGGTTACTCTACACCATTTGATGCCCAACAATTATTTTTGGATTTTGGACATCCCGTATTCTGCAGTTTTGTTTATTCAGGTGACCGTTTAGGTGAAAATGGGCCTCATCGCTTATTATAACGTTGTTCTCTCGGAACAATTCTTGAGAACTTCCAGCATATTAAATGTTTATTGTGGGATCATTTTGTTTTAACTCGTGAACCAATTGCATCTTATAGAGGTGTAACTGCCGTAAAATTTCTTTGTAAAGTCCGGGGTTTTCCTCAATATTTGCTCTCACCCGAGCAATTATTTCGACCTGCACGAGGTCTTCCGGTACGCAGAAGATCACAGACAGCCCCTCGTTGCCGAAAACGGCGATGCAATCGATAAATTGTTGAAGCACTAGGCGAATAAAAGTTTCGTAATTAATGTATAACAATATATTTTTTTTTGAATCAAATTATGAAAAAAATTGTTTGGTTAATTAAAAAAACAAATATTTATAAAATTCAAAATACCTTAAAATACCTCAACCTGAAATCTTTATGCTTCTCAGCGGGAGCTAGGAATTGATTTTAGATACATTGTTTCATGGTGAAATTTTCTTAGAATTCATCGTAGATTCCGATTCTGGTGAACGCTTACCACATTTTTTTTTGACTCGAACACATTGACCCGCTCTAATATACATATATGTATATACTTAGATAAAAATATTACTCAATAGTTAGACCATAACGTTAATTATGCGCCACGCTGTAGAAATCAGTACAGCTCACACCATGCAAGACCGAAAGCAAATCTTATCAAATGGCGTAGCCTTACCGTAATATGTGCTTTAACAGATTTTCTACAATCCGTCAATACTGAGTTGTTGTAAGTCATCACTATGAAATTCAATTTTCATGAAATTCAAGCTGATGGCAGTCAAATACTTGAATTGCCCCGTAGCCGGCTAATATGGTTGAACTTATATTTTCCTAAGAGTGTAGTTTTTTTTTAGATCCAAAGAACGTTTTTTTTTTTTAAACAGTAACAACAGGAGTTGAGTTTGAAACTAACTTTATGTACTATGAGGAAAGGAATTATGTGCCGAACTCTCTTTCATCGTCTAAACTTGGGTAATTTTGCAACGACTATAGCACAAATTTGCCGTTGCGCCTGCTTATGATTCGTTATTACCATCGCTTATTGAATACTGTAATTTCAGGAAGATGGGACCAAGCTATCATATGCTGCGATGCTAATGCTCAGAATACTTTTTGGGGCAGTAACAAGTGCAAAGGCAATCATCTCCTGGATTTCATACTATTGTCTGACCTGGTTGTCAAAATTTTGGGTCTAAGCCAACTTTTGTTATGAGAGTAAGGCAGCAAGTAATCGACTTAACGTTATTAAACAGGTACGCTAAGGAGATCACCGGTTGGAAAGTACTATCGGAGGTCTCCGTGTAGACCATAAGTTCATCGAATTCATAATCGGATGCGAGGTTTCGGCTTTATTGGAGAGGAGGAATCCGCGGAAAACCAACTGGACACGATTTAAGGAACAGCTCAGCAAGAAAATAGTGCCCCTCTCCCTAAGCTCAGGACAAATCAAAAGCTAGAGGAAGCTGTTCAGAACCTGAACGGTACCCTTACCAAGTGTTTTGAACTGCCATGTGCAGCTAGAAAGCAATCCTGCAGATCGCCCCTTCCTTTGTAGCAGCAAAATTTTGAACAGGTCACTTAAGGCTAATTTTGAGGAAGTCTGGAGTTTTACAGATCGAAGCAATAAGAAAATATGTACATAACAAGGTAATTCGGATTTCGAATAGTGCCTCTTTTGCTTAAAAATCGAAATTGTCGGTAGAACCAGTAGGCTTGTCAAAGTCCTCAAAAGGGGAAAATCAACCAGGCTGGAATCACTCCGAAAATTTGATGACACCTACACTGAGTCGAAAGCAGAAACTCTCAACCTCATGGTTGAGGCTCACTTCTTAGGTAACTAATTACAACCATCTCGCAACTAGTTCCTATTAATGAAGCTGCTACCACCGAGGCTAGTATATCTCATCGGTTGTGGTGACGGATGAAGTGATTAGAGAAGCTCTTGCTTCCTTTGACGGCTTCAATCACCTGGCACTGGTTAAGTATGTTACAAAAAGGTATAGAAACCCTGGGGAACAATGAAAGTAGACCGCAAATCGGAAAAGAGGAGTAAGTGCGCCAAGAGCATCAGACCTATACTCGTAAGTCATGTTGAAGTAGTTGAGATCCATGTGCCACTGGCTTGCGAATGCATTCTGTAAAAATAGAAATAAAAGTAGACTGTAAGATTCGTCGAAAGACATAGTTTAAGTGTTAGGTTTAACTTAGAGTGCCCGCATGGGGCCAGTAAGTTAGAATAAGATTATTTGTAAGTAATTTAAGCTAATTTTTAAGCGTTTTTTTGTCTAGCATATAATAGTAATTTAAGTTAACAAATAAAAATGCATAAAAACTGAAAAAAAAACTGACTGCGAATGCATTCTATGTCTGATATACAACATGCTTAACAACGCGGAAAGTCTTGCGAGATTGCGCTTCAAAATTTGTTAGGCAGAATTGAAGGCGTACTCGATAAGAAGAGATGCGCGCTAGGCATTTTCATCGGCATTGAGGGTGCTTCTGGCAACACAACTTTTGACGACATGCGTAGCTCGGCCAGGCAACAGGGCGTAGACGAATCACTAGTTTTGTGGATAAAAGCAATGCTGGTGAATAAGACACTGATTTCGGATGCTGACTGCCGCCACTGTGTGATGACGGGGGTAAACAGAGGTTGTCCACAAGGCGGTTTTCTATCTCCACTGCTATGGCATATGTGGGTCGACTCACTGCTCAAGGCGCTCAATAGTTCTGATGTCTATGCACAAGCATACGCGGATGATGTAACTGTACTGCCTGTTGGATCGTGTTCAGCGATTGTTAGACAGGCCTTAACCTGATCGACAATTGGTGCACTAGAAATTGGCTCAATTCTCTCAAAGCTGAGGTTGTTATCTGTCTTGTCTGACTCATCTAGTGCTTAAAGGTATCGCCATCCAATTCTCCAAATAAGCTAAGTAAATGGGTGTTATCCTGGATAACAAACTTCTGTGGACTAAACATGTTACGTCGAAAACTGCTAATGAGCTATCGGTTTTCTGGCAGTAAAAAGGAGCTATCCGCAAGACATGGGGCCTGTCACCGAGGAGGAAGCTTTGGATCTACACGGCTATAATAAGGCCAATTATATCCTATGCGCCGGGGGCTTTCCCTAGCACGCTTGGCTCCGCATTGATAAATCTCCCGCAGTTTGATACTCATATCATGCGCTGCACTCTCAAAGCCATATTCCGTTTAAAAAGAAGAGATCTTTGGTACAACACGCATTGGGGCTTTGGTGACTTTGTAACCCGACTGTCTTTTGACTCTGGTCTTATGGACATGCCGTCTCATGCAATGATACCAGAACTCTTGCTGCAAAAAAAAAAAGAAAACGACTTTTACTGTGCTCAAGCCTGGTTTCGGCAAGAGCCAGAAAAGGAATATAGTCGGGTCGTCTCGGATGGGGTCCAAAAAGCGATTTATGATACGGTGCTGGTGTCTTTCTGGAGGACGGTAATGTCAGATTTCACTCCTCTTTCAAGTGGATATATACGCAGTCAAGATGGCAATTGCGAAGAATCGGTGTAGGGGGTGAAGTTTTCCATTGGTAGTTGGGTTTCATATGAGTATGACTGCAGTTGGTATGATTCTCCAGGTTGCCGGCAGATCAAACGAATGCTTCTCGACCTCTCTAAGAGGTCAGCATCAGACTGGAGGCTGCTTACTGGCGTCGTGATGGGACGCTACACTTTTGCAAAACAGTAAATCTGTGAATGTCAGGCTTACCCTCGCATCAGGCTGCATGTACTCGGCGTTGACGTGGTGGGTGCTCCTACTGTGGGCACTACATCATTGAAGCGCTTACTCGTCTTTCTTCAAAGACTGGGAAATTCCATTAAAAGGAACTTACAAGGAGTACTGCTGGAAGCACATATCGTCCGGATCAATGTCGTCCATATTTTTGAAGAAATGATCACTAATTGGTAACATTGACCATTGACTTGAACTTCAGCCTCATTTTTAACTCTAGTCGGAAAAGTGCACACTGGTCTCATAAGAAGCTAAGTGGAAGGGGACCTCAACCAACTTGAAGTGCGCAACTGGTGGTAGTTAGCAAAGGACCGCGTTAACTGGTATGCTTATTGGTTGGGACTTAAGTCCACCCCGGACTGTAGCGCCATTTAAGTAAGTAATAAAAGGCCGATGATGTCACCAGCGGGACTTCGCGCATATTACATAGTACATTGCATATTTATGAGTATAATTGAGTTTCATGAGCCTCTTCTGGATTTGTCTTACTTTGCTTGCTCACTAGCGCATTGGCCCAAAGATTAGCCGACGAATAACAAGTTCAGTTGATCGATTGGCTGGCTCAGAAAAACAAGTTATCTTCGACGTATTTCACGAAGACCGGTGTTCAAAATGATTTTGAATGATATGGTAGCGTTCAGCTATTGTAACTCTATTTATGAAAATTTCTCAATGAATAGCCAAAAATGGTAGCGTGGTTTAGAAGTTGTAGAAGTTTCCATTATCAGAAGGTCTATTCGTTAAAACAAAATAAAAAGAAAACATCCTTCAAATGTGGTAGTAACTTGAAGCTCTGAATGGATTATTTCTTGAGTTTTTGTTGTGCTTACATTTTGCTATTGAATTGTTTCTTCTGTTTTTCGAAACACATTGTCCTTTTTTAATCTCATCTTAATGATAGCTGATTTTGTTTCTCAGAACATTCGTTTTACACCACCTCTTACAATTGATGCATGTCACTTTGGGTTCTTCCTTATAATATCATTATACGAATACGAGCATATATTTACTTAAGTTTCTTTTTTTTGCAGACAAGTACCGTATGTATGCTTCAGTGGCCTTTATGGTAGTCGTACTAATAATTGGTGTTCCGATGTGGTGGAAAACAACTGAAGTTTACAGGTACAAACATCATTCTCGAATATGATATATACATTTAAATCCTATAAAAAATATTTGTAAAAACCTAATTTTTTTAGAGTAACTCTACCATACTCAGATATACGCGACCTCAGCGAATCTGCGTTTCAAATAAAAACAACCATTAGAATCTTTACATTTAATCCAGAACGATCGGAACTTCTTATAAAAGAATTATTAGACGCTTTTAGTGATAGTGGTATAGAGATCATACTTATTTAACAAGCTGAACACATTTAAAAGTGTTTCTTACTCTTTAGATGTCTGGAATATAAAGTTTGAACAAATAGCAAACGTCGAAGGGGCCTCAAACGCAAAAACACCTGTCGCTCTGGAAGCAACAGTACTAAAACGATATCCTATCAAGTCTGGGGATTTTGTTTTCCTAGAATGGCCGAAACTACAAGAGGAAATACTTCTCACAACGGACCGTTCTGCGTTGATAAGATCTGATACAAGTACTTACAAAAAATATAAATATTATATTTTTACTGTACCATGATGTTTTCCAAATCTTTAAATCTTTGCTTTAGGCTCGGTAAAACTCCAAAATGTTCTGAACGTGTATATTCTTCAAACACACCGTATTAAGGCCATTCTCACCGAAGACGACGAGGATCGCCGTGTAGTACATAAGGGTTCACCTCCCCAGCTGCAATATGATGTTGTCGTATCAATTCTAAACCCCCAACCAGAAGCGATCGATGTCAAATGGAATGTACAATTAGCAGCTACAAGTAAGCTCTTGTTGAGTAGTTAAGGTGATTTTTATTCATGAAAACAACAAAACAACACTTTGTATTTTCAGCTTACATTGAACCCTTTCTTAAAGAAACAAGTGAGATTTCCAACTTTACACTTAAGACGCAGTGGAAATATCAAATTCCATTCGATGGCAGTTTAAGACAAATCCGTGATTCAAGTAAAATGGGACGTCACTACGCACTATCTGAGACATCAATGCCACATATCATTACGTCGATTGAAAAGAATTTAGGAACAGGTATCACAGATAACTCTGTGATCAATATGGTGGTTTACGTACCTCCTTGTGAGATTTCTCCTCTACATATCTACAAGGGTAACAATGAAATGGCAACAAGAAACAAAGTGGATTCATTCATTTCACCGAAATGGGGTGGTGTTATCATTTTCAATCCACCCGAAGAAGTTTGTTTGGCTTATAATGAAAATTTGGAAAAAGTGAGCTTTTATGTGAATACTAATGATGTGATGCAGATTATGTTGTTTCAGTTGCACAAACTTTTAGATATACATGTCGAGGTAAGAACAACATATTTTTTTGAACATATATTGGTATATTTAAATATCCCTGGAGTTATTGACTCACTATTTTGACTTCATTCTGGCTGAGTTAACTGAAATTTGTATTTGTTTGGTGCTTTTAAGGCCGGTAATATTTCACTAGTTGGAAATACTGGTATTCAAATATGAAATATTTGTTGTACTCCATAGCATCCATGACAGCTCCATTTCTATGTATTTAAATAGTTAAAAACGCTTCTCTTGCATTCCACATCAATCATTTTAGTTTCAACGATGTTTCTGTAGTTTCAATAGCTTTTTAAGTGAAGTATTTAATTTCGGCTTTCCAATGTTTTTGGTTGATATCAGATTGAAGGCGTCGCGTTATATCAGCTTTGGGTTTTTTTGCGATCCAAAACTAAGCCTGCTGATTCCAGGCAAGACTATGGTGCTAGCATGCATCTCTCTTCGTTCTGTTATTCTTTGTTAGATGTCTTTGTGTACTGCGAATTGGTAGAGTTAACTTTCTACTCTCCTATTCACGTTATTAATGAGAGCGTTGAAACCGAAGATCGACGTTTACATCTATAATTCCACCATCTATTATAGAAATGGTAATGTATAATTTCTTCCTGATTCTTCATGGTAAGGCCTTGGTGACAAAAAGTTGCACGGGCAATTAAAAGCGTCTTTGTTACTCGTAGATTCAACATTTTGTTCTTTTTGAAAAATATTTTCGACAAGTGATCATAGCTGTAATTCCTGATCAAATCATCATCACCAAGATTCACTTTACTTGTATCTTATCTCAGTTTATGGTATTAAGGCCACAAGCACAACTTCTCATCATCATGTTCAATGTTTGGCGATGTGTTTTAATTCCATCCAATCATTTCGTAGTTGCTCAAGTTACTTTTCGTTCATTCTGCTTCACGTCATCCTAAGAGCTCATTGAATTCGATCTAATTAAGTTATTGCATTATCGACAATTGTCGTCCTTACAAAGTGTTTGACCTATACGTATGCTTTACATTTCTGGTCCGTTCTTTCATTACGCCTTTCAATACACCAAATTACAACTTGTTTGTGACAGAATAGGCTCCATGTTTGAGCGGAACAGTCGGTTTGTGGTGATTTTTAAGCTGATTAAACTGCTTTTCATATTTTTGACAATATACCGATTGGCATGGGAATATTAACGTCTGATTCGGTACCACCGTCAATCGATACGATACTTCCAAGTTATTGAAATTATCTTTCTTCACAGCTTGTTGTCCTGCGATACTGATATAAGTTGTTGATGATTAAGAGGGTGACTAAGAAACTAAAACCGTTTCGCTGATCTTACTCGTAATTAATTTAGTTCAAGCTCATGTTTTATTGTACCCTTAAAATGCTTGCACACAGTGCGGGCGAAGGAAAGGCAGGGAGGAAAGAAAGAAAGGTACCGATGAACGTTCGTATTATGTGTGTGAAGGTTATAATGACTAGAAAAGAAAGATCTAGGCAGAACATTCCATAAGCGAGTTGTACGACTTGGGAACGAATTACGGTATTTTAGAGTACGTCCGACAGTGGGATTGAGGGTATACTGGTGAGCATTCATAGCGACGCGGGTATTACAGTTAAAAATTTGAATGCTACTGGCGGTGGAAATAGCGATAAAACAGAGTGAGACATGAGACATAACGTTGGTGTTCGATTGTGTCCATTGTTTGAGTGCACATTGTTTGAGTGCACATTGTTTGAGTGATATTAGTATCACCTATGAGTTTTATCGCACGGTTTTGAATCCTATCTAGCAGGTGCAGAGATGTTTTAGGAACACTTGGCCAGATGTGGGCATAGTACTCCAATTTTGGGCGAATGAATACCTTATATATTGAGGAATGAAATATTTCTTATATCGCTTGAGGAAACTTAGACATTTCACAGCATTTTTGACGACATCAAATTTGTGGTCATTCCAACGTAGGTTGTCATTGACACACTACCGAGTTTTTCGGTTTCGACGATGCAAGTGCCATTCATGGACAATGGCTGGGTGTTTAAATTTCGCTTTAACGACGACATACGAAGGTGTTCCCGTTCTACAACCGAAGAGCAGGGACGATAGTTCGTGAACGAATATGAAAAACAGGGGTATTTTGAATTAGAAGAATATTTTGAATTAGAAGTAGCAGACAAGGGACCATTAATGAAGATTAAAAAGAGTGTTGGTTATAGACAGAATGGAGCCCTGTGGCTCACCCATACTTATTTTGTGAATATCAAAGTTGAAACTATCCAAGACAACTTGAATTGAACTTTCGGAAGGTAATTTCTAATAAATTGAAGAAGAGATTCATCGATCGCAAATGCACGCATTTTAGAGAAAAGAGCCTGATTCCAAACTCTGTCAAATGCCCTAGAAATGTCAAGTGCAACTATCTTGCGTTCGCCAGATTGATGTATGCTTTGGTTCCACTTTTCGGTGCGACATGCTATCAAATCACAAATGGAACTGTTGCTATTAAAACCGTACTACAGGTCATTGAGAAGTATTCGTGTATCAAGATATTTCCAAAGCTGACGGTTTGTCAGCCTTTCTATAACCTTGGAAAGAAGGGACGTAAATGCAATGGGTCTGTAGGAGGAGCGAGAAGAAGATTCGCATTTTTTAGGGATGGGCTGGACAAATGCTGTTTTCCATCTGCTCCGAAATAGTCCTAAAGAGCAGAAGTGATGAAAAAGCTTACGCAGTAGTTTTGCCAGCGATAAAGAACACCTCTTCAGAAGAACGGGACATATACCATCTGGACCTTCGGATTTGTGAATGTTAAGCTCTTTAAGAACTCTTGTTACTACACATGTGCGAAAGTGGATTAGACGATTTGACGCACTCAAGTGTAGGCGGAGAAAAAGCACAATCTGTTTGCAAAGTGTGCAGCAAGCAGTTTGGCCTTATTCAAAGAGCTGATAGCTGGAATGTCATTATAAATGAGCTTTGGGGTGGAGGATGAGGCAGCATTTCTAATATATTTGACGAACGATCTAAAATTGTTGCTACCTTTGGGTTATTGTAATAGTTTTTGCCTCAGTGTTTGGTCGTATTGAAATTTCAATTTCATAATGACCAGGTAAAATTCCTAAGGAAGCTGTTAAGCCCGCTCCAATTGGCTTTGTCGTATAGCCATACGGTTCTTTTAGGAATCTTTTCTCTAACTTTAGCTGATATGGCACAATGATCCGACGAGCCTTGAGGAGATAGCACATTGACTTTGTATTTGTCAGGATGAAAAGTTAAAACCAAGTCCAGGGTGTCGGCGCTATGAATATCAACTTCTGGTATTCATATGGGCTCATTTACAAGCTGTCTGTCTGTCCAGAATGTCGAAGTCCCTCAAATTGCATATATTGAAATCGCTGGTAACGACGATTTCATTATTTAAGTACTTATTTAAAGTACGTAACACTTAGCACCTTTATTACTCACTTTATTGAACGTCATAAATCATCACCTCCTCTGGAAAACATGTCTGCATGGCTATGTCGATGACCCATTAGGTAATCTTGTTAGTAGGATAGGCTTTTGTCAGGCTATTATCAACAATTTCCTTACTTTGCATCCAGCTCAGCTTGACCACCCCAATGCAAATTATGTTTTGTGAAAAATGATGCCGTACATTAATGTGTATTATTTTGGCATGGTACACATTAGTTGCCGCCAACCAAACAGAATTCTGCCTGTCGCAGTACAGATTATTCACCAGATGTGAATGGACGTGGCTTAAGTGGTAGTGGACTGGCTTCAAAATCGGAAGGTTTGGTGTTCTAATCCCAACCGCGCCCGAAAGACATTAATTTTTTCAGTTAGCAAAAATCAAATAATATAAGTAGTTGACTACAAATTAACAACAAGCCAACTTCCACTAAGAATTTAGTCTTCCCATTAAATGGTGGATGCCACCCATGGAGCGAAATAACAACTGAACCCAAACATCTTTCTTTCTCCCTCATCCCATGTTCCAAAAAACTTAACACATGCTGAGACATTGTAAATGTATTCATACCCACTTGAGTGTTAAGTTCATTAAAAAATGTAATGCCTTAGCCAAGCCTTGAAACCTCAATGAATCCTGTACAGACAAACTCATTGTCATACACTGCCGATCACTAGGATGAGGCCATACATTTTGCAAATCGATTTTCACTTTTTATACCTGTTGGAAATGTTGTACCCAGAAACTTTTACTACCTGTAAATGTTCTCCTGCTAAATTCATTCGATGCTCCTTGTACACTTGCCTCAAAACAGGTTTCTTTTTAAGTTTACTCCTCTGTATAGTACCACTTTTTCGAAATATCCTTCGGGCCGTTGCTATGCTGGCTGATACTCCATTCAAAAAGTTTTGCAAGGAGCGAAATAAGTGAAAGTCTGATGACGCAAGATCTGGGCAAGTATAGGTATGTGGCAACACATCCCAACCAAGCTGCAATTTTTTGCCGAATAAGCAGACTTACGAAACACCATTCAGTGAAACACACTGAATATCTGTAGCTGCTCACAGTAGACATCGAAATTAATCACTTTATTCTTTGAAAACAACTCACAGAAGACAGGTCCCTTCCAATTGATAGCATAACCTTCTTCATCTCGCCTGATCAAACTTTTTTTTTCAGCTGATATTGTTGTACTAGTTTCCTCAAGCGATGTAATAAAAATATTACACCCCCTCTGATTTGGCCTCAATATATAAGGCATTCATCCGCCCAAAATTGGAATACAATGTCCTCATCTGGTCAGGTGCTCCTAAAACATATCTGCACCTGCTAATTAAGATTCAAAACCGTGCGATAAAACTCATAGGTGAGGACACCCTCGAACACCGGCGTAATGTCTCGTGTCTCACTCTCTTTTAACGCTATTTCCACAGCCAGTGCTCCATAGAAATCGCTACTATCATTCTGCCCCTTCAAACTTTTAACCGGAACACCCATCTCACTATAAATGCTCATCAATATACCCTCAAGCCCACTTTCGGACGTACTCTGAAATATCGTGATTCGTTCCTAAGTCGTACAACTCGCTTATGGAATGCCGTGCCTAGCTTTCTATTTCCTTTTCATTATAGCTTCCAAACATTTAAGACCAATACACATCGGTATCTCTCTTTTCTTCCTCCCTAATTTTCCTTCGGGGTACTCAAATTCCTAGAACGCGCGAGTTATGTATTCTACATATGTACATGTGCTTGGCAACCCGAGAAAAACATCATTGACGCCAGGCGAAAAATACGACCACAAAGCAACTTACGTTTGACAACAAGCATAAAACATAACTTGTGATCCTCAACGTCGCTACGGCAGGTTCCCGAAAACAATCAAGATAGAAGGTCGAATGAAATATGTCTCTTGTTCTCTCAATCCATACCAAGCTATTACGTTGCTTATTTTGTTCTTTCCTTATACGATACATTTTTCATTTACCACCAGTTATGTTTAATTCTTTATTACTGTTATCAATGTATTCATATCTGAATGTTACTGCCCTGTTAAATTTCTATGTAAATATGTATTCTACCTTTTGTTGTTTATTATCCTTTTTTTGGTTATGAATATTTCCATTTTTGTAAACAGCATTCATTCTGTGTGAAGAGCAAGCCGAATAAAGACGTCCTAACGAAGAAAAGTAAATTTTTAATTATTTGATTTCATAAAAACAAATTGTAACTTGCGCTAACAAAAAAAATAGGTACGCCGGTCTCGTCCGCTTTCGGATTTCGTGGTTTTCTTTTGTACCTACATATGTTAGTTTTCCTTGAAAGTCGTAATTTTCTCATGAGTGGTCACGTGTTACAAGAAAAAAGTGATACAGCAATATTATCTTTATTGTCCTTCCTATTAGTTTTTAACCCTGAAGTAGATACATATGTTCAATGTCGTTTGTTGATGGACCATATACTTGTTTCTATTTCAGGTGACATTAGCCGGAGTAAAAGCTGTTGACTTAGCTCAAACAAGTCCACGAACATGGGAGTATGATGCGTTTATACGAAGAAGTGTGGCAAATCGCATAATCACTTCTACTCATACATTACAAAGTTTAATACAGTTACTCGGTTCGTAATTCATCTAACTTTATGAGGTAAAAGTAACTAATTATGTGTTATGTTTTAAAACCAATTTTAGATGAGATAAGCTATATTGTTATCAATGATGATGTCGGTCGTGACGTAAACGAGGCTTATGAAAATATATTGCTAGCTAAAGAGTACCTTAAAGAAGGCGACCTACTACAAGCTTCTGCGTACTCAAAGAAGGCATTTGCTTCATCAGAGAAGGCATTTTTCGATGCTAGTCTTTTGGCACAATTGTATTTCCCCGATGAACAAAAGTACGTATTTCAGAAGAAGTCTTAATACATTATTTAATGAGATTTTATTTTCAGATATGCTATATACATTCCATTATTCTTGCCAATTATGGTGCCTGTGATAAGTTCGCTGTCAATGATTAAGAAGTACTACCAAGCTGTTAAGACTGGTCCAAAATCAAAAACTGATTAACTACACTACTTGTTCATCTTGTTCGTTTATTGGATGCAGATTTTATTTGAATGTTTTTAATGGACTGTATTTTTTCTAGTTCAGCTTTTTGTTTTTTACTTAAATTAAATTTTTTTCTAGTAGGGTGATTGAACGATCGTTAATTCATTTTGATAGTGAGTTTTTCTTGTTTTTTATGCAAAGGACTATTTTTTTAAGAAAACATTATGCTTAGAAGATATCAATTTTATGTACAATCACAACCTAACTATTGCTCTTCATATTTAGAATATTATGTTGTACCACGCTAAATGTCAGATTTTCACTCCAGTTCGAAATGAGAAGCTCTCAAGTGAACATCTATGTCAGAACGTGCAATTTTCTCATTTATAAGATTAAGTGGAACATGTGCTTGACGCCTGAGACTTTTAGGGTTCGTTTACATGTACATTTCTCTTTCTTCAGGAATATGTGTAACAAGCTGTCGGTGGTTCGAATTCGAACTCTTTTCTTTTATGAATTTAAACTGTGACATAATGCGTCGAAACATTAATGACGCATTTAAGAATGCTGTAGTAAACGAACAAGCCATTCGACATTAATTTCAAAAGTTGCATTCCGAAAATTTCAATGTCGAAAACGAAACGAAATGCGAGAAACTGGAAATGGTAATTGAAGACAGTGTCCTAAGAGCAACGCTAGATTCAAACCCAACGAAACCGATCTGGCACACTGCATAGAACATGGGAGTATTCCCCATGAGAATCAATGAGTCTACACTTATCTCTCATAGGAAAGGTAAAAAATGGTTTCCCGTGAATTGGACGAGTCCCAAAAATAATGGCATCGCTCTGTGCGCTCCTTTCACAGAAAGGAAGACTGCAACGATGACATTTTACAAATACATACTAGTAAAGTGGCAGTCGGTGCTGACAATGTGAAAGACCGTTAAAATACAGATGTCATACAGAATGAACCATTCATACGGATGGAAGACAACCGATAATTTCGTCTCCTTGACCTAGACAAAGTTAAGGTAATAATGTCGAAGTTAAAGTTTAATAAATCTGCTTACACAAGCGAACTGCCTGTCGAGATAGTTAAAACAAATGGAGATGACATAGTTGGGAACATGCACCATCTAATTTGTAAGACCTGATCTGAGGAAAACATGCCCATAGCACAGAATCTCTTCATCAACTGTCCGATCCACATGAAAGGAGACTGCTCAAACTACAGGAAACTAATCTCATAAGCATCGCATTTAAGATCTTTTCTGTCGTATGATGTGAGCGCCTGAAAGCATTCATGAACAATCTGGTTGGTCCAATTTAGTGCGGTTACAGGCCAGAAAAGTCCACCATCGAACAAATATTCACACCACGTGATATCTTGGAAAAGATTCGGGAATATTATTGTACAATAGATCGACATTCATAATTTTTTTGTCGACTTCAAAGCCACACAGAACAGCGTACATAGGGACCTACAGATACAACTCTATTCCTAGTTTTGACATCACTTTAACGCTCGTGAGGTTTTGCAGGATGACTATGGAGAATTCTCGCTGCTCCAAAAATGTCGGTAATAAATAAATGGTGACTTTTTTAACATCGTACTATAACGTTTACACCGACCCGAAATTCAACATTTCGAAATTTTTTTTAAGTCCTCACAATTACTTGCGTACGCGTATGACATTGAATTATTTGGCCGAACATAGCGAGCCGTCGCGTCGATGAAGTTTTCGTGATCATCAACGGTATGTTGAGGTTTATGAACACAAGGGTAATACAGTTTGACTAAGGTAGTTCTGCAGAAAATCTTATTGAAAATCTTATTGAGCTGCATTAGTTCTTTGAAAACACTCTTACTCTTGCCAATCACTGACACTGCGCGTGATTTTCGGCCCAATTTGCATTGACGAGGAATGAGCAATGTTGATGGAGTGGACGGCCCAGCTTTGGCCCAAAGAATTCTTGAATCTAACCCCTATGGGCGGTGCAGCAAAGTACGTCGCATCTAAGGTGGCGCACGTAAGTTTAAATAAGACCAATAAGGAAATAAGACAATAAGCAACTTAAAATTAGACACTGGGGACAGCTGGTGAGAGATAGTCTAGTTCTAGGGGCTTTCGCCTGTAATTGTAATCGCAAAAAGGACATAGCTGTTAAACGAATAAGGATATCGTGACAGTTTTTTGTCTGCTAAAAGGAAAAAAAAAGCTTTACAGAGTGTTTCACAGTCTTCTACTGAAATAGAACATTCTCAACACAGGGGATAAACATAATATTTTACTTTAAAAACATTCAAAAGTTCATGATTGAAGTAATAACAGGATGTCTAAAAGCCAATCCGAGCAAAAACACTGGTGAATTAAAGTAAACGGAACATTTTGTAAATGTTTTTTTTTAGGTGTATCAATAGAGCATTTTTTTTATTTTGCGGCACATCAGAGCACATAATAAAGTATTTCAGTAATACATTTCAAACAGTGGAGAAAAGTAAACGGACCAACGATTTAAATAAAAAAAAATCAGATTTCTTGCAAACTTTCGTCAACATCCGGGGTAATGTCTAATAAACTTACCATTTCTGTAGAGTATTGTACTTCGAAATTTTTTTCGGTTCTGGCGTGTTTTAAAGAAGAAATGAGTTGGTCCGATGAGGCTGCAAGCATGTTGAGAATGTCTTCATTCTGTCGCATCCTTGAAATCTTGCACGTATTTTGATATCTATATTCCTTGTAGTCTTTATTTTTGGATTCCTGAGCTTCTTCTGACAATTCTCCAAGTGGTAACGATTGATACTCTACTATATTTTGACTATGAGCCAAAATTTTTATAAATAGTAGGTGAGAGTTGATTTTCGGGATATTTCTGCTACTTTCTTGGCATACTCCCCAAACTTGACAGTGTTAACCTTTTCCCTGAAATACAAAACATTAAGTATTACTTCAGGCCTCGTTATTACCTCTCTATTCATACCAGTTATACGAGCTGTTGTATCTGATTCTTAAAAAATTCTCCTCGAAGTATTTCCATCATAGGTATTTGACAACTATCCCTATTTCGGCATTAACTTCATATACAGTTGGGTGAAAATTAGCAATTTGACTTTCGATGTCGTACTTTTTACGAGTTCTCCAATTCCTTTGCATATTGGAACAGTATGAATGAACTGATGATGGACGAGGGTTCCTCCAAACTTCACCACTTTAACTGTGAAGCCTAAGATGTTTACATCCAGCCCAGATTATTCGTCACAGCCCCACTTACTTTGTAATGTAAGAATTCTTGGAAGTGCGGTTAATTTCCCCTCACTTTTGCTTTCTAAAAGCCGCCTTGCAGAATGATTCATCATGTGTTGAAGCTGATATTTCCGTGATTTCGCAATTTCCTGGAAATGCCCCTTTCTTGGCAACTGTTGTTATTCTGTAGGACGGGAGAATATCTAGCTTGTGTTTTCTCAGAGAACTTCTCAAAATCTTATATTTTCTTTTTGGCAGACCCAACTCCATAAACAAAGCCGATTCATTACACAAGCCCACAAAAAAAATAGAAAAATCGGGGCAGCTTTGTTTGTATCTGTGGTAGATAAGTACGAGTAATATACATATAATATCCATTATCTCTTTTTAACGTGTCACCTCTACTTTACTATCTATCAGTACATACAAAGATCGCCTTGAATGCCCTTTTTCAATGAAACCATTAAAATTGAAAATGAAAATATCACTATGGATTCGAATTAAACCAACTGAATTAAAACAGCTGACGCCTCGCAGTTTCAAGCTTCTTTAAGCGCACTGTTATAGAGACGTTATGTGTTTATTTCCTCCGCTCTACTCGAGTTTATCGAATCGCCACTTGCCTCGCGGTTTAGTTTGTGTTAAGCCTAATTCGATTTCACAATAACACTGATAAAATAAATCTAAATATTTCATAATGGCTAGTAACTTAAGACGTTGAATTAAGGACCCTGATAAGTTTTGTTACATTTGTGGAGAATATATTTTCAAAGATCAGAGAAAATTAATAAAAAAAAACACCTGAGATCCGCTTGTATTTTGCTTACTTCAATATTGAAATTTGCAATCAAGGTAAAGCGTAGGCGCCTCATAGTGTATCAGTTATTTTCAGTTTCTATGCATTTTTATTTATGTCACTTAAATTACTCTTACTTGCTAGACAAAAAAACGCTTAAAAATTAGCTTAAATAACTTAGAAATATCTTATTATAACTTACTGGCCCCATGCGGGCACTCTAAGTTAAACCTAACACTTAAACTATTTTTAGAACTTAAATTACTCTTATATGCTAAACAACAAAACGCTTAAAAATTAGCTTAAATGACTTAAAAATAATCTTATTGTAACTTACTGGCCCCATGTGGGCACTCTAAATTAAACATAATACTTAATCTATGTCTTTCGATGTATCTTACAGTCTAATTTTATTTGTATTTTAACATTAATTAATACTAAAACTAAGAAAACATTTTTTAACAAAAAACTTAGTTTCATGACCTTTTTTTATTTTATTATTAAACTTAAAACTAAAAACTTACAGACTACCTTAAAATAAATCTTAATCTACTTAACCTACTTACATCTAACACAAATATAGACATACAATATATATATGTATATACATAATATATATTGTAGAATGTTTGTGTGGGTACAAATGATAGAACTTATTCTTTTCAATACAAATCCCTTTATTCAGTACAGTTACAATTCACTATTTAATTCTTTCTCTCAGTACAATTCAATTTCTCAACCACATATACTTTTCTTATCTTTTACTTAAACCACTTAATCACTTCTTCTAATTAACACTTCAAATTCAACTTTGGAACTGATTTGCATACCTTTGGGATGCTGGTATTTATACTCGAATGACATACTTCGAGAACAATCCTCGCCATCCAGCGTCCCATACAATTTCCAATTTGCTAGAAAATTCGATTCCACTCTCCAGTCGAGACTTAATCCAGTATCGAAATCTTCTAGTCTTCGAGTTTCGACATTTTCTGCTAGATATCGCTGCTCACATTTGAGTGGTTATCACATTGCTCCCTCCCTACAGTTGTTCGTCCCGAACAACTTCGTCATTCAGCTTCCCGTTGAAATGACACATTCTATCCAAATGGACCACTTTAAATTTTCCTCGATCCCCACGCTGGATCCGGTAGACAACGTCATTAATGCGGGTTATCACCTTGTATGGACCTTCCCAGTCCTGTTGCAATTTTGGTGATTTGCCTTTCTTACGCTGAGGATTATACAGCCAAACCAGATCTCCTTCGTTGAAACCGGAAGATTTCGCCTTGATATCGTACCTAGTTTTCATGCGGCTGCTTGCTAGCTTCATCTTTTCTCTGGTGTCTTCATGCAATTTACGAATCCTGCTGCGTAAGTCATTCACGTACTCGTTCACCTCTTTGGGCTCCGTCGGTGGGGATCCGAATTTTGCTTCACTTGGCAACCGAATTGTTTGATCAAATAAGATCTCGGATGGTGTGTGCCCTGTTGAGCTATGGACCGCGTTTCGGTAGGCCATTAAGAAGAGGGGTATGTGTCGATCCCAATCCCGCTGGCAGTTGCTGACAACCTTAAATAGATGCTCACTCAAGGTCCGATTGAATCGCTCGACCATTCCATCAGATTGAGGGTGTAGTGGCGTTGTCCTTGTCTTTCTTATTCCCAAATATTGGCATATTTCCTGGAAGACTTTTGATTCAAAGTTTCGCCCTTGATCAGAGTGCAGCTCCATTGGGACCCCAAATCTGCTCACCCAGTTGTTGACTATCTGTTCGGCTACGGTCTTAGCCTCTTGATTTGGGATGGCAAACACTTCCGGCCACTTACTGAAGTAATCCATGACTACGAGGGTATATCGGTTTCCATTAAAGGTTTCGGGAAACGGCCCAGCGATGTCGATGGCTATTCGTTCGAAAGGTGCTCCGACATTGTATTGTTGCATTTGTCCATGTGGCTTTACTTTTGGACCCTTGGTAGCTGCACATCTTATGCACTTTTTGCACCAATTCTCGACATCTTGTTTAGCGCTTAGCCAATAGAAACGTTCCCTTACCTTTTCCAACGTCTTATTTATTCCCAAATGGCCTCCTGAGATTCCGTCATGTATTTCATGGAGCACTTGGTTGACTCTGGACCGTGGCACAATTAGCTGCATACGAGATGTTGTCCCATCTGCACTTTCCCATTTTCTCTTCAGCAATCCATCTTGCACAAAAAGCGAGTCCTACTGTGCCCAGTATGCCTTCAGAGTTTGGCTCCGATCTGATATCTGCTGCCAGCTTGGTCTTTCCTCGTGTTCCTTCCAGGCCAATATTGGTTCGATGTCATTGTCTGCCTGTTGGGAGGAACGGATTTCGTCTATACTCCAACCCTCTATTGGCTCAGTCCTGATCGTTTGGATAGTTGCCTGTTCTTTCGCTTCTTTACCACTGACTACTTCTGCTGGGAGGCTTTCGTTGCATTGTTTTACCTGTGAGACTGGGATAATTACCCTGGAGTCAACTTCTGCTACAGACTTCTGCCCCGCGAAGTAAACATTTCCTAACTGATGGCTTCTGGAAATTTGACCGGTTTCTTGGTAGCCGTTTCTGCCGGTTTTTCTTTCTATTTGCCTGTAACCCCAGTGCAGACAGCCTTCCGTCGTACCGGTTCTTTACAATGCCCTTGCAAATGTCCTACTTTATCGCAGTTCCAGCAGCGCATTCTTCGGCTCTCCCGCGGGATATTTCGTTGCATAGTAGTTGGTCTTGAGCAGGAGCATTCACCAGATACTATTTCCCTTACGAAATGCATTCCTTTGGAAGCCTGATTGGATGCTTCCATCGCCAGAGCGAAGGCAAGTGCTTCAGCAAGGGTTCTTTTCCCGGCCATCCTTATGCTGATTGTAGCTTCAAATCTGCAATTCCCCTGATGAATGCGTCCTTTGCCATTTCGTCGATTATTTCTTGGCCTGCGGTGGGATATGACAAATGTGTCAGTCTACTCACGTCTGCTTGGAGCTGTTGCAGTGTTTCTCCACGTTGCTGCATACGGCCTTGCAATTGAACCTTGTAAACTTCCCGCATGTGGCTATCCCCAAACCGTTTCTCGATAGCCTGCACTAAAACCATATAGTCTCTATTCTTTTCGATATCGATTGTTTGTAACAATTCTGCCGCAGGACCACGTAAGGCCATCGCTAGGGCAAAGCACTTCTCCTTATTGTCCCAGTCGTTTGCACAGGCAGCCATTTCAAACTGCTTCTTATAAGTAGACCATGAGGTCTGGCCATCGAATGAGGGAGGCTTCAAATCTTTTCTCCTTGGACCGCTTAAAGAACATTCTCGCAGTTTCTGTTTTCGCACTGTGTCGAGCTCTTTTGTTAGTTGCTGAACTTTGCTGTCCATTTCTTCGAATTTTTCGCCAACATTCTTCTCTATTCTATCAAATTTGTTATCGATTTCTTCGAACTTTTGGTGTAGAACGTTATTTTGTTCTTCCAGTTTTTGTTCTAGACTATTCTTTTGTTCGTCGATTTTTTGTTCAATGCTGCTCTTCTGCTCGTCTAGATTTTTCTTTTGTTCATCCAGCTTTTGTTCGAGACTATTCTTTTGTTCTTCCAGATTTTTCTTTTGTTCATCCAGCTTTTGTTCGAGGCTATTCTTTTGTTCTTCCAGATTTTTCTTTTGTTGGTCGAGACTGTTCTTCTGTTCGTTCATTTTTTTGTTTTGTTCGTCCATTTTTTTGTTTTGTTCGTCCATTTTTAATAAGAGGAGTTGCATCATTGCAGCCATGTCATTGCCGGTACTTGTCTGTTCATCCTCGTCAACATCAAAGGAATATGCATCAGGATCATGTCCCTCGTTGTTCAAAGCCTCCTGAAGTCGGAGCACCAGGTCACTTTTTCCTCCACTGGCGCTGAGGCTTCTCTTGTTCAACTCGGATTTGAGTTGGACGAGGGTCAACTGCAATAGTTTTCTACCCATTCTAGCCTTTTCAAATAGTCAGAAAACACTTTTTTTTTTTTTTTTTTTACACACAATAAGTCCTATCCCACTTCTGACACCAATGTAGAATGTTTGTGTGGGTACAAATGATAGAACTTATTCTTTTCAATACAAATCCCTTTATTCAGTACAGTTACAATTCACTATTTAATTCTTTCTCTCAGTACAATTCAATTTCTCAACCACATATACTTTTCTTATCTTTTACTTAAACCACTTAATCACTTCTTCTAATTAACACTTCAAATTCAACTTTGGAACTGATTTGCATACCTTTGGGATGCTGGTATTTATACTCGAATGACATACTTCGAGAACAATCCTCGCCATCCAGCGTCCCATACAATTTCCAATTTGCTAGAAAATTCGATTCCACTCTCCAGTCGAGACTTAATCCAGTATCGAAATCTTCTAGTCTTCGAGTTTCGACATTTTCTGCTAGATATCGCTGCTCACATTTGAGTGGTTATCACATTGCTCCCTCCCTACAGTTGTTCGTCCCGAACAACTTCGTCATTCAGCTTCCCGTTGAAATGACACATTCTATCCAAATGGACCACTTTAAATTTTCCTCGATCCCCACGCTGGATCCGGTAGACAACGTCATTAATGCGGGTTATCACCTTGTATGGACCTTCCCAGTCCTGTTGCAATTTTGGTGATTTGCCTTTCTTACGCTGAGGATTATACAGCCAAACCAGATCTCCTTCGTTGAAACCGGAAGATTTCGCCTTGATATCGTACCTAGTTTTCATGCGGCTGCTTGCTAGCTTCATCTTTTCTCTGGTGTCTTCATGCAATTTACGAATCCTGCTGCGTAAGTCATTCACGTACTCGTTCACCTCTTTGGGCTCCGTCGGTGGGGATCCGAATTTTGCTTCACTTGGCAACCGAATTGTTTGATCAAATAAGATCTCGGATGGTGTGTGCCCTGTTGAGCTATGGACCGCGTTTCGGTAGGCCATTAAGAAGAGGGGTATGTGTCGATCCCAATCCCGCTGGCAGTTGCTGACAACCTTAAATAGATGCTCACTCAAGGTCCGATTGAATCGCTCGACCATTCCATCAGATTGAGGGTGTAGTGGCGTTGTCCTTGTCTTTCTTATTCCCAAATATTGGCATATTTCCTGGAAGACTTTTGATTCAAAGTTTCGCCCTTGATCAGAGTGCAGCTCCATTGGGACCCCAAATCTGCTCACCCAGTTGTTGACTATCTGTTCGGCTACGGTCTTAGCCTCTTGATTTGGGATGGCAAACACTTCCGGCCACTTACTGAAGTAATCCATGACTACGAGGGTATATCGGTTTCCATTAAAGGTTTCGGGAAACGGCCCAGCGATGTCGATGGCTATTCGTTCGAAAGGTGCTCCGACATTGTATTGTTGCATTTGTCCATGTGGCTTTACTTTTGGACCCTTGGTAGCTGCACATCTTATGCACTTTTTGCACCAATTCTCGACATCTTGTTTAGCGCTTAGCCAATAGAAACGTTCCCTTACCTTTTCCAACGTCTTATTTATTCCCAAATGGCCTCCTGAGATTCCGTCATGTATTTCATGGAGCACTTGGTTGACTCTGGACCGTGGCACAATTAGCTGCATACGAGATGTTGTCCCATCTGCACTTTCCCATTTTCTCTTCAGCAATCCATCTTGCACAAAAAGCGAGTCCTACTGTGCCCAGTATGCCTTCAGAGTTTGGCTCCGATCTGATATCTGCTGCCAGCTTGGTCTTTCCTCGTGTTCCTTCCAGGCCAATATTGGTTCGATGTCATTGTCTGCCTGTTGGGAGGAACGGATTTCGTCTATACTCCAACCCTCTATTGGCTCAGTCCTGATCGTTTGGATAGTTGCCTGTTCTTTCGCTTCTTTACCACTGACTACTTCTGCTGGGAGGCTTTCGTTGCATTGTTTTACCTGTGAGACTGGGATAATTACCCTGGAGTCAACTTCTGCTACAGACTTCTGCCCCGCGAAGTAAACATTTCCTAACTGATGGCTTCTGGAAATTTGACCGGTTTCTTGGTAGCCGTTTCTGCCGGTTTTTCTTTCTATTTGCCTGTAACCCCAGTGCAGACAGCCTTCCGTCGTACCGGTTCTTTACAATGCCCTTGCAAATGTCCTACTTTATCGCAGTTCCAGCAGCGCATTCTTCGGCTCTCCCGCGGGATATTTCGTTGCATAGTAGTTGGTCTTGAGCAGGAGCATTCACCAGATACTATTTCCCTTACGAAATGCATTCCTTTGGAAGCCTGATTGGATGCTTCCATCGCCAGAGCGAAGGCAAGTGCTTCAGCAAGGGTTCTTTTCCCGGCCATCCTTATGCTGATTGTAGCTTCAAATCTGCAATTCCCCTGATGAATGCGTCCTTTGCCATTTCGTCGATTATTTCTTGGCCTGCGGTGGGATATGACAAATGTGTCAGTCTACTCACGTCTGCTTGGAGCTGTTGCAGTGTTTCTCCACGTTGCTGCATACGGCCTTGCAATTGAACCTTGTAAACTTCCCGCATGTGGCTATCCCCAAACCGTTTCTCGATAGCCTGCACTAAAACCATATAGTCTCTATTCTTTTCGATATCGATTGTTTGTAACAATTCTGCCGCAGGACCACGTAAGGCCATCGCTAGGGCAAAGCACTTCTCCTTATTGTCCCAGTCGTTTGCACAGGCAGCCATTTCAAACTGCTTCTTATAAGTAGACCATGAGGTCTGGCCATCGAATGAGGGAGGCTTCAAATCTTTTCTCCTTGGACCGCTTAAAGAACATTCTCGCAGTTTCTGTTTTCGCACTGTGTCGAGCTCTTTTGTTAGTTGCTGAACTTTGCTGTCCATTTCTTCGAATTTTTCGCCAACATTCTTCTCTATTCTATCAAATTTGTTATCGATTTCTTCGAACTTTTGGTGTAGAACGTTATTTTGTTCTTCCAGTTTTTGTTCTAGACTATTCTTTTGTTCGTCGATTTTTTGTTCAATGCTGCTCTTCTGCTCGTCTAGATTTTTCTTTTGTTCATCCAGCTTTTGTTCGAGACTATTCTTTTGTTCTTCCAGATTTTTCTTTTGTTCATCCAGCTTTTGTTCGAGGCTATTCTTTTGTTCTTCCAGATTTTTCTTTTGTTGGTCGAGACTGTTCTTCTGTTCGTTCATTTTTTTGTTTTGTTCGTCCATTTTTTTGTTTTGTTCGTCCATTTTTAATAAGAGGAGTTGCATCATTGCAGCCATGTCATTGCCGGTACTTGTCTGTTCATCCTCGTCAACATCAAAGGAATATGCATCAGGATCATGTCCCTCGTTGTTCAAAGCCTCCTGAAGTCGGAGCACCAGGTCACTTTTTCCTCCACTGGCGCTGAGGCTTCTCTTGTTCAACTCGGATTTGAGTTGGACGAGGGTCAACTGCAATAGTTTTCTACCCATTCTAGCCTTTTCAAATAGTCAGAAAACACTTTTTTTTTTTTTTTTTTTACACACAATAAGTCCTATCCCACTTCTGACACCAATGTAGAATGTTTGTGTGGGTACAAATGATAGAACTTATTCTTTTCAATACAAATCCCTTTATTCAGTACAGTTACAATTCACTATTTAATTCTTTCTCTCAGTACAATTCAATTTCTCAACCACATATACTTTTCTTATCTTTTACTTAAACCACTTAATCACTTCTTCTAATTAACACTTCAAATTCAACTTTGGAACTGATTTGCATACCTTTGGGATGCTGGTATTTATACTCGAATGACATACTTCGAGAACAATCCTCGCCATCCAGCGTCCCATACAATTTCCAATTTGCTAGAAAATTCGATTCCACTCTCCAGTCGAGACTTAATCCAGTATCGAAATCTTCTAGTCTTCGAGTTTCGACATTTTCTGCTAGATATCGCTGCTCACATTTGAGTGGTTATCACATTGCTCCCTCCCTACAGTTGTTCGTCCCGAACAACTTCGTCATTCAGCTTCCCGTTGAAATGACACATTCTATCCAAATGGACCACTTTAAATTTTCCTCGATCCCCACGCTGGATCCGGTAGACAACGTCATTAATGCGGGTTATCACCTTGTATGGACCTTCCCAGTCCTGTTGCAATTTTGGTGATTTGCCTTTCTTACGCTGAGGATTATACAGCCAAACCAGATCTCCTTCGTTGAAACCGGAAGATTTCGCCTTGATATCGTACCTAGTTTTCATGCGGCTGCTTGCTAGCTTCATCTTTTCTCTGGTGTCTTCATGCAATTTACGAATCCTGCTGCGTAAGTCATTCACGTACTCGTTCACCTCTTTGGGCTCCGTCGGTGGGGATCCGAATTTTGCTTCACTTGGCAACCGAATTGTTTGATCAAATAAGATCTCGGATGGTGTGTGCCCTGTTGAGCTATGGACCGCGTTTCGGTAGGCCATTAAGAAGAGGGGTATGTGTCGATCCCAATCCCGCTGGCAGTTGCTGACAACCTTAAATAGATGCTCACTCAAGGTCCGATTGAATCGCTCGACCATTCCATCAGATTGAGGGTGTAGTGGCGTTGTCCTTGTCTTTCTTATTCCCAAATATTGGCATATTTCCTGGAAGACTTTTGATTCAAAGTTTCGCCCTTGATCAGAGTGCAGCTCCATTGGGACCCCAAATCTGCTCACCCAGTTGTTGACTATCTGTTCGGCTACGGTCTTAGCCTCTTGATTTGGGATGGCAAACACTTCCGGCCACTTACTGAAGTAATCCATGACTACGAGGGTATATCGGTTTCCATTAAAGGTTTCGGGAAACGGCCCAGCGATGTCGATGGCTATTCGTTCGAAAGGTGCTCCGACATTGTATTGTTGCATTTGTCCATGTGGCTTTACTTTTGGACCCTTGGTAGCTGCACATCTTATGCACTTTTTGCACCAATTCTCGACATCTTGTTTAGCGCTTAGCCAATAGAAACGTTCCCTTACCTTTTCCAACGTCTTATTTATTCCCAAATGGCCTCCTGAGATTCCGTCATGTATTTCATGGAGCACTTGGTTGACTCTGGACCGTGGCACAATTAGCTGCATACGAGATGTTGTCCCATCTGCACTTTCCCATTTTCTCTTCAGCAATCCATCTTGCACAAAAAGCGAGTCCTACTGTGCCCAGTATGCCTTCAGAGTTTGGCTCCGATCTGATATCTGCTGCCAGCTTGGTCTTTCCTCGTGTTCCTTCCAGGCCAATATTGGTTCGATGTCATTGTCTGCCTGTTGGGAGGAACGGATTTCGTCTATACTCCAACCCTCTATTGGCTCAGTCCTGATCGTTTGGATAGTTGCCTGTTCTTTCGCTTCTTTACCACTGACTACTTCTGCTGGGAGGCTTTCGTTGCATTGTTTTACCTGTGAGACTGGGATAATTACCCTGGAGTCAACTTCTGCTACAGACTTCTGCCCCGCGAAGTAAACATTTCCTAACTGATGGCTTCTGGAAATTTGACCGGTTTCTTGGTAGCCGTTTCTGCCGGTTTTTCTTTCTATTTGCCTGTAACCCCAGTGCAGACAGCCTTCCGTCGTACCGGTTCTTTACAATGCCCTTGCAAATGTCCTACTTTATCGCAGTTCCAGCAGCGCATTCTTCGGCTCTCCCGCGGGATATTTCGTTGCATAGTAGTTGGTCTTGAGCAGGAGCATTCACCAGATACTATTTCCCTTACGAAATGCATTCCTTTGGAAGCCTGATTGGATGCTTCCATCGCCAGAGCGAAGGCAAGTGCTTCAGCAAGGGTTCTTTTCCCGGCCATCCTTATGCTGATTGTAGCTTCAAATCTGCAATTCCCCTGATGAATGCGTCCTTTGCCATTTCGTCGATTATTTCTTGGCCTGCGGTGGGATATGACAAATGTGTCAGTCTACTCACGTCTGCTTGGAGCTGTTGCAGTGTTTCTCCACGTTGCTGCATACGGCCTTGCAATTGAACCTTGTAAACTTCCCGCATGTGGCTATCCCCAAACCGTTTCTCGATAGCCTGCACTAAAACCATATAGTCTCTATTCTTTTCGATATCGATTGTTTGTAACAATTCTGCCGCAGGACCACGTAAGGCCATCGCTAGGGCAAAGCACTTCTCCTTATTGTCCCAGTCGTTTGCACAGGCAGCCATTTCAAACTGCTTCTTATAAGTAGACCATGAGGTCTGGCCATCGAATGAGGGAGGCTTCAAATCTTTTCTCCTTGGACCGCTTAAAGAACATTCTCGCAGTTTCTGTTTTCGCACTGTGTCGAGCTCTTTTGTTAGTTGCTGAACTTTGCTGTCCATTTCTTCGAATTTTTCGCCAACATTCTTCTCTATTCTATCAAATTTGTTATCGATTTCTTCGAACTTTTGGTGTAGAACGTTATTTTGTTCTTCCAGTTTTTGTTCTAGACTATTCTTTTGTTCGTCGATTTTTTGTTCAATGCTGCTCTTCTGCTCGTCTAGATTTTTCTTTTGTTCATCCAGCTTTTGTTCGAGACTATTCTTTTGTTCTTCCAGATTTTTCTTTTGTTCATCCAGCTTTTGTTCGAGGCTATTCTTTTGTTCTTCCAGATTTTTCTTTTGTTGGTCGAGACTGTTCTTCTGTTCGTTCATTTTTTTGTTTTGTTCGTCCATTTTTTTGTTTTGTTCGTCCATTTTTAATAAGAGGAGTTGCATCATTGCAGCCATGTCATTGCCGGTACTTGTCTGTTCATCCTCGTCAACATCAAAGGAATATGCATCAGGATCATGTCCCTCGTTGTTCAAAGCCTCCTGAAGTCGGAGCACCAGGTCACTTTTTCCTCCACTGGCGCTGAGGCTTCTCTTGTTCAACTCGGATTTGAGTTGGACGAGGGTCAACTGCAATAGTTTTCTACCCATTCTAGCCTTTTCAAATAGTCAGAAAACACTTTTTTTTTTTTTTTTTTTACACACAATAAGTCCTATCCCACTTCTGACACCAATGTAGAATGTTTGTGTGGGTACAAATGATAGAACTTATTCTTTTCAATACAAATCCCTTTATTCAGTACAGTTACAATTCACTATTTAATTCTTTCTCTCAGTACAATTCAATTTCTCAACCACATATACTTTTCTTATCTTTTACTTAAACCACTTAATCACTTCTTCTAATTAACACTTCAAATTCAACTTTGGAACTGATTTGCATACCTTTGGGATGCTGGTATTTATACTCGAATGACATACTTCGAGAACAATCCTCGCCATCCAGCGTCCCATACAATTTCCAATTTGCTAGAAAATTCGATTCCACTCTCCAGTCGAGACTTAATCCAGTATCGAAATCTTCTAGTCTTCGAGTTTCGACATTTTCTGCTAGATATCGCTGCTCACATTTGAGTGGTTATCACATTGCTCCCTCCCTACAGTTGTTCGTCCCGAACAACTTCGTCATTCAGCTTCCCGTTGAAATGACACATTCTATCCAAATGGACCACTTTAAATTTTCCTCGATCCCCACGCTGGATCCGGTAGACAACGTCATTAATGCGGGTTATCACCTTGTATGGACCTTCCCAGTCCTGTTGCAATTTTGGTGATTTGCCTTTCTTACGCTGAGGATTATACAGCCAAACCAGATCTCCTTCGTTGAAACCGGAAGATTTCGCCTTGATATCGTACCTAGTTTTCATGCGGCTGCTTGCTAGCTTCATCTTTTCTCTGGTGTCTTCATGCAATTTACGAATCCTGCTGCGTAAGTCATTCACGTACTCGTTCACCTCTTTGGGCTCCGTCGGTGGGGATCCGAATTTTGCTTCACTTGGCAACCGAATTGTTTGATCAAATAAGATCTCGGATGGTGTGTGCCCTGTTGAGCTATGGACCGCGTTTCGGTAGGCCATTAAGAAGAGGGGTATGTGTCGATCCCAATCCCGCTGGCAGTTGCTGACAACCTTAAATAGATGCTCACTCAAGGTCCGATTGAATCGCTCGACCATTCCATCAGATTGAGGGTGTAGTGGCGTTGTCCTTGTCTTTCTTATTCCCAAATATTGGCATATTTCCTGGAAGACTTTTGATTCAAAGTTTCGCCCTTGATCAGAGTGCAGCTCCATTGGGACCCCAAATCTGCTCACCCAGTTGTTGACTATCTGTTCGGCTACGGTCTTAGCCTCTTGATTTGGGATGGCAAACACTTCCGGCCACTTACTGAAGTAATCCATGACTACGAGGGTATATCGGTTTCCATTAAAGGTTTCGGGAAACGGCCCAGCGATGTCGATGGCTATTCGTTCGAAAGGTGCTCCGACATTGTATTGTTGCATTTGTCCATGTGGCTTTACTTTTGGACCCTTGGTAGCTGCACATCTTATGCACTTTTTGCACCAATTCTCGACATCTTGTTTAGCGCTTAGCCAATAGAAACGTTCCCTTACCTTTTCCAACGTCTTATTTATTCCCAAATGGCCTCCTGAGATTCCGTCATGTATTTCATGGAGCACTTGGTTGACTCTGGACCGTGGCACAATTAGCTGCATACGAGATGTTGTCCCATCTGCACTTTCCCATTTTCTCTTCAGCAATCCATCTTGCACAAAAAGCGAGTCCTACTGTGCCCAGTATGCCTTCAGAGTTTGGCTCCGATCTGATATCTGCTGCCAGCTTGGTCTTTCCTCGTGTTCCTTCCAGGCCAATATTGGTTCGATGTCATTGTCTGCCTGTTGGGAGGAACGGATTTCGTCTATACTCCAACCCTCTATTGGCTCAGTCCTGATCGTTTGGATAGTTGCCTGTTCTTTCGCTTCTTTACCACTGACTACTTCTGCTGGGAGGCTTTCGTTGCATTGTTTTACCTGTGAGACTGGGATAATTACCCTGGAGTCAACTTCTGCTACAGACTTCTGCCCCGCGAAGTAAACATTTCCTAACTGATGGCTTCTGGAAATTTGACCGGTTTCTTGGTAGCCGTTTCTGCCGGTTTTTCTTTCTATTTGCCTGTAACCCCAGTGCAGACAGCCTTCCGTCGTACCGGTTCTTTACAATGCCCTTGCAAATGTCCTACTTTATCGCAGTTCCAGCAGCGCATTCTTCGGCTCTCCCGCGGGATATTTCGTTGCATAGTAGTTGGTCTTGAGCAGGAGCATTCACCAGATACTATTTCCCTTACGAAATGCATTCCTTTGGAAGCCTGATTGGATGCTTCCATCGCCAGAGCGAAGGCAAGTGCTTCAGCAAGGGTTCTTTTCCCGGCCATCCTTATGCTGATTGTAGCTTCAAATCTGCAATTCCCCTGATGAATGCGTCCTTTGCCATTTCGTCGATTATTTCTTGGCCTGCGGTGGGATATGACAAATGTGTCAGTCTACTCACGTCTGCTTGGAGCTGTTGCAGTGTTTCTCCACGTTGCTGCATACGGCCTTGCAATTGAACCTTGTAAACTTCCCGCATGTGGCTATCCCCAAACCGTTTCTCGATAGCCTGCACTAAAACCATATAGTCTCTATTCTTTTCGATATCGATTGTTTGTAACAATTCTGCCGCAGGACCACGTAAGGCCATCGCTAGGGCAAAGCACTTCTCCTTATTGTCCCAGTCGTTTGCACAGGCAGCCATTTCAAACTGCTTCTTATAAGTAGACCATGAGGTCTGGCCATCGAATGAGGGAGGCTTCAAATCTTTTCTCCTTGGACCGCTTAAAGAACATTCTCGCAGTTTCTGTTTTCGCACTGTGTCGAGCTCTTTTGTTAGTTGCTGAACTTTGCTGTCCATTTCTTCGAATTTTTCGCCAACATTCTTCTCTATTCTATCAAATTTGTTATCGATTTCTTCGAACTTTTGGTGTAGAACGTTATTTTGTTCTTCCAGTTTTTGTTCTAGACTATTCTTTTGTTCGTCGATTTTTTGTTCAATGCTGCTCTTCTGCTCGTCTAGATTTTTCTTTTGTTCATCCAGCTTTTGTTCGAGACTATTCTTTTGTTCTTCCAGATTTTTCTTTTGTTCATCCAGCTTTTGTTCGAGGCTATTCTTTTGTTCTTCCAGATTTTTCTTTTGTTGGTCGAGACTGTTCTTCTGTTCGTTCATTTTTTTGTTTTGTTCGTCCATTTTTTTGTTTTGTTCGTCCATTTTTAATAAGAGGAGTTGCATCATTGCAGCCATGTCATTGCCGGTACTTGTCTGTTCATCCTCGTCAACATCAAAGGAATATGCATCAGGATCATGTCCCTCGTTGTTCAAAGCCTCCTGAAGTCGGAGCACCAGGTCACTTTTTCCTCCACTGGCGCTGAGGCTTCTCTTGTTCAACTCGGATTTGAGTTGGACGAGGGTCAACTGCAATAGTTTTCTACCCATTCTAGCCTTTTCAAATAGTCAGAAAACACTTTTTTTTTTTTTTTTTTTACACACAATAAGTCCTATCCCACTTCTGACACCAATGTAGAATGTTTGTGTGGGTACAAATGATAGAACTTATTCTTTTCAATACAAATCCCTTTATTCAGTACAGTTACAATTCACTATTTAATTCTTTCTCTCAGTACAATTCAATTTCTCAACCACATATACTTTTCTTATCTTTTACTTAAACCACTTAATCACTTCTTCTAATTAACACTTCAAATTCAACTTTGGAACTGATTTGCATACCTTTGGGATGCTGGTATTTATACTCGAATGACATACTTCGAGAACAATCCTCGCCATCCAGCGTCCCATACAATTTCCAATTTGCTAGAAAATTCGATTCCACTCTCCAGTCGAGACTTAATCCAGTATCGAAATCTTCTAGTCTTCGAGTTTCGACATTTTCTGCTAGATGTCGCTGCTCACATTTGAGTGGTTATCACAATATATACTAAATATATAAATACATGTAAACATATATACTCGTATATATATAGAATTTTTTTTTTAATTTTTATGTTTTATTAATTTTTTTTTTGTATTTATGTATTTTTTTTTCTTAAAAACTATCTTAATCATACCTAAAACTATGTAAGCCGGCCAAGACTAATAAAATAGTCAGACGACCGACTTTGCTTCCTATAGAGCTACCTAGTACTGGAAGAATTGGACGACGAAACTTCCCCTCCTTCAACTAGCCACCAAAATTGTTGGTGCTGCCGAGCAACATCCCTCATGTCGCGACTCCCTACCGACCTACTGAACCGGAGACGCTCCGCACTGCCATGTGCGACGTCTCTATCGTAGTTGAGTCTGAGCCTGTCCGCAGCTGTTCGAGCGACGTGGAAGATTAGCGGCACCGCCAATCTGTCCTGGATCAGACCTTTACTATCTAGATAGAGGAACGCTTCTGGAGGAATGAAGCCGTCAAAGCGAACTCTCTCGTGATACATATAATTGGGGCAGAAAGCCCCGGAGATCAGGTTGTTCGATGAGGTCATTGCTCTTGCAATGTGCCTCCGAGTCAACTTAATGACGAAATTGTCCATTCTTATTTGGTTCGCCCTATTGTACAGGACCTCATTAGGATAGAATTTTATGTACTGAGACTCTGGTGTTCTGTATAAGCGAAGACAAGCCCTCTCAAACACCCGAATCTTTTCCAATAAACTTGCTCTCTCACGGCCGGATAAGGGCCATGTAGCAGATCACCTTCACCCTCGCATCGAATTGGCTGTTATAAAACAGTCTCTTTGTAAGGGCAAAATCACCCTTGGCTCTGGGCAGAGCAACATCTATATGTTTGTTAAAATACAGATATTGATCAAGCCAGATCCCAAGGTATCTGACTACATTTCGACAGGCAAGTGACTGTCCGCGTTGTCCGACGATAGAAAACTTTCGCCAATTCTTTCTGGTATCCCTAGAGGCCCCAGACAAAGGTGTCCTACACAGAATGGTTTCCGACTTCTGAAAGTTGATTTTCAACTTCCAGTCATCGCAATATCGCTTAATTTTTTGCTGAAAAAACCCACCCAATGCCAGAACGGTGATTGATATTGTCTTTGAATGGATTACAAAATTTCTTTTGTATGTATGTAGTTATGTAGAAATAAATAAGCATGCCGAATTAATGGTTTCGTGGTATGATACCATGTTGGTGACGGGAATTAATTTTGGCCAACTTTTTCGAAGGAATGTTAAGTGATAAAATGTTTTCTTTTTGTTTTGATATTATGTGAAATATTTCTTAAATTGCTATTAATAGAAAGAATATAGCTTTTTGGCACTAGAGGAAATAGTTTTACGTAAAAGTTTTTCTGTAAAAGAGCATATATATGCTGTCTGTTCGGATTATGAAACCGAGCTCAGGTCCTTAAACGTCAATAACATTAAGACATGTTTTATAAGCTGCCCAAAAACATATTTGGGTTCCATATTACTCATTTTGACCAATAGGTTGACATGTCATGATCTATAGATCAATGTATCATTGAGACATGATAGGGGCTTTTACTCGAATTTTTTATCCTAAAAAATTTAAGTCATTTGTAGATTTGAAAGACCACCAAAAGGAATCTTGCAAGGATTTCATTTCTAATATGATGGTATTCTGGATATTTTTTTGTATTCTTATTTTTCTGCAATGAATTTTTATTTATTGAATTCATCATAACCTATGTGTTATATAAAAACGCTTAAAAACTAACTTAATTATCTTAGCAATCTTATTGTTATTTACTGGCCCTGTGTAGGCGATCTAAACTAAGACCAACATAAAATCGGTGTATTTTGACCAAACCCTAAAATCTTGATTTCAGTTTAATTTAACAATTGTAATGTAATACTGATAAAGAACTTTTTAATTTAAAAAAAAAACTACCTAGAATACATTTTAACCTACTTAAAGTATCTTAACCTGTGCTACATGATTAAATATGTACTTTTTTTTCTTTTTATGTTTTAATACCTTATTTTTTGATTTTGAATCCGTTTTTGATTTTTCCTGTATATTTTTTTAATTTCCATATTTATTTTTAACTTAAATGCTTGATCTACCTAAACTACATATGTAAACCTTCTTAAAAATTAAGCATACCCTTGCGACCAGATGGGGCTAACTCTAATTAGAAGGGAACGACGAGGGAGTTTTCTCTCCATCACTAAGCCACCAAAATTCATGATGCTGCCTAGCAACATCCCTAATGTCGTGACTCCCTATTGCCCTACTGAATCGAAGACTCTCCGTACTGGGTTCTGTTGTAGTTGTTCGCCTGTCCGTAGTTGTTCGAGAGACGTGGAAGATTAGCGGCACCGGTAATTTCTCATGGATGATGATTCTTTACTATATACGAGTAAATAGAAGAATTCTTCGTTGTGTATGAAGCCGTTAACACGAACACTCTCAAGATATGAGGAGTTGTGGTAGTACTCGTAACTTCCGGAGATTAGATTGTTAGTCGATGTCAATGCTCTTGCAATGTGCCTTAGAGTCAACTTTATAATGAAATAGTCCACTCTTATTAGCTTCGCCTTATTTTACAGGACCTCCTTAGAATATAATTTTATATACTCAGACCCTGGTGTTCTGTTCAATCGAAGACAAGCCCTTCATCAAGTCCTCTCAGACACCCGCATCTTTTCTATTAGACTTGCTCTTACTTTGAACCACACGGGACATCTAAATATAGGCATACGCCGGATAAGAGCGATGTAGTAGGTTACCTTAATCCTCCCATGGAGTGCGCTATTAAAAAACGTTTTCTTCTGCAGAAGCACCTCTTGTTCTGGCCAGAGCAACATCTATATGCTTATTAAAACATAAATGTTGATCTGAATTACATCTCGACAAGTATGTACCGGCACCTGTTGTCGCTCGATCGAAAACCTTCGATCAAATATTTTAGCAAAAGTCACGTCGCCATTCGTCACGATGAACTGTCTACTGGTGAGCATATTAGAAAGAATGTACAGCATTGTCTACAGCCTGTTCAACTTGAACAACTATACGCTTTCTCCACGTCACTGTACATTGTTTCTTGTTTTTGATGTACTGGATATCGGATACCAGTTTAAAGGTGACATGTGAGACATCATGCCCAGCCTTAATACCGGAACAATGGTTTTGTCCTCAACCCATTTAATCAAGACTAGTTATATCGAACACCTTTTCGAATACCTTGGGTAGAAGATTTATCGACCGAACATTCGCTGTATTGGACGTATCTTTATCCCTTTCGGGAATTTGATGCTCCACCGCTGTCTTCCAATGCAGTAGATAGTGGGCATCAGTAAACAGTGTGGTGTAAATGTTCACTGCTTCTAGTGGAAGATGTGCAAGCACAATGTGCGGTATCCCATCGGTACCCACTAATTTCTTACTTCTCAGTGATTCGAAGACCGTTTGGAGGTCTTCCATCGAAATGAACGAGAGTAACTCCTTTTCGTCGGCGATGACATTATTATTTGCCATATTTTCGGCATTGAACTCAGTGAAACTTGAGTTCTAGAATTGCCAGTTCTCCTGGAATTTAAAAGGACGCGGTTTTACAGGTCGTGGTTAGGGCCAATGACATCATTCACCATGTACACTTGCTGGAAAAACGCTCATATGGCCTCTACCTGCAGATCTTAAACCACTAATGCAAGTTATATTTACAAGAAATATTTTATTTATTTTCGGGAACTTATTCGAGCTACCGAATTTTGTTGTTCCGATGCAGTCTTACAGAAACTTTGTAATTTTATTTTATTAATATTTGGAAGTTTTTGATTGACGACTTCAGTGTCATGACCTTCGGGTTATATCTGTCAGTAAATCTCCTGTACAAGGTTTTTAGTCTTGAATGCGGTCTACTTTTGTGTTGGTGCAGTGCGTCAATAGTTAAATGGCGGAATGTTTCTTCGTTGTAGGTATGTTGAAATCTCGGTATCCTACTATCCAACGCTCATTTTAAAGTCTCGTCCATTTCTTTTACATTGAGATTATATTAGACATATGCCTATTGGAAGAAGGGTACTCTCGTCAATATTCTGGAAAAATGTGTCAAATGTACACTACTGTAGTTGAAGAAATACTTTTGAACAAACTCCTCCAATGCCGCTATTTCGTTTGAAATGGTTATTTCGGTACAATCTATAGTATTTTGGGTCGTGTCTGTTCGTATGTCGAACAGCAACAGATTCAGATAGGAACCGTGTGAGGGAAATGGCAGAATATTGGTCGCTTTAAGTCCGAGTCGGTACATAACATTGTTCTGATCCCACCAATTGAGTAGTAGGTTCCTACTTGTGTTTTATATGTACAATATAGTATTTCCCCAATATAAAAAATTCTATGATAAAATAATTCTCCTCCAATTTTAGACATAGGAATGGAAAATGTGTCTCGAGCTCTGAGATGAATAAGGTAGATTGAGTAGACTCAGATGCATAGGCAGACACCATGAATTGGGTTGTACCACATGAAATGTCCGATTTTATAGTAAAAATGTAAAGCCAATATTTTCTTTAACTTTCCTATAAGAGAAAGGTGTCGACTTATTGTCATTGGAGATACTCCCATGCATTATGCAATCTCCCGTTGCTCTTAAATATCGTTGTCAACTAACGTTTCCGGCTTTCCACGTGGTTTATTTTCAAGGCTGAAATCTAGCGAACGGAACTTTCCAAACCAACGTCGTACAGCTCGTTCGTCGCTACATCCTCAAATGCGTCATTAATGTGTTTCATTTCCAATGACGCATTATGTCCCATTTTATATTCGGAAGAGGCTTCGAATTTGAACTGCCGACAGCATGGTAAATAATTTTTAGAGAAAAAATAACGGTACTTGCAAGGAACCCTACAATTCTCACACATTAAGCACACGTACCACTTTATTTTATAAAAAAAGAAAATTTAACGTCTTGGCACAGACGTTCACTCGAGAGCTTCTTATTTTGAACTGAGCGAAAATCGGACATTTCATGTGGTACAACCCAGTACAAACGCTTTCCATTATGGAACGGATATACACCATGCATGCTTCCAGCACCTGGAACCTACGTACTACACAGCTGTATACTCCTGAGCAGAATTGGGTAGGTTTCTTTTAAAAATTTTTTATTTTGTTTGCCCCATTTTGTGTTTTTTGAATAGGTAAGTTTCGTTAACCAAAAGCTCACCATTGACTTGGCCTTTGAGCAACTTAAAGTAAATTTACATTCAGCGCAAACAGCAAAAATGGACAGTGGGTATACAGATTGGTAATGAACTTCAAATACCGAATGAATTTTGCATGAATGGGTGCTGTCAACATATGAATACAAAAGGGAAAGAGATTTATCAGCACGTTTAGACCAGAGCCAGTTGTGCTATAGCAAGCCCCCCTGTAAACGAGTTAGACCGTTCTTTGTTGTCAGTTTGTTGAAAGCTTTTTCTACCGTAGAACCGACACATATTCTGTATATCAAAGACGTTTAAACTTAAAGTAACCTTCTCGCTGATAAGCTCCATGTATTGCCGAAGACTCCTTTACACTTTCGACGCAATACGTAGAGTTCAAAGAAATTTGTCACTCAAGATGACACCCAAGCACTCAGCTTCCTTAAAGAATTGGATAGTGATGCCTCTAATTTTGATTAGGCATTAATTTTGAAAGGATTGACGGTGGTTTCTAGTGCACCAGTAGTCGATCACGTCTAGGATTTACTGCGTTTCAGAGCTCTTGGTGAAAGCATCTCAATAATAAAGACGGGACATGGAAGGTTCCAGCTGTAAACCCGATTAGCGGATCAAATTAAGACCGACGTCAGCCATTCTTCCGGTGTGTTGGATGTCTTTTTCTAAGAGCTAACATTGACTCAAACGATTCTTTAGTTGTTGCCAGCTTGTATTTCTTTTGCGTCAGAACAAAGAACTCAAATACATATTAAGTCTTTTGTACTCGTTTTATGTTCCTTTCGATTAAATTCCTCAATCTTTGGATAAAAAAGAAATAATCGCTTGGTTAGTGGGTGGCCGTGGCTCAAGTGGTAGTGCATGGCTCCCAAATCGGAAGGTTCGGTGTTCGAATCCGAGCTAAGACATTCTTCTTTTCAGGCAACTTAATTCACGTAAGGCGAATGGTTGCCTATAATACAACTACAAGACCAATTATGCTAATAATTTAGTTTCCCCATTAAATGTTGGATGCCACCCATTAAGCGAAATAACCACTGAACCCAAAAATCTTGTTTTCTCTCTCTGTCCCATTTTCCTAAAAACTTAACACGCGTTAAGGCATTTTAAGTTTAATAATACCCACTTGAGTGTTAAGTTCTTTTTTTTTTTTAAAAAACCTCTGTTATAAAGCGCCTACAGAGCACACAAGTCCCCAGTACTCTTGAGGCCTAATGTTAAAGTAAGCCTCATAGAAGAACTTTCGGGGTGCCACTTATGCTTAGCACATTTAGATACTTAGTGCCTCCTGTCCATGCCAGTTAGAAGTCTACAGCGGGAACCTTTGTCGATCGAGTGTTGCTCAACCTCTCAAGGTGTTATATGAGAGCATTTAGCATATCTTGACAAAACTGAGACCTTCGATATCAAAAGAGGATTTATGATATTTCCCAAGCATCATTTTTGAAAAAAAGTTGCAAAACCAACACAAGAAATATAGCTCTTGCCAATCGCGGGGAGAGTACGATAACTTTGGCGCCAAGAATTGATAACGGTATTTTGTAGAGGTGTTAAAAACTAGCATTTTTTTACTATGGGAGGGGGTCTATCCCGTCCCGTTTAGGAGTTAGGGGCAATTTTAGAAAAAAATGACTTAAAATGGGAAAGAATTTATTAAAAAAAAACAACGGCAACACTTACAATAAAGTACTATACAGGATATGAGAGCCTAAAATTTGCTCTTTAATATACAATTTACAACATACATAAATTTTTTGAATAATTCGCATTCAAACTTAAATCTTTGGTAAAAAATGAAAATTTTTTTTTAAATCAATATTATTCAAAATTGTGAGATGATGTGCCCAATTGGTTTTTTGTATTAATGCGCATATGAATTCTGAATCGAACACAAAGCACCGCATGGCTTTATATCTTCTAGTTTTTGGGAAAATTGAAAATTACTAAGACGCATTCCGCGTCCCAGTCAGTCAGTTTGTGAGTAAGTTAGGTGTTAATTAAGAGGAGTCAATTAAATGTTCAATGAACGAGTACATATTAAAAAGGTATGTAAGTTTCGTCAATGAAGTCATCGTCCGTAATGGTGTCAATGTCGAGTTCGTCGATGATGGTGAAGAGCCGAGCTTGTTTTGGTGGTAAAATACCTTCTAAGTGCTCATTGTGAACGGTCGGAGGGTCGAAGTCCTTCAGTTGCAAACCCTCACTTTCTTTACCTTTGACAAAACCTGGGTACACTTTTTTTACGTCAATTAAAAATTCCGTGATTTGGGAGCCCATGTCGTCCTTATAATTTTTTTCAAGGCAGTATTTCCGGTAAAAGAAAAGTGCCATATATTGGTGAAGGTGCTGCGTTGTATTGCGGCACAAAATTGATTTTTTCAGAAGCTTGTTCTGATTCTCAAGATAATTTATAGTATTGGTTGCATCGGACTTGTCAACATATTTGCCTTTGCTGTGGTATGTAATTTCATGAGTCGTAGAAGTAGGGAACATTTTGTCAATACCTTATTGGCGTGCGCTGTCGGTACAAATACGACTGCTGTTGGGGTTAACGTATTTGTGTATATAAGGCCACAAGTCTTCTTTACTTTTGGAGTTCACTTTAAAGAAGCGTCCGACCTTATCTTCTTTACAAAATAACTCCAACAACTACGATTTTCATTTGTTCGGTTACACGGCCTCTGTGGTATTTCCTTTTTGTAAGAAAGGTCTCGTCGATTTGTACAGTTCTTCCTTCGCCGCCAATTAGTTTTTTTTCAGTTTTTATGCATTTTTATTTTTAGAACTTAAATTACTCTTAAATGCTCAACAACAAAACGCTTAAAAATTAGTTTAAATGACTTAAAAATAATCTTATTGTAACTTACTGGCCCCATGTGGGCACTCTAAATTAAACATAATACTTAATCTATGTCTTTCGACGTATCTCACAGTCTAATTTTATTTGTAATTTAAACATTAATTAATCCTAAAACTAAGAAAATAAATTTTAAGTAAAAACTTAGTAAATGGACATTTTTTATTTTTTTATAAAACTTAAAACTAAAAGCTTACAAACTACCTACAAAAATAAATCTTAATCTACTTAACCTACTTACATCTAACACAAATAGAGACATACAGAAATATATATATACATAATATATAATTTATATTTTTTTTTTCTTAAAGTCTAACTTAATCCTACCTAAAACTATGTAAGCCGGCCATGGCTAAAGAAAAGAAGAAAAAAAAATTAGGCTGGCCAACTTTGCTTCACATGAAGCTACCTATCACTGGAGGAGTTCGACGATGAAGCATCCTACTCTTCAACAAGCCACCAAAATTTCTGGTGCTGCTGAACAACATCCCTCCTGTCGCTACTCCCTACCGCCCTACTGGACCGGAGACGCTCCGCACTGCCATGTGCGTCGTCTCTGTCGTAGTTGAGTCGCCTGTACCCAGCTGTTCGAGCGACGTGGAAGATTAGCGGCACCGCCAATCTGTCCTGGATCAGACCTTTACTATCTAGATAGAGGAACGCTTCTGGAGGAATAAAGCCGTCAAAGCGAACTCTCTCGTGATACATATAATTGGGGTAGAAAGCCCCGGAGATCAGGTTGTTCGATGAGGTCATTGCTCTTGCAATGTGCCTTCGAGTCAACTTAATGACGAAATTGTCCACTCTTATTAGGTTCGCCCTGTTGTATAAGACATCATTAGGATAAAATTTTATGTACTCAGACTCTGGTGTTCTGCATAGGCGAAGGCAGTCCTAAGACAAGCCCTCTCAAACACCCGAATCTTTTCCAATAAACTTGTTCTCACGTTGAACCGCACGTGACATCCAAATACAAGCATAGGCCTGATAAGGACCATGTAGCAGATTACTTTCACCCTCGCATCGAGTTGGCTGTTATAAAACAGTCTCTTTGTAAGGGCAAAAGCACCTTTGGCTCTGGCCAGAGCAACATCTATATGTTTGTTAAAATACAGATATTGATCTAGCCAGATCCCAAGGTATCTGACTACATTTCGACAAGCAAGTGGCTGTCCGTGTTGTCCGACAATAGAAAACTTTCGCCAATTCTTTCTTATATCCCTAGAAGCCCCAGACAAAGGCGTCCCAAACAGAATGGTTTCCGACTTCTGAAAGTTGATTTTCGACTTCCAGTCATCGCAATATCGCTTAATTTTGTCGAAGTCACGTTGCAAAAGCATATTAATGACCTCAATCTTTGGACCCGATCTGTACGCGATTAAGTCGTCTGCGTACCCTATGGCATGGTGAAGTAAACCTATCAGATCACTCGTGTAAATGCTGAATAGGATCGGCGAATTTACCGCACCTTGTTGCAGACCGTTTTTAATGTCAAATGTTCCAGCAGAAGTCAAATCGCCATTCTTCACGATGAACTGTCTACTGGAGAGCATATCAAAAAGAATATACAGCAGTGGTTTACTAATGCCCAACCTATCCAGCTTGAAAAAGAGTCCCTCTAACCATACGGTATCGAAGGCCCTTTCCAAGTTAATCAGGCAGGTACCAATGGGGTGGCCGTGGTGTAGTGGTAGTAGCAAACGCTTCTCACTCGGAGGGTCCAGGTTCGAATTCTGCCCATGGCAAGTCAGTTTTTCATTGTGTAATTGGAACTCAGACAGAAAAATTCTGCGGTGAAGGCATAACACTGACACGTAGATTTGGCTGTTGTAGAGTTTCAAGCACAAAAAAGAAAAATACTGTGATATACCTCGAATCACTCTGAGTGAAGAAAAACTCTCCGTCCTATTCGGACTCCCACCCCTGGAGAGCAAACATAGAAACCAAACACACCTGAGTTTCAAACCACTAAAAAAACAATTTTCCTTTCTCCTCCTTCTAACTTTCCTCCCGCGCCAAGGCAACAGTAAAAGGGTATCTAACCCCTTTGGCGAGCGTAAATTATAAAAAAAAGAAAAAAAGAAAAAGAAAAACCAGTGCACTGTTTCTTGGCTTTGTTCCATTGGATATCAGAAACCAGTTTAGACGCAGCATGAATGATATCATGTCCCGCCTTGAAACCGAACTGATTATCCGTAACTATATGTTTGTCCTCAACCCACTTAGTCAGGACTCTATTGATCAGCTCCTCGAAAACCTTACTGATGTTTGGAAGAAGACTGATCGAGCGGAGATTCGCCGGATTGGAAGTATCTTTATCTCTTTTGGGGATGGGATGTACCACCGCAGTTTTCCAATGCGCTGGATAATGTGCATTATTCATCGCATTATTAAACGCATTATAAATGTTCACCGCTTCTAGAGGGAGATGTCGAAGCACAATGTTCGGTATTTCATCGGTTCCCGCTGATTTCTTGCTTCTAAGTGAATCGAACATTTTTTGGAGCTCTTCTTTCGAAATGAACGGGGGTAGTAGCCTATCGTTGGTGATGGCATTATTTGCCATATTTTCGTCACTGAACTGGGTGAAACCCGAGCTCTCGAATCGCCAATTCACAATTTCATTTCGAAGGTAGAAGTTGTGCACAAGGACTCGATTCTCCAGATCGTGGTTCGGGCCAATGATAACATTCGCCTTGTATACTTCCTGGAAAGTCGCTCTTATAGCCTCTACCTGTTCCTGCGGATCCTCGATCACAAAGAAGCTGTCATCATCAACAGCCTCATTTGGATCTATGCCCGCTGTTACCAGTATTTGTTCGTTGTTCGGGCGATTTTAAGACACTGAAGGTCGTTTTGATTTTTTCTCCGAAATATTTTATTTATTTGCGGGAACATATTCGGGTTGCTGGTGTTTACAGCCCGAATTTTATTGTTCCAGTACAAACTTACGGAATTTCTGTAATTTTCCTTTATTAATGTTTGGAGGTTTTTAATCGACGACTTCAGTGTCATGATCTCCGGGTTATGTCTGTCAGTAAACCGTCTGTGCAAGGTTTTTAGTCTTGACAGCAGTCTAATTTTATGTCTGTGCAGTGCGTCAATAGTTGCGTTGCGTAATAAGTCTTCTTCGTCAGTGTGTTGATACCGCGGTATCGTTTTGTCCACTGTTCTTTTAATTATCTCGTCCATTAGTTTTAGATACCTGTCAATCTCCTCGTTTGACAGATTTCTGTTGGACGGTGGGTAGAGCGAATTCGAGGAGAGTGCTCTAGTCAGTGTTCTGGTGAAGTGTGTCGAACGCACTCTACTATAATTGTAGGAATGCCTTTGAACAAACTCATCCAATTCCGCAATTTCATTTGAAACAGTTATTTCGGTGCTGAGACCGCAATGGTCACTGTCATACACGAAAGTGCGTAGACAGTTTGTACTCGTAGTTTGTTGGTTAGTACATGTCAGTTGTATTCGTGAGTCGAACAGCATCCAGCACCTGGAACCTACGTACTACACGACTGTATTCTCTTTTGAAACATATACCTTTTCGTACGAAAATTGCAACGCCGCCTCCCTGAATGGAGTTGGGTCGTACTATTTTGTATCTTCTGTGCCTCATTTTGTGTCTTTTGGTAAGCTTAGTTTCGCTAACCAAAATCACATCGGGGGCTTTGTCTTTAAGCAACTTAAATAGTGCGGCTCGTCGTTCGAGAGTAATCAGTGAATTCGCATTCACAGCAAGGACCTTCAGGGTTTGCTCCGCCACGTACGTACCCATTACGGCAAAAGGTGCGTTAGGCCAAGCAGCAGCGCGTATACTTGATCCACCCGCGCGGTCTGTTCAGTTAAGTGACGTTGTAGCTGAGCCATCTGCCCCTGGATAGAGAGCAAGATAGCTACCATGTCATCTACTGGCTCCTGTGCTCTAGGCGCTGAGGCCTGAGAAGCAACCTTTGCTTGCTGTACCGTATTTCCCCTAACTGCCGCCATTTGGGCGTAGGTAAAATGGGAGTAACGGCTGGAGTTTGTGAATGCACGGGTGGACGTTTAACTTCCACTTTCTGCTGCCGGGCCAGATTCATTCTTTTAATGTACTGGAATTTGGGACAACCCCGATAATTTGCGGTGTGTCCCGTGTTCCTACATAAAGCGCAAGAGAGTTGGCTTTTTCAGACGCTCCGTCCTTACCCAGAGCGCAATCCTCAGACTTATGGTTCTTTCCGCACTTCACGCATCGAGGCTGCACTTCGCAGTTCGACGCGGCGTGCCCGAACACATTGTAAAATGTTTTCGCTCCTCTTTAATTTCTCCCAGTGTATAACTTGGTAGTCCAGGACTTTAATACTCCTTAGACCATCCAGATTGCTGGTGGGACTTAGCTGGACCAGGAAAATTGGCAGTTGCCGCTTCTCCCTTTTGGCTCTGGCTGTGGTGAAAGGCTTGACCCCCACGAATTGGAGCCCTTCGAACTTCTTCTCTTTCAGCAGTGCAAAGAGCTCCTCCGGATCAGTCGACGGTTCTAATCCCCTCAGCAGCATTGTTTGCAGCTTGTCCCCCTTCGGGGTGTAGAAGAAGAACTCCGTCGTCGAATCCTTCAGTAATTTTTTGATTTTATAATAACGCTCCACTGAATTGCAGTGGAATATCTAAATATCTAAACTAAGTCTTTTAATGTAAAAATTATTTCCTATGGCCGACTTACATAGTTCAATTGTTTCTTTCAACTCCATCTTAAAAGTGTTGATTGGAGGTACCCGCTGCTTAGTTGATTTCGTTGGTGGTTGTTGTTGCTGCGTCTGCTGATGTTGTTGCTGTTGCTGTTGGTGTTGCTGTATTTGCTGCTGCTGATGTTGTTTCTGGGACTTGTGTTGTTGTTGTTGCTGCGGTTGTGATTTTTGTTGTTGTTTTTTTTTGTTGCTTTTGCTTCTGTTGTGTCTGTACTTGTTTTCTCGTTTTCCCATGTGCTGTTTTTTGTTGTTGTAGCGGCTGTTCTTTCTGTTTAGCCTCGCTATTTGTGGGCTGTTCCTTACAAATCTGGAGTTGTTGTTGTACCTCATTTTGACTTCTCGCCACTTGTTTGTTTCTAATGGCTAGTACTTTTTGCTGCAGCTCTTTAATGCAGCTATTTATTGCATGTACTTCTTCCTCTTCATCCTCTGACTCAGTAGCCATCAGAGATTGGAAGGTATTCAAACTACCCATATAGCGGTCTTCTCCACCATCAGACATGCATGAGTCTTCGTCGTGGTCTGAATCAGCTGCCGCCTTTGTTGGCGCCCCTTCCCATACTCTACTTGGCAGCTTTTCAGTAGAAGTTGTTAGGGAGGGGCTCTTTACAAGCTTCGGAGATGAATTCAGCCTCCTCCTCCTCTTCTTCGCACCATTTTCCGATGACATCATGTCATCTGCTGGTCCCGCTATTGGAGTAGCGGACCGCTTGCCATCACTCATCGGTACGATCGCTCTTTCGTACTTTATTTTATTTGAACTTTATTTATATAACTTTTAAAAATAAAAAGTCAATGTAATTTTTTGGGGAATCGAACCCACGACCCCTGCTTTATCGGCCGACACCACTACCACTAGGCCACCGATGCAATCTACCAAAATGTTCCTAATTCACTTTTATTTTACTTGCTTATTTACTTTTTCACTTTGAAAGCCGAAACACGTCTATTCCTCACGGACGTCTATGAACGACTGCCTCATAGTGCATATAAAATGTGAACTGAACATTTGCGACAATGGGAGAAAGATGCACGTAAATCTTTGAAATTTGGAGTACCGATGATTTGGCGAGAACAAAAAAATCATAACGACTGTTACTTCTGTATAATGGGCATCAACAAAAACAATCGCCACAAATGGAAATATCCTAATATTGCTTCAAATCAATTTCTCATTCAGAAGACGTTCCATACTAGTTTTTCATCAGCTACCACAGTGCCAGGATTTAGAAATTAAAGGATCTAGTGCTTCTCAAGTAAGCGATGACTTTGAATGCTATGTAGAAACCTCGGAACCTAAAACATTTTCACAAAACGAGCTTAATGATTTCATCAGAGACTTAGATCTTTCAAAGGAACGTGCTGAGCTGCTAGCATAAAGGTTAAAGGAAAAAAATTGCCTAGCCTCTGATGTGCGAATTACTTTCTATCGCACGAGAGAACAAGACTTAATTAAATTTTTTTCTTCTAGTGAAAATTTTGATGTGATGTGATGTGAGAGGCTTACTGATTTTCATGGGATTGGAGACCTGTCAAGCAAATGACTGGCGTCTCTTTATTGACAGCAGTGAAAGAAGTCTCAAGGCTATCCCTTTACATAATGGCAATAAACATGCTCCTACTCCACTCTACTTGCCACTCTACTTGTATGAAAGAAGAATATGAAATAATTTCAGTTCTATTGCAGAAAATAAAAAATGTCGAACATACGAGTAAATGGGTGATCTGTGTCGATTTGAAGATGGTTAATTTTTTGTTAGGTCAACAAAGTGGCTATACAAAATATCCATTTTATTTGTCTCTGGGACAGTAGAGCAAAATCAAGACACTGGATACAAACAAATTGGCCTGTGTGAACTGTGAGACGCTATGGTCGTTGGTGAAAGCAATGTGATAAATGAGCCTTTAGTTCCCCGAGAAAGAATAATTATGCTGCGCTTTCACATAAAATTGGGGTTAATGAAGCAATTTGCGAAAGCTCTGGACAAAAATGGACAAAGTTTTCAGTATATTTTTCAGAAATTTCCTGGATTAAATGATGAAAAGTTAAAAGTAGGCATTTTTGATGGACCCCAAATACGTTTATTAATTAAATGCTCTACTAATTTCGAGGCATCTATGACTGAATTAGACCGACTTCCGTGGAAATCTTTGGTAACGGTTATACAAAATTTTCTCGGAAATTACAAGGCTAATTACTATGAAGAGTTAGATAAGGAAATGCTTCTTAACTTTAAAAATGTCAGCTGTAATATGAGCATAAAAGTACACTACCTCCATAGTCATATAGATCAGTTTCGGCATGACCTAGAAGATCTTAGCGAAGAACAAGGAGAATGCTTCCATCAAGACATAAAAGCAATGGAATGTGACAATTTCTTCACGTTTAATATTAAAATAAAGCCGTATTTTTTAGAAATCTAATTTTTTGTCCATCTCATAAATTAGAGCTGATACAAAAAAACAGTTAAAATTTTTGAAATCACCTTATTAGATATACTTAAAAACAGGTCTTAAATCCTAAGCACCAAGATGTGTGTAGGGCAGTGTTATCGCTATTATACTTGATAGGCTCTTTTTGTGGAGTAGAGATGCTTTATTTTATTCTTTTGATTCGCAGTGGACTTGCGACAGAGATTTCTTTGGTTAGATCAGCTATCGTCTTTTCATGATTCATATTATACTTTATAACTAGGTCATTAGAAAGATCTTCAGCGGTTATGTTTTCGGTAGTATTTATTAATTCTGGTGAACGTCTAGCACTCAGTTATTGATTTCCTTTGCCTTCCTCATGATGACTTTGACGTACTTGTTAAATCACACATTTCCCCTGTTCTTTCAGTATCGATATGGAGACAATTTTCCAACCATTCCCTGTTCTGTTCCCTGTTCTTCTCGTCCTATAGGCTGCGACCCATTTTGATTGAAGGTGCTCATTAAGTGATGATAATTTTTTTTCAATTTCGGATACCTTTCCGCTTGAAAAATTTTCATCGGGCAATTGGTAATCATTTTTTATTCGACACGTGGATAAAAATTGCAAATAAATTGTTGTATGAAATGTCAATTTTTACTTTTAGTTAATATTTTCTAATACAAACGTTTACTTTAATGGTGTAATTCTTTTTTTACCGCGAGTCGTAATCGTAGTCCCTAAATTGTTGTCGTATGACAATATTTTGGAACAAAACCAATAATAAATGTTTATTACACATTACAAACAAAAAATGAAAATTTGGGTTTGAGTTTATAATTTTGCACAGCGCTGAACTTCTCTAATGAGAGAGAGTGAGAAAAAAAATTATTTGGCTGACCTCATGCACAAAAGGGTGCAAGCTAACGCGTCTGAGTTCTTAAGTATATATTTACAAATACATAGGAATTAATTTTCTGTCGAGTTTATGTCGGACGCTTTCGAACCTTTTGTTTTTAACTCAACCTGAAGTCTACAAAATGCAACTATTAAATTAAATAGTTTTAAAAAAAATATAAAGAAAAACTGTTTACCTAGTTTTTACACTCAAACCTAAAAAATCAATTTTTAATTAACTTTATAAATTACTCAACTTTGACTGGCTCTAGAAGTAAAACTATTGATACAAATGAAATAATTTTTTCGATTACCAGAGCTCCAAGCATTTGTTAATCCTGTGAATTTAAAAATTTTATGTTATAGACCAACCCGAAACAGCAACAGTTTTCAAAGGGTCTTCAATTTAAACTAGTTGGTAGGTATTAGGCTATATAAATACAAGTACCCATATATGAGTAGATTTATTAAATTATGCTACACACTGGTATAATTCAGATTTTTGAGATGTTTGGGAAGTGTTTTGTGTCGATCATAATCTCAACTACCGCCTAGCATTACGAACCTTTGTGCAAAGTTTCAGTTCCAGGACGACTTAATACAATACAATACTTTCTCCCAAATGTCCCTGTGAACCCGCACTACAATTTAATTTATCTATAAAATACTATAACTAAAAGCTTCTTCCACCTTCATTTAGGAAATGAAATGATTGGCCAATTTCATCGCACCAATTTCAAGATACGATATTTGGTTACTCTTAAACAGATACATATGGTCTCTGTGCAGGTGTGGGCATTCCATTTCGAAACAGGATCTAGCATAACAATCACAATCCAAACCTTTAACGAGTATCCAATCCTCGACTTGATCAGTAGGTAAAGGTGACCAAGAACCAGTTATTCGAGCTGACTAAAACCTATGCGCTTACTCCATTGAGATAAAATGCAGCAGATTCCATTCATCTCATGTGTAAATGCCATCCGCCGGATTTAATTTTAAATCAGGTTTTCAAACAAGATCTCCGCAAACACTTATCCGAAGACTCATAAATGCGATTGCGAAACAGCGGTTATTATTGAACCCCGTGTGCTGGCTGCCACACAGTATGTGTTGGCGCTATTACATTATAATTAGTGTTGGAACGCAAATTACATGTAACTTGCTTGATTCCAGGTGCTTGTGTGGTTGGAGGTGCAGCATGTTTGAAAAAAATTATCTTCTCATGGTTGTCAGTCATGTAATAAGGTGTAGAGTCGTTTTTAAGAAAAATTATTATACTCTGCCAGAACGAAGGTGATATTTGAAATTATTGTATCTCTACCCAACGTAGAATTCTTGTTTGTTAAACCATAAGTTTCGGAAGAAGATGAAATGTTGATGAAGAATTTAGTTGGAGTTACCCCGACAGTGTAGAAAATATCAATATCTACGTATATTATATGTATCTGCTATTAGCAGCACATATGTAAATATTTTAGATATTAGTTGTTTTGAGTGAATTTATGGTACAAGCTTTCTCTTGTACTCGTAAGTATTTAAATGGCCTTCTGGCTCGTTTGTTCGAGTGTTATATTACTTGTACTGCTTCAGTGGATAGTTTGTTTTCTGGAGAATAATGCTTCATTCGGTTTCACGCCGAATGCGAGAATGGTCCCAAAATCTTTTAAAACAAGTGCTCCAGATATGTGGAACAACTTCGAATAGAAATGGAAGAGTAGTGCAAAAACCCTGGTCGGCTCCACACTAATACAATTTTTGATCACAAGTGTGTCCGTTGCGACCGATTTGTAATTAACTTATAATTTACAAGCGTTTTCTCACAAATTTTTTGAACGTTGTAGCTAAAACTTTATGGCAGCGAAAAAAATAAGATCTTTGATGCGTCTCTAATTAGGGATAAAACTTTAGTTTGAAAAGTTATCAGATTATTTAATGAATTAGCGGAAAAACATCTTAAATTTCCTGAATTGCTGAAGTTCTCCTGCATTTTTCATTCAGAGTCAGAATGTTCAAAATGTAGAGCCCAAAAAAGTATCGGTTAACTTTTGTTTTTATTAAAGAAACAAACAGTTGAATAAAAAGGAAGAGTAATAATAGTATGTTGGTAATACAAAATATCAGAATTTTCATCTAGGTACTCGAAGATTTGTTCCTATTTAGTGGTGAACATCCCAAAATAGTTGTTTGGACTCTGAGTGGCGATTGATCGGGAAACTGCTGACTATCCAATAACTTGGATTTGGTCAGCATCGCAACACCCAAGTTCGTAGTAAGTGCCTTGCCTGCAGGGGTGGTCCCCAATAATTGAAATGACAAGGGCATGCTCGTAAAAAGATTTGACGAATTAAAAGGCCTCGGATTCACTATTGACGACTCTTCCATACGTTTAAATGACAATAATCTTCCGATCTGCATTGAGAATGTTCGGACCATTAATATGTTGGTGGCCGTGGCTCAAGTGGTAGTGTATTGGCTTCCAAATCGGACAGTTCGGTGTTCAATTCTAATCGCGCTCGAAAGACATTTTTTTCAGACAACTTAAATCACGTAAGATGAGTGGTTGCCTAGAATACAACAGCAAGTCAAATTACACTAATAATTTAGTCTCACCATTCAATATTGGATGCCACCCATGTAGCGAGATAAACACTGAGCGCAAACATCTTTCTTTCTCTCTCTGTCACAGTTTCCTAAAAGCTTAACACGTGCTTAAGTCCCAGACATATGAGCAATGTCTGAAGTATGACATAGCCTAGTAAGATTTTAATGTCAGGGTAGGAAAAGAAGACATTTTTTGGAGCATAGCCTGCACGATTGACGATACCACATCTGACAACGGGTTTAGGCTTATTGACTTTGCGGCGGGACGAAATATCACTATAGCAAGCACAAGGTTTCCTCATCTTAATGTACACAAGGGGACATGGTGGTCTCCGGATCATGAAAACGTAATCAAATTGATCACATTGCGATAGACGTAACGCATACCTCCAGTATTCTGGACGTCCTAATTTCCGGGTAGGCGATATTGACTCGGATCACCATCCTGTTGCAGCCAAGATTCGAATGCGGATTTTCCCACCGCCACAATAAGGAAGAACTATTGTGAGAAGATATTCGTTTATAAGCAATGTGTCGTCTATTACGTTTTGTGAGATTTTCTTCATTTGAGGGGCAACAGTAAGATTTTTACTAATGGGTGATACCAAAGTTTTTACTTCTAGAGGTAGTGGGGTGAATGATAATTTTAGCGTGCTACTAAATATCTTTTGTGCACAACATGGATACATTAATATTTCCGATCTGGATGCGCAAATATTAATGTCTAGTCAATTCAGAAGTTAGTTTGTTGGTTCCGATGTAAATGTCATATGTGTATCAAAAATTTGGTTTATGGATTTATGGTTTTTTTTTTAAAGAACTTAACACTCAAGAGGGCATGACTGGTCTTAAAATGCCGATTTTTCGAAAAATTGCATAAAGAGGGAGAGAGAAAGATATTTGGGCTCAGTGGTTATTTCGCTCCATGGGTGGCATCCAACATTTAATGGAGAGACTAAATTATTAGTGTAAATTGACTTGGTGTTGTATTTAGGCAACCATTCACCTCACGAGATTTCAGTTTCCTGAAAAAATGCCTTTCGGTCACGACTGGTATTGAACCCCGAACCGTTCGAATGGGAAGTCAATAGACTAGCACTTGAGCCACGGCTAACCACTATGGATTTATGATGGAGTATATGACAGAGTGTATTATGTAGCTGGGTACGAGATTTTCCGTGATGATAGAAAAATAGGACCGGGTGGTCCGGATTTTAAAAACACAAAATCTGATGTCCTGGAGCAAGATCTGCAGAATTCTGACTAGCGCCCAATATTTAATGTTGCATCTCCTAATGCGCAAATAAAGAATACTTCTAAAGTGTAATTACCCAGTTATGTAATATTCACGTTCCACTAACAACCAAAGTACAATAATAGCATATAACAACAACCCTTGGTTCAAAAGAGAGATTATGAAACTGCACATAGAAAGTGGAAATTCTTCCGCCTTCCAGAATATTATAAAGACTTAAAAATTCTGAAAAATCTTGTATGCGCAAAGATTAAACAAGCCAAGCGTAATTTATTGGCGTGCACCTAAACCATAAGCTTCCAAGTAACACACTATGGAGAAATTTGGGTCAATTACTCGTAGGTATTTTTGGCAAAAAAGACACTGGAATTGAACTGATCCAAATGAACTTAACATTTATACAATATGCTTCATATCAAAATGCCTCTGTCCCAGTCACATATATATATATTTTTTTTTAAGAACCTAACACTTAAGTGGGTATGAATACACTTAAAGTGCCTGATCACGTGTTAAGTTTTTTTTTGGAAAATGGGATAGAGGGAGAAACAAAGATGTTTGGGCTCAGTGGTTATTTCGCTCCATGGGTGGCATCCAATACCCAACACTAAATTCTTAGTGGAGGTTGGCTTGTTGTTGATCAACTACTCATCTTACTTGATTTTCGTTTACTGAAAAACTTAATATGTCTTTCGGGATTCGAATACCGAACATTTCGATTTGGAAGCCAGTCCACTACCACTTGAGCCACGGCCACCCACCAATTCAAGGGTTTTTCTGTGTTCGCGAGAGTTGATCAAAAACCGATGCTCTTCATGCTATCCTTGCAGTTAAATCAAAAAATGTTGAGCTAGATGGTATGCATCCGGTTTTCATTCAAATGATTTTGACTTATATCCCTCCCGTGCTATTCGCAACGCTGCAATTCGCGCCGTGATCGAGAAAGACCACTTAACATTTTTTTCGCTACTAGGCTTCTCCAAGGCCTTCGACATAGTTAACCATGAGCTTCTTATCGCCAAGCTGAGATTTATATGTTCCTGTTCTTCATCTGCTCCAAACCTTGCAAGGTCCTATCTCTCAGGTCGGAAGCAAGCTGTTTGTATAAATGGCAAGCAGTCGGAATTTTGTTTTAATTTAATTTGTGTATCACAAGGGTCCATTAGAAGTTTTTTGCTCTTCACAATCTTTATAAATGACCTTCCAAAAGTCATTCGATATTTGTCGACACATACTCGCACGCATTCAAGAGGACCCTTCGCACACAGCGCGGGCGAAGGAAAATTGGAGAGGTAGAAAAGAGAGATATCGATGTGCATTGGTCTTAAATTTTTGCAAGCTATGGTATAATGAAAAGGAAATAGAAAGCTGGGCAGGGTATTCCATAAACGAGTTGTACGACTTAGGAACGAATCACGATATTTCAGAGTACGTACGTAAGTGGGCTTGAGGGTATACTGATGAGGATTCGTAGTGATACGGGTGTTAAGGTTAAAGGTTTGAAGTTTCGGAATGCCACTGGCAATTTCTCTGGATCACTTGTGCTGGTAATAGCGATAGAATAAGGAGATATTTCGTTGGTGTTCGAGGTTGCCAATTGACTGGATGATACTAGCATCACCTATGAGTCTTATCGCATGGTTTTGAGTCCTATCTAGCAAATGCAGATATGTTATAGAAGCACCTGACCAGATGTAGTCATCGTTCTTCAATTTTGGACGAACAAATAAATTATGTATTGAGGCCTGATCAGAAGGGGTATTTCTTACCTCGGAAACCTGGGCATTTCGTAGCATTTTTGGCGAAATCAAATAAATTGTCATTTCAACCTAAGTTATTATTGACACACATACCGAGAATGAATAATTTTTTCGGTTTCGACAATGCGAATGCCATTCATGTATAATGACTGGGTGTTAAGATTTCACTTCAATGACAGCAGACAGCAGTGTTTTGGAAGCATTAAATTCCCCCGTTTTGGTGGTACCTCATTTAGTGATGCTGTTTATATAGGAATTTAATGAGTTCAGAGTACGCTGCTGTTCCCGTTCTACAGCCGAAGAGCAGGGACCTGTGTTCGGAAACAAATATGAAAAGCAGAGAGTCGTCAGCAAAGGAATATATTGGATTAGAAGTAGCAGGCAAGAGATCGTTGATGAAAATTAAAAAGAGTGTAGGAGGCGGAAGGGGTTCACACCAGCAGTAAATATCGGACTTCATAATTCAGGGAATTTATAATTCATTGAGGAAGAGAGTCGTCAATCCCACATCACTCATTTTCGATAAACGAGGCTGATGTCAAACTCTGTCAAATGCTTTAGAAATATCAATTGCAACTATCTTGCTTTCGCCAGATTGATGTACGCTTTTGTTCCACTTTTCAGTGAGACATGCTATCAAATCACAAATGGAACTCTTGCTATGAAAACCGTACTGCCGTTCATTGAGAAGTTTTTGTGTTTCAAGATATTTCCTGAGCTGACGGTTTGTCAGCGTTTTCATGACCTTGGAAAGAAGGGACGTACGTAAGTGCATCTGCAGAAGGAGAGAGAAGAAGAATGCAGTTTTTCATCTGCTCGGAAAGAGTCCTCAGTAGTAGGATTGACGAAAAAGCTTACGCAGTAGTTTTGCCAGCATGGAAGAATACCTCTGTAGAAGAAGGGGAGAAATACCATCTGGATTCGTCCCATTGAAGATTCGACGCACTCAAGTGAGAATGAGACAGAGCACAATGGAAGTGTTGAACTGGCCGCAAGGTGTGCAGCAAGCAGAGTGGCCTTGTCCAAAGAGCTGACAGCTGGAATGCCATTATAAATGAGCGTTGAGTTGGAGGATGAGTCAGAATTTCCAATGTTTTTGACGAATGACCAAAAATAACTAACTAACTATCTCTGGAACATTGTAGTATTTTTGGTCGTATTGCAATTTCAAACGCTTAAGAAAGGCGTTGCAGTCATTCCTGGTGTCCAGATGTCCAACTCTATGTAAGTAATGTGCTTAGACTTGTTAACGATACGGTTAATAAGTATAATAATGATCTAAACAAAATTGTTGAGTGGTCTAAAATTAATTTCCTGCAAAACCCAATCAAATCGAAATGCCTCATAATTGGTAGGCATATTTTTGATTCAAGCCACTTCCCAAACATGGAAACACGGAAACACGGTGATTGAATTTGTGCATAACGTAAAAAATCGCGGAATCTTGTTTAATGAAAGTGTTAGCTGGGACGGCCACATAAGGACAATGGTCGGCAAGATTTATGGCTACCTTAGCAATCTTTCCCCAACACAAAATTTTACACTGCACTCCAGACTAATGCGAAACGCTAGAAAACAAATACTGTCAGACTGTCACGGTCAAAAATGGTGGTGATTCGGTTATGCCCCCTTAATGTTTTTCTGTAAATGGAGTTGGAGACATAAAAAAAACATGAAATCGATAGCACAATTTTAAGATATTGTCATCTATTTTTGATTAGCAGAAGATTCCAATATTTGAATAGCAGAAGCATCAACCATTGGTGAATGGAGAATAAAAAATAATAATAATAAAATGGAAAATTTTATGAAACGCTGGATAACACAGATTATATTCGAAATATGTCAGGGGAATATAAATATCAGCATCTCCCAAGGTATGCAAGCCAGTTCTAAGTGATAAGTAGTTACTAAGTGGTTTAAGTAAAAGATAAAGAAAAGTAAATGGGTTGAGATAAGCGATTGAATTGTGAATTGTAACTGTATTAAATAAAGTGATTGGGTTGAAAGCAATAAGTTCTATCATTTGTACCCACATAATCATTTAATAATATTATTGAATCGTAATAGAAAAAGTTGGATAGACGGGCCTCAGACCTATGTCCAATTGCTGAAGAAAGAATATGGGCAATATTGCTGATTTCCTAAAATTAACGACAACGACAATAGGAAAATTATTCTTAAGCATCCTGGTGGTGCATTAATTTTAATCCAGTTCATCTTTGTGTTTATTAAGCTGAAAGAAAGTGTCATTGGACTTTGATTAAATGTGTTAGATCTAGACTTTCCACCAGTAGTGTTTGAGTATGTACGAGTACTTGTCCAAATGCTTAAACCATATATTGATTCTAACATTTTAAAATCTATAATAGTTAAACTAATATTAGATGTATTTCTGTTACGCAATTGTTTGCTAAGAGGTAACACAAAATGTGTCATAATATATGAGCACTTTAATGAACATAGACTAAAGATTGTAGACTCTCTGTGATACTATTATGGCAATATCATAACACTGGGTTTCACAGATCATCAGTCTGTTTAATAATATTTTTATTTTTTTGGAGAAATTAAGATGACGAAAGTGTCAAAACAGCCAAACTCACTTTGCATTGTGTGGTAGCTCTATGCAAGACATTTAATTGAAGACCTTGGCAATATCTTTTATTTCCCATTTCACAGTAGCTACCCAGAAACACATTCGTAACGCAGCTTTCAACAAAATGAAAAAAAAGATACTATTTCTATTTCGGTAAGTTATACGTGTTGTCTATGTATGGACCTTCTATCTGCCATCATTAAGATACTCTTATCTGCAGTGTGAATTGTCATTAAATTGTCAAAATGACTGAGATAACATACTCGTAATTTATATTCATTTTGTGAAGTGGTTGTACATACTCGTATGTACATAAGACCAGACACAAGAGAACTTCGTTGCAGTTTTTAAGCATTATTATATAGGAGGGTGCATATAGAGTTTTAGAGTCCTTATCTTAAGAAGAAGGTGAGACCTTGAGTGATATTAAGAGCTTACGATTTGGTGATAGGGAAAAATAAACAAAGTTTCACATTTGCTTTGGCGTGGGCGAACCATTGTAATTTTTTTGTGTACTATTTTAAAGCAATCAATATAGAGAAGGGGTCCTTTTCGGATCTCTGTCAAGCACTTTTGAAATTCTTGGTTATTCAGAGAACTTTGCCAGCTGCGTGATTGTAAATTACCTTATCATATGGCCTACGGAGGCAGTATAGTTGACTATTGATTGATCGGGAGTCTTCCAAGTCCAAATGTGAATATTGACTTCTGTATCTTTGGGTTTAAATCGTCCAGATCATTTCAACGCCATATCATGCCCCATCGGTTAGGGGTAGTAGAATATATCTGAGGTAGGCATTCCTGTCGCAAAAGGCGACTAAAATGCACCCTCCGTATGCCGAGTGCGTAGCCCATACAAAAATGCAATGAAGAAAACAAACGGAAGTTACGAGTATAACCCATGTGGCAATCCAGTTTTACTGGCAAATCCACCCTATTTATTTTGCTTAAAACAAATGCAAATTACATACTTTAGTTTAAATAATAAATTTCCCATTCTATAAGTTTTGTGTGTACTGTGTAGATAGGTAGTCGAAAAATTAAATTAAAAATTAAAAAAATCTATGGCATGTACGATCGTATTTTTGTAAAGATGTACATGTAGAGCACGATGAAAATTTCTGTTAATCTTTAAGCAAAAATGGATTTCTTTTCGAATAGTAAACCAAAGAAAGAGCATTTCAATTTAAAATAAATGTTTGCATGGTGCATGGGCTTTTCTTTGAAATGAGTTGACTTTCGATTGCATTATTTGAATAAGTCATATTGGAAGACGGATAAATCATATGACAAACACACTGTCAACCATTTGCTTTATAATTTTAATTTCTGTTAGAAGTTTAAATTAAATCGAAGCAAGTCGAAGTAATACTGATTAAAGTTTATCTACGCAAATGGTTTTGAAATGAATTCGATGCATATTCCATAGTGTGAAGCATCTAAAAATGATCATCTCAAAAACCGATTACACTAGGCGATTAATGATTCAAATCAAATGTTCAATTTTAATATCGATGCATTCGACATAAATAGGCCAGAAGCCAAAGAAGCCTTTCTTAAGAGAAAAAGAAACGACATCTTCACTGGAACGAATTATATTAGAATTAGAATTAGAGTCATGAAGACTTCAGCAATGTTATGTGGTTAGGTGAGGCAAATTTTGAAATATGTAAACTTGTTACCCCTTCTAAAATTCTAAGTGAATGGAATATTGGGGATTTCGAGACAAAAAAGAATTGTGCATTGGAATCGAATTCTGGTAATATGGCCTCATTCGAAGGATAAAAGAAGATTATCACTCAGATTAGTTTGGTGTAGTAGTAGTAGTTTGGTTTGGTAGTATCAGGGAATAGAACTGCTTGACCTCAGAATACATGTTTAAGTTATTCACTTACAAAGGAAGAAGAAGAAGAATGAAAAGTGACAGCTACATTTTTATGATGTGAATCTCCCTCCTAAAGACATTCTATCAGTAAATTTCGAGAATAGGTCCAATTGCAGATTTATTTTCTAATATGATAAAGTTGTTTACAAATCAGCAGGTTCAAACTCTGCGGTGGCTATGGCTAGATCCAGAAAAAGACCTGCATCTGATTCAACATCTGTAGGCACTTTTAAAAATGATAAAAATAAACAAATACCATAATCGAACATCCTTAGTAGAAACTTGAAGAGAGCAGTACTACTGCTAGATTGAAAAGAATATCGTCTCTTAATAATATTCGAATTCGAGTTCTACAATAGTATGGTATAAACAACATTCTATGTATACATACGGGAAATTGATAAAAAAGCGTTGTTTTACATATCCATATGCAAAGAGTGCCTGAAATATAGGAGGTCTGCAAACGATTCAAACAGTAGGTATGTAATACCGACTACCATGCAATGTTATTGTTGGATTCAATGAGTCGAAAAAGAGAATTTAGTTTCATTTGTTTTAATTCTTTGACTAAACAGAGTAGTGCTGTATTTGTGGCAGAAATCAAATAACTAAATTATCATTCGCACAGCAGTTTTTTTTTTTTTTTATACATTTCATCATTGCCTTTGTATTTACATAATCATTTTCATATATATTTACGCAAATTGATAAAAAAAAGAAGATAGTACTCATGTACCATTATACAAGGTAATAAAATTTAACAATCAAAAACAACAGAGACCGTTTTATTTGAAATTTAAAGTGTCAGTTGGATATGGTATATTAAATACGCAGACAGTACAGGCAAATAACTGATTGCTGTTGTTTAGGTTACTTACTGCATCTATTCTACTCTTAGTTTGATTTTTATATTTGTTTAACAATGTGCTTAGTGTTTATTTTCGATATCTAATAATAAATCGTGACTTATAGTAGACCATTTCCCCCAAATCTAACCAGTCAACTCAAAAGGCAGTAAGTAAATTGGTTAACGTAAAAAATTGCAGCTACAATATTTTTTGCAGCTATTCCCTAGTTCTATTTGTTAGTTTTTATATAAGATTGTTTTTTTTCAAAAAGCATCTTGTCTTTGTTTTTTTTCAAAAAGCATCTTGTCTTTGTTTTTTTAGTTTTTAATTAAGATTTTCTTGAATTATGCACATAATAAAAAAGCTAAGCTGAAACCATGTTTCAGTTTCAGTTTTCAATGCATTTTATTTTCTTACTAATTAACTCTTACATACTAACAAAAAATGCTTAAATGCTAGCTTACAATTACTTAACAGTCTTATACTAACTTACTGGCCCCACACAGGCACTCTAAGCTACTCTAAATACTTATATCTATGTCTTTCGACTTTACTTACATTTTATTTAGAATTATTTATATTGTATACTTAAGGCTAAGAAAAAATATTCGTTAAGAAAAAACTTAGCATATGGACTTTTTTTTATTTTTTTATAAAAACTTAATATCTAACTTAAAATAAACCTTACTCTACTTAACCTAAATACACAAAACACACATACACACACATAGACATTATGCACAATTATATACATATATTAGTATACACCTTTGTATATACTAATATATGTATATATTTCTTAGATGCTAACCTAAACCTATGTAAGCTGGCCATCGCTATTTACAAGAGAAAACAGATTGGTCAGCTCTGCCTCATTAGTAAGGCTGTTCCGTAATTGACGGAAACGACGACGAAGCATCTTCTCCATCATTCAACCACCAGAAATGCTGGTGCTGCCGAACGACATCCCTCTTATCGCGATTCCCCACCGCCCTACTGAACCTGAGGCGATCCACACTACCGTTTGCGACGTCTCTGTTGTAGTTGAGTCGCCTGTCCCCAGCTGTCCGAGCGACATGGAAGATTAACGGCACCGCTGATCTATCCTGGATCAACCCTATCTGATCCAGGTAGAAGAATGCTTCCGGTGGAACGAAGCCGTCAGAGCGCACACTCTCGTGGTAAAGGTAATTGGGGTACTGAAACCATGTTATATTATATGTAGTGTAGGCGTTTAATAGACAAAAAAAAAATCCCCCATCACCTCGTGTCGTCTGCCTTAATATACAAATACAAATAAATATTTTTAAGTAAATGAAAGAAATTGTTAACACCTATAGGTATGTACTTAGGCCAGGCCAACATACGTGTGTGTTACATTTCTTTTCTTTAGTTTTTGCTTTAGTTGTTTTTTGCTTCTTTTTGTTTTTTTAATTGAATTATAACAGCGGTCTAAAGACAGTAATTTTTTTGTTGTTTTGTTTTGTTTTTCTTAAGCTATTTACTTCTTTTTTTCTAATAATATTCAATCACTGCTCTTTTCTTTGTGTATCTAAAAGATAACTCACGCTTTCCATTTTTGTTTTTTCTTTTTTATAACGTCTGCTGTTTCGCATGTTTCTTTGAATGTGTTTGTTTTTTGTTTTGTTTTGTCTCTTTTGTATTTATCTAAAAATCATACATTTTAGCCATTTATTTAATTATTTGTTGTTGATGTTGTTGTTTTTTTTTCTTTTTTTTATATATATATTTTGATATTAATGATTTATTTTTATTTTTATCTCTCATCAATAATAACATTAAATCTTTAATCGATTGATTCAGAGCAAATATTTGCACAGGAATATACCAAAAACTGCGGTTACAATGGAGAGGGCTATATAGAACATTGGAATTTGATTTTCCACCGCCGGTGAATGTGGCTCATCAATTCTTTGCTGCGACGATGTGTATTTTAAGAGCATAAATTGATTCTTTAGAGAGAAAATTTCTTCCCTTAATTCGGTTCCTTCGTTTTTCAGTTGCCTTATTTCTGTTAAAAGTTCATCTGCTTGATAATCAACGGGCTTTTCTTCAGTCTCCGCGCCTGGTGCCTCAGCTGGCATTTCGAATACACATTTAAGTTTAGCATCCTTCAACTGATCTGGTTCAGCTTCCCTCCACACTTTGCCATAATCTGAAGTTACACCATCTCGAGCAATTAAGCTCTGTATAATGAACTTATGTTTATTCTTTTCATTTGGGTCATAAAGAAATGCTTGCAGACAAATCTCCACTTTAGTGTTAGAATTCGGCGACACAAAACTAAAGTTTGGACGAACACAATATTTTTTTGGGGCTTTGGTTTTTATTGGTGGTTCTGTTGGATTCGTAAGTTTCATTATTGTAACAACTGGTTTCGTAAAGGGCCCACGGAATCGTAATTCGTTAGCTGGCTCAATTACTAATAGTTCTTCCCGTTTGTCCGACTTTTCCATTTTGATTTTGGTTTTGGGGGACGAGTCGCTCGCTGGTGAATGATTTGCTATTTGTGGAAGAAACCCTTTGTCGTTGGGTTTGTTTTGGTTTTGTCGATGTTAGCGTAAACGATGTGATTGTTATGAAGTGTTTTTCACTATTTAAAATTTGATAAAATTTGCAAAATAGCTATTTTACTTTTCTTTTTTACTGAAAATCTCCCCGGCCTTCCGTTTTATGCTCCAGATTTTTGGCAAGGAATCCAATGCATTTAGAGGTAGGCTCTACGGATTCTGGGGAGAGCCATTTATTGTCATCAAATCCCTTAGCGAAAGCATCAAGGGTAAGCCGATCTTCACCATATCTCCGGGAAAGGAAGTCCGCCGGTTAATCAGTACTCAGCGAAAGATAAATGTTTCGAAATACAGAACAACGAACTCCGAGCTAAACTCAACGAAATGGAGCGACTTTATCACGAGCTTAAAAACGAAATAGATTCTCTTCAAAAAGGAAATGAGGCTCTTAAAAACACACGTGAAACTATAGAATACAAGGAATAGAATACCTCACGGATGAAGAAGAATTTACTCGCGAAACCAATCCGGTTCTCAAGAAATGGCCTAGAAAAAAACGTAAGGTAAGTTCTTCTCCCGAATTCCTACAACCAAGAGATGAAGACAAGTCCACCGTAACAAACAGGGCAAAAGTCCATAGATTAAGTTCGGCCACTACAGACCCGGTGTCTCAAGTCTTCGCGATAATTTTAGAAAACTAGAGGAGCAAATTAAAGTTAATTAACTCTTGAAACAGTTGCTTAAGATTATAACATGGAATGCAAACATCCTTCCGAAAAAAATCGACGAACAAGAAATTTTTCTATGCGAAAACCATTTTGACATATTTTTGATTTCGGAAACTCATTCAAAAACGGGAGCTGGACCCAAAATTAGAGGTTACTCTGATTATCATGCGCATCTTCGCAAATATGTTCAGCCTCCAGAAAGATTAATCGTCTAAACTACAACATAGTACCTTTTTATTCCCTCCGATATATAGGATGACAGACTACGACTTCGATCTAGTTTTTATATCACTTGGGTCAAATTTTATGCTCGGTGGTGATTTTAACGGCAGATGGCAAAATAAATTTGGACGGCTTTAGAATAAATTGTAAAGAAAATATTGGACTAAGTGTCCCACTCATGACGCCTTTAGAAATAGAAGAAGAAGTTAATAAGTTCGTGGAAGCCATTCAGAGAGCCGCGTGGAACAACACATCTTATCGAACAAGATGGGCACGAAACAAAAAACTAATATACCCGCTCTAAATCCAAAACATCTTACGAGAAAAAAGGAAATCACAAAAGACCTGCAATACACTCGACGCCAATAAGAAAAGCCAGAGGCGCATGGGAAAAAGAAGTCAAAGAAAAAGCGAATTTATTTGCCGAGCACTTGGAAGAAACGTTTAAACCGTTCGAAGGATGAAGGTTTCGACTGCCTGAACTTCGGCAGATACCAGCTAACTTGAAAAATAATAAGGATCCAAAATATGATTTAATTACAGGTGAAACCCTAGAAGAGTTAACGAAAAAGCGTTAGTCAAGCTTCTCTATATTATAAATGCTTCTATGAGACTTTTATACGTTCCAACCCAATGGAAAGACGCCGAAGTCATAATGGCTCCAAAACCGGGAAAAAGTCTAAATGATAAAAAATCATATAGACCTACATCGCTGCAGCTATTCGCCTTAAAACGACTAAACAGTGGACAAATAATTCATTTGGCCACGCCAACATCCTTAATACATTACTAATCCTCACAGAGAACATCGATTACACCATACCTGAACTTTGGTTTGACAAAAACTTCCATGTAAGCTTCCCCTCTAGATCATTCTGGGAGGAAGATGCTTTCATGGAGGACAAGTCAATCCATCTCTACACAGATGGATCTAAAACCGATAACGGAGTTGGTGGCGGTGTTTTCTCAGATAAGTTAAATCTAAGCCTCTCTTTCCTGGAAGACGGAAATCACTGTAGCGTGTTTTAGACGGAAATTTTGGCGATTGGTATACAACATTTGGGTTGTATCAAACAAAGCAAAATGTCTATACTACAGAAACTTCAAAACAAAGTGCTAAGAGCAATCGTGAATTCTCCATGGTACAGGTACGAGTATGTAAGGAATACCGATATTCACCGCGATCTAGAAATTGCTACTGCGAAAGAAAAAGTAACAAGCCTTGCTCTTAAACTTCGTACTCGTCTTGCGGATCATTGCAATAGGGAAATAATCAGTACACTGGACGAGACAAACCTTGTGCGGCGACTACATGTAATAACGGTAATAGTAGGTGCTTTCGCTGGAAAGCTACCTACCAAACGCGTTAAACTACAGAGGCTTAAACCACTTGTTAAGGAAACTTAGTCATAGTCTGATAGATGTTGGGAGGGTTTTTAGTAAGTAAGAATCTAATTTACTATGAGCACACGTGCGTGGTTCTTGTAGTGCCTATGAAGGTTTTTACCTACCCTCGTAAATATATATACATATGTATATATATTTACGAGTACCGTTCGTATATTTTGTCTAAGAGCAAGTAGAAGTTATTTTTGGTGTCATCGTCGTTCTTCTAGGTGCTGAAATGCCGGTGTATTAGATTGATGTTAGGTCGGCAAGAAATTCTTAATAGGTTTTCTTAGAAGTTTACTAGAATAACCCTTTTGTTTTTCTTCTCATAACATATGCTTGATATTTTGAATATGCACTTGCTTTCAGAGCAATAGTGAGTAATCGAGTGAAACAAGAAATTTGCTATTTGACTTTTACTAATCATAAGTTTGAGACAATACTCTTTGTGCAAACATTGCTTGGCATCTTTAAATTTGTTCCCTCTTTCATTTGACCTTAACACTTAACGATCTACGACTTTACGGTAATGATGACGATGAAGTTGATGTTTATGTTGATTATAGTGTTTATGGGGGTTAACCAGTTGTCTTCCATGTTCTCAACTCTAATCCACATCAAGAGTTTGCATGACAAGTTGGTATCTTAGATTTTCCCACTTAGTTGCTCAATACCTTTGTTAGCTTTGTGTCATAATTTCATCAAGGCCTCTCGGCAACCTATTCTACGATCTAATCAGATACAAATGGTATGTTCAGAGGTCTGTAGCATATTAATCTTCACATCGATTACTATGAATTTGCTTTTGAATTTGACAATTAGTATTTACCATGCAACCTATCCTCACTTGAACCCAATTTGATCCGAAAAAAGAGAAGCCGCCAAAAAGTCCACGTTTACTTCAGGCAAGATATAAGAGTATATGACCTTTTATTGTATAGTTTGACTGCGATGATGTGATTTCATGAATTTTTCATTCATTACATTTTTTGAATCTTTTGTATGTGTATCTTTTGTATCTGTACCTATTATCCAGTTTATCCGATAGCTCAATGAGCGTTGAAGCAATTCGCATTGGTTCAATACCCGTAGAAATGATGGTATTTATATAAAATTGAGAGAGGTTTAACAAACAGCTGATTGAACTGACACTTGAGACTAATACTGATACATTGTTCTTATTTCTTTGCCTTTCCAAATATTTCGTTTGCAATCACACATTTTAAATACACAACTGATACCTGCCCGATGATGAAAGAATGATGCGAGAAAGTTTCTATGCGATTTGAAAATGTTTATATGATATTTCAAAGCGGTTACAAATTTTCAATGCGTTTTATAAGCAGGAATGAACGTATGCATGTTGACTATTTTAATGCGGTTTGAAGTGGTTTTTATTCGAGCGTATTGAACCAATGCTTCAACGCACATTGAGCTGTCGGATATACTGGGTATATGTCGCACATTCTCGTAACTGGAATAGACGAAGAAACGTAAGCAATTAGGTGAATTTCATTTTGCTTGAGATACGCGACTTCGTATAAGTTGAGCTCATTTTAAAATTAATTTATTTTCCTGTCTCTCATCTTTAATGGAATTATTAATTTTTTCTACTTCTCGGAAGAGTGTGCGAATAAGTTTGACGGAATAAAATGAGTTCAATCTAAAATTTTCATACATAATTTACAGAGAATGAGGAGAAAGCAAGAAAGCAACGGAATTTGATTATTGTTCCTTGACTCTTTAACATGAGAATGCGGATATACCACTTTTGACATGATAGGATTAATTTCAAAGTAGTTCTTCGTAGAGCAGAGCATGCATCAAACTAACATCAAGACATACTCGTAAACATTTAAGGCTGTGTTACTTTTATATCGGATTGGATTTCTGAGAAAGTGATTGTCCAGGTAGGTTACCAAGGCCGGAAAATTGGTACCCGTTGGTATCAAAAGTAGAAGTTTGATCCTACAGGTTGAATATGTGCCTTAAGGTAACTAACTTACTATTGAAAAAAAAGCAATATGTTAGGAAATACCCAATATACAACAGATAAGATTGAGTCCAATGCTAACCACCCAAACAAATTCGTAGAGCTTTAGATCGCTTTATAGACCTTAAGCAGAATACTAGCGGATGGTGGATGTCCGAATAAAAGAAGGATTATAATAGGTGATGACAATAAGGATCCCTTCTGAGAGCTTATAACATACTATTTACTTTCGATGACAGCAACAAAAACAGAACTACGCGTTTGTATATACAGATTAAATGTCGACTCTGACAATTTCCTTGTTGCAGCCAAATTAAAATATCCAAGGAGAAAAAGCTGCGACCCGCTGAAAAAGAAGTTAATCATCAGTCTATTGAACGCGCTTGAATGAGAGACTCTAAACTGTGTATTCAACATCAGTGAAGGAAACTTAGTAACCGAAGCGCAGAACGCATTATAAGCAGCAATTTTTGCAACAACACATTGGTTACAGAGAGTTATAGGGCAAGGAGAGGACCTGCTTCCAGTAAATGGGGGAGACATCCCCATTCCCAGTATGAAAAAGGTTCGTTCAGCTATCAAAAAGCTGAAGAGCAACAAGGCGGGTGGCAATGATAGTGTACCAGTGGAGCTTTTCAAACATGAAGATGACGTTTTGGTAGGGTTTATATATATGCGCCAAATCATCAACTAAATATGAGTACATGAAAGCACACCCGATGACAGGACTATCAACTCTATTTGCCTCATTTTCAAAACACGTCGAGGCGTATCCCTGGGAACATCTCAAGGCCTTCTGTTACCCGTACCAGTGTGGCTTCTGGCCCGGGAAATCGACGATCGACCAAATTTTCAAGCTCAGCTAATCTTGGAAAAAACCAACGAATTTCAACTCGAGATCGAGGATCGACTTTAAAACCGCATTCATCGTATTGAGCTCTATAATTCAATGGCCGAAATTTGGATCCCAGCAAAACTGATCCAGATGTGCCGCATGACGCTGCTAAACATGCAGACAATTTGCAATTGATGCGATACGTAGATAATATCGACATCCTTGAAGTATGTAAGTGAGAATAAAATTAAGTACATGTGTGGACAAAAAACGGAGCATCTGTCCACCGCTCGTGACAAAACGTCATAGTAACCTCGAAGTAATTGAATAGAAGAGAAATAAAGAGCACTATAAGCCAAGTGTTAATCCTACAATAATTCTAAGTCTAGTATTAAACCTAAAAATAAGCCTACTCAGGAGTCTACTTCTAACCCCAGTTTTAGGTGGGGACATTTCCCTCGTTTTCTCCACAGAAGGGATTTCTCATCCCTTCATCTCCTATCCACCTAATAAACCTTCAAAAAAACTCACCTTTCCACGAAATCTAGTCTTCCCAAACACGTATCTTTCAATCTCACGTCCAATTGCCTCCCTACTAAAAGTCAAAGTGCAGCCAACTTATCTCCAAATTAGATCTTTTGTTCGAATTGTGTCCTACTCATCCATCTAAACCTTCTGCGTCTCCAATCTTAGACCGTATGCCTCCTCCACTATAAAGCTTACTAAGGAACTTACGATATCGGTCGTGGATGACGAACGATATATCCTTTCCCGCTTAAGAGTCCACAGAATTTACTAAAATGTTCACCTGTATCTCGCTTATTTGCACGATAAGCCCGACTATATCTGCATCGATGGCACAACTCGAACAAGTAAATATTATGGTTTCGGTTTCCAGAGCTTCGACACATTTTCGTGAATTTTCATAAAAATTTCAACCCACAGATGTTGCTAACGACTTCCCCACATATTCTTCCCATGTATTTTTTAAACGTATCTTACACCTGCAAAAAACTCAATCTAGCTTTAAAAACTACCATCGTTCCTAACCCTCATCAATAACGCACCCAAACGCTTATTATTTTAATACTAAAATGCAAGGGGGCTACTCTCATCTCACCTTAGGTGGATCGCATAAGTAGAAGGGAACCTCAACTACATCCTATTTGAACTTGAACTAGGTACTATTATATCTGTAAAATACAGATAACTAAATACACAACTGGGATATATACTGGCAGCAATTCATGGATAACCTGGGTAGATGTAACAAAAACATAAGAGATGTAGACAATATTGAGCTAACTTGTGATAATCTCAATATGACAATCACGACTGCCTTTCATCAATCTTGCCCAGAAAAAGAAAAAAACAGGCAATCGACTTACCTCGATTCGAGTGAGCACAGCTTTTCCCACAGGACACTGCTGTGTGAAAAAACACCTGATGACCACGAGCAAAGCACAAGATAATACATGCAGACTGTGCATGTGGAAGACGTGGAAACAGCAGAACACATACTATGTGACTGCAATGGTTTAACCAAAACACATCACGTTACCTAGGTGAATTCTAACTTGAAGTGGCGGATATAGCTGCCAGCTAACCTAAAGACCTAGCCGCCTTCCTAACAAATAGCGGCATCATGGATGAGCTCTAAATGAAGGATATCACAAAAGTTCCATTTGTGGACGCAGTGATCTAGGATTCTTTATACCACCTCCCACAACAATATAAATCTAAAACGGGGCTGTGCACAAAAACAACTTATGTCTATCTTAACTCTCAAATGCCTCCGTACGATATTTCGGCTTTGATAGAAATGAATCTAATATCTGATATTAAAGACTCAGTTTGCACCAGAATTCAGAGTGTTTAATGATGACGGCCGCGAGAATGATGATTCCTTTATAGGTTGAGGGGTACGTACTCCTGGCAATTCACGATCGTTTTGACCCTCAACTCGTTAAAATACCAGTAACAGTTGAGTTCGAATATATTGGGGTTACAATTTTCCTCATCTCCTATTGATTCAGTCGGATGATGAATCTTATCTCGCTGCCTCAAATGCTGTTTCAGATAAGGAAATCCGGGTCCCGCTTCCCATTTCGAGGCTGAAATCTCCCGAACAGAACTTTCCAAGCCAACGTCGTATAGTGCGTTCGTTTACCGCTACATCCTCAAATGCGTCGTTAATTTTTTTCATTGCCAACGACGCATTATGTCCCATTTTAAATTCGTAAAGGAAGAGGGTTCGAATTTGAACTGCCGACAGCATGGTAAATAATTCCTAGAAAAAAAATAACGGTACCTGCAACGAACCCTACAATTCTCACAAGTCAAGCACACGTACCACTTTATTTTATAAAAAAAGAAAATTTAATGTTCTGGCACAGGTGTGTTTCTTATTTCTGAGCGAAAATCGGACAATATTATCCTCTCAGAAACTTCTTCCACTTCAACTTCCGTAAGACAAATTAAACTCAACAATCTACTTAATAGTTTTGAATTTAGTTGTATACTTAATAAAAATATTCTACAAAAAGATCTTTCACTCTATTACGCAAGCGGTCCCTTACAAACGAACGAGAAATCCCTCATCATCTCCTACTTGGTATAAAAAAGAACTACGTCGACTTCGCAACAAGAACCATAAACTATGGCATGTGTACACTAAGCCTTGTCCTGAATTAGACTATGGAAACTATTTATTAATTCACTACCACTTCTCCCAACTTTGTGAACTTCGCCATAACATATACCTCAGGTGAATGTAATCTACCCTCATTTCTGACCGCAAACAATTGTTTCGCTTTATTAATATGACAAAAAATCCGATAGCTATTCGTCTTGTCTTAAATTCTCCAATATTTCATCGTCTGATCCTACAATCGCCGTCAGAATTTTCTCCCGGTCCTGTTGGTTTTCCCGAAATTATTGTTCTGAAAAAATGTGCCAATAATCTTACTCAACGCCTCGTAAGTATCTTCATATTTTCGATCTCCCAGGGGTTTTTTTCTCGCCTCTGGAAAAGCGCTTATAATTATAATCCCTTTCCATAAAAAATCTATCCATAAAAAATGATTTAAATAGGATAATAATTCCCAAGATTTATGAGAGCGTCATTTATTATTTTTGATGCAATATTCTTTCATTGCAAATCTGTCTTTGCACCGAACCAACATGGATTTATAAGGTCAGATAAACTACTACCAACCTTATTGAGTTCGTTTCTAGTACATTATGTGCTCTAGAGCAAAGGTCTTCAACCTTGGCTAATTTATTGGTTCAAATCCTACTTGAAAGAATGCTGTTACATATTTCATTTCCGTTCTCGTTTGTCTGAATCATTTAAAGTCACTTCGGGTGTTCCACAGGGCTGTCACCTTGGTCCATCAATTTTTATTTTGACTATTAATGAATGATGTTGTAAATATTATAAAGAACTCACACATATATGTCTCTGCCGATGATTTGAAAATCGGTAGACAAATTTCCAATTTTTTGTATTCTTAACCTCTACAAGACGATCACAACGGGTCCTCAATATCATACCACAAAAAATTCCTTGAGCTCAACGTAAAGGAAAGCCACGCCATCTCATAATCCCGGAGGCGTTTAACACTTCCTTACGGAACTTACTATATATCAACCCAAGTTGTAGTTTCGGTCAATTTAATGCGGAGCGTGGGTATTGAACTCAATTTCCGCACCTATATTAGCAGGAGCTAACTACGCGTTTGGCTTTGTTAAATGATGGTCCAAAGAGTTCTCTGACCATTACGTCTAAAAATTCCTGTACATCATCTTTGCGAATATGCTAGCCAGGTATGGCCTCTTTACTATGAAAACCATATTCTACGTATCGAAGCTGTCCAACTTAGATTCGCTCTGCGCAGGCTCCCATGGGCTGACTACCACATACTTCCGCCCTATGACCGACCGCCTCCCATCACCGGATACGTCGCGAATCCCTCGTTATCCTCTTTATACAACAAACCTTAACCGGCACCAACGACTGTCCCACATCGCTGGATCAGATTTTTTTTAGTTTTCGTTTAAGGCCAGTTTATATTAAAGTCAATAAAGCTATCCGAGGTTGACCCGTTCTTGTTAAAATAGAAGTGATTAAAGAGTTGATCTACCTCGGAGCAAACCTCAAATCCGCGAATGACACCGGAGACTTTGGTTCAACGAAAAAAATGGGTTAAAGTCAGTAGCTGAAATGTACGCTCGACAAAACATTGATCCTGAAAATTCTGCAGTAAGGAGCTAAGAGTTGGACTATAAGCAGGAAAGTATAGCAGGCATTCAAAATTTTCGAGAGAAATTGTTTGTCTAACGTCTATTAGCGTGGCTTTGCGACATGAAAGTTCACCATAGATCAAATTTTCACAGTACGGAAGATTTTGGGAAAAAACCTAGCTTAAAACTTGTACCAGCCAATCTGGGAGTGTGGCCAGAGGAAAAAACGCCCGAGCGCGGATTCTCAACATCGTTTGTTCGATATTTAAGAATGGAGGCTCTTTTAGCTTCGCGAACTATGGAAAAGTAAGTCTCCTAAACATCACCTATAAAATCTTTTCTGCCATACTATGGGAGCGTCTGAAACCATTCATGAACAATCGGGCTGGTCTATACCAGCGCGAAAAGTCCACATGCGGTCAATCGGGAATTACTTATCGGCACATAATATCTACTATATTTGTCAACTTCAAATCAGCATTTGGCAGCTTGCATAGAATGACTATGGCTGTGTAGAAAGATAATGCAGAGTTATCGATGCTAAATCAAGGTCAGTAATGAATTAACCGCGACCTTAATTGTCAAGAAAGTTTATAGATAAGGCGACGGCAAAACAGAGTACATGCGGTCTCAGAACGGAATTCACACCACTGATTACTTAACCAGAAAGTTAACATTGCCAGTTATAACTTCGAATTGGTTAAGGACTTCATCTATCTTGATTCCTAGTTACAAGCAGCAATGACATTAGAGCAGAAATCAAACGCAGAATTACTCTTGTCAATCGCTCTTACTTTGGGCTCAGGAGGCAATAGAACTCTCTCTCGTAAGGCCAAACTGACTTTATACAAGACCCTTATAATTCCGGGTCTGGTCTATGGCGTAGGGGCTTAGACCTTGGTGAAAGCGGATAAGAAAGCACTTGGTCGTTTCGATAACAAAATTCTGCGTGTGATTTTCGGTCCCGTCAATAAAGAGGATAGAGGAGGAGATGGTTGGGCACTGAGAGTTATCTTATTTCACCTTCAAGTGGTAACTATCAGCTACTGGTCGATACCCATATTATAAGCGCGAGTGCTTACCAGCAGACAAAAATAGCAGCACTATAAATGGAACAGCTATTGAATTCCCCAGATGGAAACAATGGTGGAATAAAATCCCTGAATAAAACAAATGAGATCTTATCCGGTCTACACCGACATATTTGGAGCGCAGACCGCAGAAAGAGATGGTGATGGATGAGCCTTTAATAGACCAACGACAGTGCTCACTTCCCGGACGGATTAATGGATTCGGTCTAACCGACACCTCGTCCTAAGAGTATCTACAATGGAACTGGCCCTCCAAGTTGTGGGTCGTGCTGCCGCAGTAACTGCCCGGCCATGGAAAAAATAAACCAAGTTACAAAGCAACAACAAGCTTTGGATACGGACGGACCTACTGTTGACAACCCCTGCAAACGAAACAAGGACAATGAACTTCGGATCTGCACGTGGAATGTTGAGTTCTTTAATAGGAAAACATGCAGGGAAAACAATGTCGTAGCTAGGATGCGGTTCCCACATCTCGATTTTCACAATGGGACTTGGTGAACTCCTGATCAATCAACCGTCAACCTGGTTGACGGCATTGCGATCGACGCAAGGCACTTCTCCAGTGTTATGGATGTCCGACGTTCGGAGGGGCCAACATCGACTCGGACCACAACCTTGTTGTAGCAAGGTATGGTTGCGGATATCCCGAACATGGCAAAGGCAAGCTAATACTGTGAGGAAATTCGATGTTGGACTGCTACAATAGCAAGAGATTGCCAAATCCTTTTCCGACCGAGTCTCCATTAATCTCTTTAGAGATCCTATGCTGCCAGCATCTGAAGAGACGGTGAGTAGAGAAGGAGATACAAGGACGTACTGGCTGTACACCGACATCGACTTAGTCTGAGGAGTAAGGGTTCAACGACTCAGGTGGCTAGGTAATGTAGGGCGGATGAACAAAAATGCTCGTGTTCGAACAATTTTCGAATACGCCCCTAGGGACAGCGCAGTAGAGGAAGATAGCGACACTGGTGGTGTACGTAAATGGTAAGTAATTGGAGGCAGCTGGCTAAAGATCGAGCTGACTGGAGACGCTCGTTGGCTGAAGCTCAGGTCCACCCCGAACTAAAGTGCCACCTTAAATAAGTGAGAAAGGATGGTGGATGAGATTCAACCAAGAACTTACGGGCTGTACAGCGACATCGGTATGTTATAGTCAGGCATCTACAGATCCAACGTCTAAAATGCTGGGCCTTATTGATCGAGTGGATACCACAAATATAGCGATTATAGCGATTATAGACTTCAAATTTCCTAATAGTACTGCTTCGATATTTTGTCGTTCAGGTTATCCGCATTCACATGTTGGCTACAACAACGTAATGGTCCAAGTCGATCTTAGCTCATTGGAACGGTCGGAGATCTGAACTGAGTCTTGTGTCGATCGCAATGTCGTTAGTTTTGTTAATCAGGTGATAGCCAGGTCCCTTTGTGGATGTTGAATTGTGAGAAGCGTGTCCTGGGTATGTTCGCATTGTGTGTATGCTTAAGATCCTGCTCACAAGTTTGGTCGAGGAGCTCGTAGAAACAATTTATGACAAGGTCGTCCTTCTCATCTGTGGGGCTTGAGCGCATATCAGGCTTCTGTTTCCGAATTTGGAATTACGAGTACTGTGGATTGATATTATTTGTTCGCTTACAGGCTCAAAGCTAAAGTCTTTTGTCTTAAGCTTAGTCTTAGTATCTCATTTTGTATTTTTTTTTTCTTTTTTAATATTAACTTATTTTTTTGAATTTTTTATTAACAATGAATAATATAATTACTGACATTTGTAATCTCTGAATTTTATGCTACTAGTCATGTTTCTATGCTTAGATATGTTATGTTGAAATGAAATTGAAAAAATTTAAATTGAAGTCTTCTACCATAATAAACCTATTACAGAGTCATTGCTTCCCTTTCCTATTGTCAGGGTTGGTACTCGTAATATGCCAGATTTAAAGAAATAAGATAGCTCTGCCTTCTGTTTTCTAAGTTTCTCTTGATTATTTTCATAACTGTATTCAGGTAAACGATAACGTAGTAACATAGCCCTTAATGTCACCCTAAAACTTAATAGAGGTTGTTGGAAAGCCTCACTTAACAATGACGAAAAGTATCAAATTAGTTACAAAGATAGCATTTAATTTTGAGAATATAACTGAATAATTTCTAGTAGATTTATCTTCAAGATACCGAGTATCTTTTTTTTAAGCAATTTCGTTAAATGAGCCCCATGCAACATAGAAAAAAGTCCAACAACTATAACCATCAAAAGATACATCATCAAATACCTTAAAACGAGTGTCTACACACAACGTAGTTCTCAGTTTCAAGGTAACAACTTTCAATTTCATTGCTGGCAGTTAAACCGTGTTGAAAGGGAAACTCTACATTTAGGCCCCCTAACGACTCATTGATCGTGTAAAATGTGCTGACTGACGGCAATACAACACGATGTAAAGCGCAACATTCAACAGACAGACAAACAAAAGTGTAACAACGCTTTAATGGGGCGAATGCATCATTCTCTTGGGTAAACACTGGACTTTGCCAGAAGCCGGAATGCTTTGAGCTTTGACTTTGTAGCCGGCCGGTGGTGCTACTGATTTTGAGGCGGCCGCTTGTGATACTTATTTTTCATGATTGTATTTATTTTATAGGAAAGAATCTAATGATTTGAGGAAGTGTGTTTGAGTTTTTTTTAACTAAGCGCGGGTTGCAGCAAGTATCTACACATACATATGTACTGAAAGTGCTCATTATTCACAATATGGGACCTGAGGGACAATTAATCAGAAGATAAATAGGTGAACAAGAAGATTTCTTAGGCAACTTCGAAATATGTGATTTATTTTGACCTATTTCTTAAACGACTTTAGTTTATAGTATCTATTCTATTGCATCTTAAATGATGCTTAATTCATAAAAAGATTTGGGGTTACACATTCATGAAAACGATGATTGGAAACACAGAAACAATTGATTCATTACCCGGAGCAGATCTAGTCGTTCAACTTTAGAACTCTTACGAAAGCCAACTTTTTTACTGCCAAGACAAAGCACTACTTCATTATACCCCTAGTTTGTTACTTTTACTGGCTTCAGTGTACAGTACTAGCACTCACCAAATAAGTACCGAGTAACTCAGATACTCACTCAGATAGCAATAGGCAGTGTCGCAATTATTATTTCAGCAAGCGTTGCAGAATGTTGTGTCACTTATGCCTAGTGCATATAATAAAAACGTAGTTACCCCTTTACGATACCAATAAGCATTCTACAGTATATTGAGTGACAGCAGTCGTCGTCGCTTACTTCTTACAGACGTTCGAAAGCATTAATTTTATCTGTCGGCATCCTGGAGTTATGCACATATAAAACCAAACAGTAAATGGAAGGTATAACCGAACGCGGCCGCCAGTCCTAAAGTAGGTTTGAATCTGTAAGGAGTTCTGTTGGCCAAGGGCACATCCATGATGCAGGAGTAAGCGACTGTGGCACGTTCATGGTTGGACGACTCTAATTCGTCGGATTGGGTTGGTTCTTGCCACTACCCCGTACATCTCAACTCAACTTACCCTTTTGTCTCATGTCAAAAATTATCAAAACAAAAAAAAAAAAACAATTATAGATATAGAGAAGAAAAATATAAGATAAAAAAAGAGGAAATGAAACAAGAAGACACATTTGACTGATATCACCACTGTGCAAGACCGGGACTTACACACTTAAATATAACTAAGCCTACACTAACCTAATCCTTATTACCGAAACTTAACTAAAGCAAACAAACTAAAGCTAACTTAAGTCAAAGTTAAAGAAAGAAGAACAAAGAAATTTACAAAAAAAAAAATTACTGTCTAATGAGGAGTTTTGAACTTTTACTCAAGTTTTTTTACTAAAATTGTATGGTTATTCTACTTTTAGCCACAAAAGTTTACTTTAACCTAGGCCTTACCGGTTTTAAACGGATCCCTCGCTGTACTGGCAGAAGCACCTGGAAGAATCCTCGTAAATTCAAAAATAAAAATAATTTTTTTTTATTATATTTATAAGATTAATTCTTAAGAGATTATCTTTTTTGAAAAAAAAAAGAAAAAGGTAAGTCGTAACAAACATTTCTTTTCTTAGTTACAATGAATCGATAAAAGGGGGTAGTCCCTAGGGACACTCCTTCGAACAATGTAGCTAATGGAGGTTATGAGTTTGAGAACGAGAGAAGGGCCCCAAAGAAAAGTATGAACAGCAACCTCCCAGGTGTTACAACCCGCTCTCCGTTAAATATCGAAAAGACAAGACAGTTACAGGACGAATCACATACTCGATAATACGAAGAGTAGGAGCATGACGAAAGATTACCAGGAGGGAGGCGCAGAATGGTGGACCCAGACGCAAAGTACACATACGAGGACAACTTAAGGTTAAAGCTCAATGACAGAATGAGCGCAATGGTGTCCAGTTTCGAAAAGAGCCATCATGAGCGAAAAGATAAGCTCTCTTGAGTTTTCAGTTACCTCATCTTGTTGCCTCAAGGGAACCATGCTAGTGAACAACAAGACAGATTCGAGTTGCCTCCACACGACAACAGGACTTGCACTAACAGAGAACAACTAAATAGTCACTCGACGGGGGCGGACAGTTATCAGGACACACCTGGATGCTACCGCAACGATGTCGCGAAGGAAAATGCAGCGATCCACAAGGGGGGATAAAATTTGACGGTATATCCAAAACGATGCCGGTAGAGAGTTTCTTCTTTCGGATCAAAATACTTAAAAAGAAAAATGACTTGACCGCTGACCAGTTGCTAGCCCAGTACCATCACCTAGTGTCAGGCCGTGCTGAAATATATCTAGAAGAAATCGGGGGATTAACAGCTCAGATACCACGAAGCTGAGTGGATCAGAGAATTTAACGACTGACGACAGGGCCGCGAAATTCTAAGGCCTATAAAGTAATGGATAGGTAGTTATTAAGCTTCACTTGCCTTCGAAACTGGGTCGAATTATAACTATCGTGTTGTGATTGGTACTGTCTTTGTCTGTGGTTGTTATTATTTAAAAGCTGATCTCTTTGAACCTCTCTCCTGTGATGATTGTAATTGTCTGCCTGGTTTTGAGTTTGGCTTGAACTAAAAATAGGTCCTGAATTATACAGACTTTTATTATAATATTTTCACAAGGATTTTAGTAATATATTTGTTTTTGTTGATACTACTACCATCTAATAGTCTAAGTCTGGTATATTTATTGTAACTACAGTGAAAATTCTCTTAGGTGGACAGCCACGGTTGCTAAATTTGTGTTTGCCTAAGAGAGGTGTCCGTTTGAATTGAAACCCTTTTTTTCTTACTTTCAGAGCGAAGGTTAAAATGGTTCCAATAATTGATATTTTACCTCTACCTGAGCAACGAACTAGTCGAGTTGTAGAGGCTGTGTAAGGTAAATGAATCTCGAGAAGTTCTCCAGATGAGTCCCGAAACTAAAGGCTGCTCCACCCCTTTCCCCTTCTCCACTTTCCTATCCACTCCTTTTGCCCCTGGGCTGGATCATGGTGTCATACGACCCGTATCGAGGATCAGCCTGGCTGAGGGCCCAACGTCTCCAAAAATAGCTCAGCCGCGAATGGAATATCCGGATACTTGGCGACCTTCAGATTAGCTAGCCTTATCTTTATATAGCGGATCTCTAGCGGTACAGGTGGACCACGCTTACTTCGCTACTTGTGGGATATCAATGGATAAACTTTAAAAAAAACAAAAACCGATATTGCCTCGCATTCGCACAGTATGTGTATTATGTTCTCAACAGCTTGCAGATCACCGTAGAATCTGCAGATATCCGTATCTGATAATTTGAGTCACTTTGCGTGGAGACACTGTCCTGTCGGGATTCCTATTATATCCCTAAGCTTATCCCTGTTTAATTTTATTAACTTCCTAGATCTTTTGCCGTCAAAAAGTGGCCTAAGAGCCTTGGATACCCTGTGTCCTTCAAGACTTGACCAGCTTAGGTTGGCAGTCGTGCCCCTCGCTATGCAAAGGGGTGGTTTGATATTGGCAACCTCACTATTATCGAGTAGCCCTCCTTTTCTTGCAAGCTCGTCCGCTTGTTCATTTCTTTTAATACCGCAGTGTCCTGGCACCCAGTACAGTCTTATCCGGTTCTGACTGCATATTGCCTTGGGCACTGTTCGACAGCCCCTGCCTGTATCAGAGTTAATGTTGGTCGATTCCATTGCCGCTTTCCGCTCCGTTAAGATTCCAGTTCAGTTTTTTGTCAAGAATTACACCCAGATACTTCGCGCTGTCCATAAAGGACAGTTCCATTCCGTTGAGTTTTGGGAGTTTGAATTGCGGTATCTTTTGCCTTCTTGTAAGAAGAACCAGTTCCATTTTGGAAGGGTTGGCATTGATACCACAAATTTTTCCCAAATTGCTGATCGTCTTCAGGGCCACTTCATAATTTCGCTTATAGTATTTTCCCTGCACTATTATGACTACGAGGAAGGACACCATTGCAAACTCTCCGAAGTGTAGACACTTTTCTAGTTTCCCCACCACCTCGTGCTCTGCGGTTCCTACAGATTTTCCTTTCATGTATGCATGCTCTGACTCAGTCAAAAAGCAATTACTACATCTATTCCTAATGTGAACCTCCAATAATCGCTCCAGGGTTTTAAGCATAAATGATGACAGATTTATTGGTCTGAAATCTTTTGCTGTTATATGCCCCTTGTTGCCATTTTTAGGTATAAAAACCACCTTAATTTCCCTCCAAGCTATTGGTACGTACCCTATCTAAGAATTTCCATAATTTGGTTTCTATATCATAATCGGTATAATACTATCCGGACCGGGAGATTTGTACGGCTTAAAGGACTGAATTGCCCACCGCAATTTTTCCTATTAATAATACCACCTATTTCCTCTTCCGAGAGTTCTCAGTGTGCTGTAGCATGCCAGGGTCGCCTGATACTGTGGATCCCGGAAAGTGGGTTTCCATCAGTGTTGCCAGAACTTCTTTGCTGCTTTCAGCCCAGGTTCCGTCACTTTTCCTGAGGTAGATAGGAACGCTTGCTTTCTTTGAAAGCACTTTGCGTAACCTCGAAACCTCGTCTGTTACCGCGATAGATTCGCAGTTCTTCTGCCATGAAGCGCTTTTGACTTTCTAACTAGGTACTTGAATTGTTTCTTATATTCATAGCACTCATTCCATGTACTGTCGCTTCTGAAAAGAGTTTCCTCACCTCTTTTCTTGAGCCCTTTTAGGTGTTCTGTTAGCCGGGCAAGCTTTCTCGAACGCCATTGTTAGCGCTTTATTAATATTTTCTGCGGCCCTATCTAAGTTAACAATATTATCGCTGGTGATTGATTGGATACTCAGGTGTATATTTACCACTTCTGTATACTTGCTCAATCAGTCCTGCTAGGATTTCTTTGAAAACTACATAACCTGTTCAGAAAGTTCACCTTGAAGCGTATCCATCGGTGATCCGACATTGAATCTTCGTCGACTACTCTCCATTCCCTTATTTCTAAACCTTTTCTATTTGTCGCAAGGGTGATATCTATCACCTCCTGTCTTTTTTCACCACATAGGTGGGTGAATTCCCTCTGTTACAAATATTGAGGTTGGAAAATAAAATGGAATCGTACAAACACCTATCTCTTGGGTTGATATGACCACTTCCCCATTGTGTATGATGGGCGTTTGCGTCACAGCCCAGTACCAGCATCCAATTTTTCTGCCTTGTCAAGTCCTTTAGGTTCTCCGAGATCATTACCTCGAAGTCATAGGGAGGTAGGTCGAGGTCAGACAGAGTGGTTTGCAACACTCCCTTTCGCAGGTTACCGCTGTCAGATCTGCTGAGCCGTAATTATTCAAAAAAAATTATTCTTGTATGACTACGGCTTTGACGTCCTGTCTGGTGATGTACTCCGCCAAACAGGCCGTTGCTCCCTTACTGAGGTGTAGGTTCCTCCTCATCCTTTCCCTTGGTCGATGGCTTAACCATCAACCTACCCATGCTGTACCTTACCATATCTTTCGATTTTTCGAGGTATGGTTAGTAGTCCCTGTTAAGGGACTGCAGAAAATACTGCCCGTACTGCCTTACAGCCCCGCCTTAAGGACTCTCCATGTATCGGCTTTTAGTTCCCGATCCGACACATGGACTAGTCCCAGTAGCTTCCCAGGGTACGTGTAGGGACACCGAATCCACAACCATGCTGTTGGCAGAGTGTGCTTAGTCAACTCTGCCACCGTCATGCATTTTAGCTTGATGCTTTCCCAAACATTGCATACTTCCAAAATGAAGCGTCTATGGAAGTCCACAGAAAACATATTCCCACAAGGCTCCAGCTCGCAGCAACGAGGAGCTCATCTTTCGGGTCGCTACCAGCCTTCACCTTTTTTGCATCGTTCGGCTCCACGACGTCATCGGATGTGCTTCTCTTCCTGCTGAAATTTGCTTACTCTCCAGGCACGCTAGCTCCCTCTTTTAATTTTGCCGCGTAGGAGTAGAGGCGCCTGATCGGCTTCCCCTCCCGTCTTTGTAGTTACATCGCCTTTGCTTTCCGCCGTTCTTGAGTAAGCGCTTTGTTGACCAGGTTGGCCTTTGTTCTCTCAAAGGCGGCTTTTTCCCATTCGCTTCAGATGCTGGGAGATGGATGAAGTCGAAATTTCATCGTCACTCACCTCTAACTCTTCCTGGACGGGGATGGTCTCTGTTGCGTTTTGTGGTTTATTTGTTTTTTGGTTTTCCATTTTTAAAAATTTAATTTGCTTCCCAGAAGTATGGCTTGAAATAAAAAGTCAGCCTAGGCAGCGCCGCCATACCTGGGTAAGGCTAAGTATAACAGGCCTGCGCCAAGGCGTCTGAGAGAGCTCGTTCACAGTTGGTTTGACCCCCAACTTCGCATCCTTCGGCACAGTTTGCTATTTACTCACACCGCCACTGGAATCAAGTTTGGCAGTTCTTAGTTTGCCACTCCTCAGCCGACCGTAGTCAGTTGAGTCATTGCGACTTAATCCTCCGGCTTTATCGAAGATAACCGCCACGCTGAGCCGGTAATCGACAAAAACGTGACACCGATGGATCGATAGCAACTGAACGGTGGCAGTTGGTCAAGTTAAAGCTTTCAGGTAACTTCTTAGCCATTATGCGGGGAAACCACGGACCACCTCCCATTACAAGCAACGCTGACTGGCACCAAGGCCACGTCATACTTATAGCATGTGTCGATCAAAGATCTCTCGATCTTTACACCAAAGTCATATGTGGATTAAGACAGATTTAGCCAGGTGCAAAACTCGACAGCAGACCTAGAGTCTGCACCTAGATCCCAGCCGAAGCCTCCTCCTCAGAAATCATTCTGGAGATCATCAGGCTCAGCAACCTGACCCTTCCGACTCATGACTGGAAAGCCGCGAAACTGGAAGAAGTAAGGGGCCCTTATAGATGTGCGTTAATTGTGATCAATAAGGAATCCCTTAACCCTCTAATGCAAACCAAAGGCATGATTCGGTTCGGCTTCGAGTTAATTCACCTAAGGGTTTATAAAAAGGATGAGCTGGATAATGACAAGCAACCACCTTCTCCTTTAAGTGAAACTGCAAATTCAACCGTTGATCTTGGAGTGTCGATATCCTTTCCTGAAATAGATAGCTACGACTCCAATCTATCCGAGGCGACAACTAAGCCGTCGGTCTTCTCCTCTCACACTCTCTCAGAAATGGAAACCGATGACGAACTAAAAAGAGATAGTTGCCCCACGAAACCGCCGACATGCGCTCGATGGCGGCACAATATTAAGGACCGAGTCACACCACTTACGAGGGTCGTTCAATATATTCTCGGTATCGATATGAAGGAAAATGCGTATTCAATTTAAATTGTTTTTATTTTTCAATATAATCTCGCCTAACATCAATGCGTTTGTTACATCTTGAGATAAGCTTTTTTAAACCCTCAAAAAAATAAATTTCCTCTTTCTCTGCAAAATACCCATTTATTGCCGACTTGAGTTCTTCATCATCCGAAAATCTTTTTCCACGAAGACATTTTTTCAAATCCGGAAACAGGAAATAATCACTAGGGGCAAGGTCTGGACTATAGGGTGGGTGTTGGATTTCTTCGAAACCACAATCTCGCGGAGCAGCCTTGCAAACTCGCGCCGTGTGAACAGGAGCGTTGTCATGAAGAAGCAACACACCCGCTGCGAGTTTACCCCGTCTTTTCTTTTTAATTTCCTCTTGCAAACTATGCAAAGTGGAAGCGTAGGATGTGGCGTTGATGGTTTCACCTTTTTTTTTGTACTCAATGAGCAAGATTCCCTTTGAGTCCCAAAAAACTGTGGCCATGAGCTTCCCGGCAGACGGAGTGACTTTGAACTTCTTCGGGGGGTCTGTTCCTTTTTTATGCCACTGCATGGACTCTTGTTTGCTTTCAGGGTCATAGTGGTGTACCCATGTTTCGTCCCCAGTAACAATTCGATCCATAACACCGTCCGCGTTCTCACTACACATCTCCAAAAGCTCTCTACAGCATGCGATTCTCACTTTTTTCTGAGGCGCTGTGAGCATTCGTGGCACCCACCTTGCACTGACCTTTGAAAGGTTAAGATGGTCATGAAGAATGGTGTGAATGGTACCAATTGAAAGCTTGGTGATCTCTGCCATCATTTTCAGCTTTATTTGGGCATCCTCAAGAACAAGTTTTTCGACTTCTTTGATGCTTTCTCCCGTACAAGCAGTAGCCGGGGCGCCGGAGCGGGGGTCGTCTTCAATGCTCTCTCTGCCTCTCTTGAACTCACTTGACCACTTTTGCACAGTTGATAATGAAGGTGCGGAACCCTGGTAAACAGCCACCATCTCTTCATGAATAGTTTTTTGATTTTTTCCTTGCTTAGTGAGAAATTTAATTACAGCGCGATGATCAATTTTCACCATCATCGTCTCAGTTGCCATTATGATTCTGTTTAACTAGAGATAAAACGCGAATTAATAATCACATTTATATGAAATCTTACATGAATGCACTAAAATAAAAGTATTACTTGATAAATAAGTCAATTTATATATGCAACCACAGCTTCACCCCGATACCGAGAATATGTTGAACGCCCCTCGTATCTCCGGGTGCTCCACAGGGAGTATACAAGATCTTCGCGATGATGCAGAAGAGCAGAGAGGTATTTTACAACCAGATACCAACCTTATGAACGCAACATGACCACCAACAACACTTTTTGGACCACGACGGCATTGAGATAGCGGCTCTCCAAAATCCACGGACAAACTGAGTTGTGGGCAAGGGGAAATTAATTTCCACTGTCCTAAGTATCAAGGAAACCTTCAGTGGCCCTTCCATAACCTGCTTTTGAAAAGGGGTATTGGAATTTTTAAGCAAACATAACATTACCCTGACGAACATGTTGCCCGGATATACGGACAGTTGATGTCAACCATCTGAAAATACTCTTACGATTTACTTATCGAGCCCCATGGCATGGCAAAACCAGTGACACAGAAATACTCGTGGTCCCGGATTAATAACAAGATTTATATTTAGAAGCGGACTTCTGGGAAAGTTTCGGTGTTGCTCCTAATATAATCTCGAGACTAGACTTGCCGTCGCCGGCCGAAAACGATTCCCTAATAAAAGATCTCACTCAACCACAAGCCGAACAGCTGAAGAAAGTGAAACAACTTTTTCCGGTTAGGCAAGACCAAACTTCTAGAGCATATTATAGATGTAGACAAATTGCCAATGGGGCATACCTACAGTGCCAGTTGTAAAGAGGAATGGATACATACGATTATATGCATATAATCATATAATCAAACCAATGTCCTAAAAGGTTGTGGATATAGTTGTTTGCGATAAACCTGATTACATCTTTAGAGCTGATAAACTATAATCTAAAGTTAATTCCTGATTTACCTGCAAAATTATCTTCACTAATGAACTATTACAAATACAATGTATACATAATTTGTTCGGAGTAAGAAATGGCAAAATGTCTAAAAAATGAAATTACAAGCCCACGGGTCCTTATAAAGTACAACCCAGCCTTACTACTATTATTTCTTTTGCGATCTACATAGTAGGGATGAGAGGCCGATAGCTTTTGGCTCTAGATCGCTAACAAAGTCTGAGAGGAATTATTCTCAGTTAGATGATGAAGCAATAGCAATTTATTGGTATCTACGCAGATTCTTTCAATATTGTTATGGTCGAAAAATTTTTCGAAAAATTACCGACACTTAACTAGAATTTTACATCCCAATAAGGACTTGCTAACAATCTCTGCCCTACGTCTTTTGCATTGTGGGAGTTTTAAGTCCGGATTCGACTATGACATTATTTAGATGTTGAAATACAAAATAGCATGCCAACGCTGAATTCCTTTTTTCGTTTTGCTTGCAAAAAAGCGCTAAACGATGATGACTTACATAGATAACGACTCAAGATTGCTGATGAATCGCATTTCTAATTTAGCTGTAAATAGATATGAAATATATCAAAGACTCAGAATGCATTCAATATTACGATGCTTTATAATCAGGGGATCTTTTACCGAATAATGAAAATGGAGAAGATTACTCATTACAACATGAATATGTTTTCAAGAGCAATTGGATTATGATTCCTGCAAGTTTATAAAAACATAATGCTCCATGAGCTGCACACTGCGCATATAGGAATGGTGCGCATGAAGGCGCTAGCCAGAAGTTATATATGGTGGCAGAACATAAACAATGATATTGAGCACCTCTGCGGGAGTTGGGTCAACTGTGCCAAGTTTAGACTTGACATGAAAAAAGGTAGAGACCCATCCGTGGGATTATCCAAAGGCTCTCTGGGAGCGCTTACATTTGGATTACTCAGGTCCTTTTATGAAAAAATCATTCTTAATTGTCGTCAATGCACATACTCGTACTAAGTGAGCGGAAATGTTACCACAGTATTGTAGTATTACCACCTCTACCTCGAAATATTTTCGAGGTTTGGGCTTCTTTTGATAATGGGCCACAATTCTGATCTTTTGAATTTGCTGAATTTTTAAAACTAAATGAAATAACTCAATATTTCTCCGCCCCTTATCATCCGGTGACAAACAGACGGGTTAAAGGGTTTGCTATACAATAAAGCGAGGGCTACGCGCCATGAAGAATGAACCATTTTTTGATGCAGCAGAGGAAATAGCCAAATAGCACTATAAGAATCAGACTCACCGAATTGAATGTTCAAACGACAAATCAGAGCTAGAATAGATCTCGTCAAAAGGGAATCATCAGCTAAAGCTAAAAATACCGAAAATCATACGAAGATACAGCAATATAAAGTTGGTTCAAGTTCGAGTTAATACTAATAAGGTTTGTCAATGCAAATTTGGAGTTATTTGGGTAAAGAGTGTAAGTCTTCATTCGATGTGATGATCGACAACGAAAAGTATATCCGACATTTTGACCAAATTCGACGAACGGAATGTAAGTCAACCAATGAAAAACTAATTTTTTATAGTGAAACAGAAGCCATACATACTAGCAGAATTGTCAGATATGATATGACTCCGACAACGACAAAATTACGTACCCTGCCATGTACTAAAGATCTGAACCCACAAGAATTCAAGGTTTCTGATAATAAAGATGCCCATCTTGAGATAATCGATGTGGAAATATAAGACGATGTAACGCAATCAAATACCAGCTCATCCGATATTGAACCTATTCCATCAGAAGCTGTTTGCCGACATTTAACACGACGTGCGAGGCTTCCTAAGAGGTTGTAGTACACAAGTTTTCTTCATGAGCGGCAAGGTGTTAACTCCTCACTTAAAACTGGAAATGCTGAAAGCTTGACCGATTGAATAAAATTGTCAAACTAGACAATAATCGCCCCCATGTATTCATTCACTTCATCTTTAACATTTAACTTCATTATACATATGTATATATATATATTAGAGTTACTATATGAACAAAGGCTGAATTATATGAAATAAATATATCTGTAATGTGTTTCAACTGAGTATTATCAGGAAATACACAACAAGTATATAGTCTGGGCATGACCCGCATTTCATCCTATTTTGAATCTTATGTGCGTATGGTGTGTGGTCCGACATAGATGCTACGCTAGACATGTGCCAGCCGTCAATGAGATTGTAAGGAAAGGAAGGCTTCTTCTTAGTGTTGAAGTTTGTAATGTGAAGGTATTTGATTTTAATGGTCATCAATATTGATCTTAAATCTTCTCGGATTTATTCTAATATATGTAGTTGTTGGCTTTATTATTCAGACCATTGGACTTATCATTTGTAGCACGGGCCCTTGGATAAAACCAAGAGTTAATTCGTCCTCAGTGCAGCGTTTGCTTAAGATGCTCGAGGCACCTTTATCCCTTAGACACGTCAGTTTTTGCGACACCAAGTTGCGTGTGCAGTTAGGACAATTGTCATCTCTCCGAAAAATTTGCCCTCAGATCAACTCTACTCTAGGTGCTGGATGATTGACGGTGTTGTTTGTAGCTGCAGTGAGCTCTGGTACTCTACAGTGGCAGCAATAGTAGTGCTACAAGTTTTGTGTTCCAACCTTTTCTGAGTGTTGCTGGTGATTAGTTTTCAACAGGTTCTGATGTTATGTAGGAGCTATTTGTTATGAGGTTCAGCTTTTCGAATAGGTTGTTGACAAGAGCCCTACTAGTTCACTTCATGGAACTATCATTTATGGTATAGACCATGTGCGCCCAACTATCACCCCATCCAGACGCTGATGGAGAAAATGCTCTTTCAGTCATTTGATGGTAGCTTCATTAGAACATATGCTCAGAGGAAGGCTGAGATTCAAATTGGAGCTCTCCTATTATTCGAAGTTCGCATACTAGTGACTATACATTATTTTGGCCATGCACTCCCCTTTTAGATAAGGGATTTTTTATAAGAGGTTTACTCCTCACTTTACTCTCTCTTCAGCTGAAAGTCATGTGGTTAGTCTTAATTTTCCCGAAAGAGTAGTTGCAAGAGTGTCGAAAGAAAATCTTATCAGAACTACTCCAGTGAAGGAAGCCGTGACCACTGCGTGGTTGCAGTGAGTCTTCTTGTGTCAGTTACTCATACGGATCGATTTTTAAATTTTACGCTATGAGTTGACACCTGGACCTGGTGGATGTTGGTTGTCCAGTTTAGATAGGGGGTTTTAGTTCAGCAGAACGATGCATTTATGACCATCGGATGAGATGGTCAAGATGAGATCAAGCTGCCTGTCCAATCCTTTAATAATCCTCATCAATAATTTTTAAGACCTAAGTTGTTTATTTTGTTGGAGTGGCTGCCATGGGATTACTTTTTTCAAGATTTCCATTTGCTGAAATCAAGCATCAAATTTGTCAACCTTCTATACTCTTCTGTAAATAGTTTCTGTTGGATGCGAGTCTAAATATGTTTGTATTGGTTTGATCTTTCTAAGGAATGCAGTCTTAGATTCTGTACATTCAGAACATTGTTTTTAAATAAGTTGCTCTTAATTTCAATATTTAATCTACATACAAAGCTGACACCAAAAAATAATCACATCTTCCCTGTTTAGCTTCTACGAACATTAACTTAGTGAACACTAAATTCAATGAAATCCAAGTAGCATGAAGCCGTAACCACATCATGTCGTTGTACTATAGCAACGTGCCGCATTTCACAATCATCAAATGTCATCAATCCAATGAGTACTCGGAATGCGTCAATTGGTTTAAGCTGTACGTGCTATATACGAGTACTGACGTGATGTTATTTGAAAAAAAAAAAAAAAAAAATTAAATAATAATACTTAACTCTTTAGCAACACGTACAATAGCTCATCTCGAGCTGGCTTCCACCGACTAACTCTGATCACGTAACTCAATTGCTAGCTGCGAGCAATAAAACGTTCATCATCCCTACACCGAACCGAAGCTCGCAACTATGACTATTGATCGCTATCTGCAACACAAACAATTTTATCCGTACTTCATGAAATTTTCAAATAACAATAAACTAGAAACCGGGGGTCGACGAATTACCCGTCAGGGGTCTGTTCCAACTTAAAGGAGACAAAAATGCCCATTAGCAGTTTTCCAGATTTAATACTCAAGATAATGACAATTGATAAGCCTGCCAGACCGGGACCGGGACCGGGACAGCCACTTACAAATGCGAAATGTGGAAATAAGCTATAGATGCCTCACACACTTATAAAGACTAAGAGAGAGATTGGTTTTGTGAAGGCTTTAGAAAGAAAGATGACGAAGACGAAGACAGCACAAGATATTTACTACAGACAAGAAGCATCAACCTAGACTTAATTGTGAGGATTTTGGGATTGGTTTTCACTTTACAAAAGTCTGAAAAATTGCTGCTGCTGTTTCTATGTACACCCCTCCTTTAGCAATGATACTTTTGACACCATACAGTAGGGTCGAACGAATTGCAATTGGAATCCATTCAAAGTCATTTATCACATAGCACCTTGATGGAAATTATTCTTATCGCATATGATAGATACTAAGATATTCCAGTTAAAGCAAGAATTTATATGATCGTGAGGTTAAGCGAAATTAGAGGTTTGGGCTTTGACGAATGTAATTTTTTAAAGTATAATCTCATCAAGAGACAGAATGCAGGGACAAAATTATGATAGCTAGACTCCGGATCGAAGAACAAAATTCTATTATCCAGATCATCTCAACGGGGTACGCAGTTTTAAAAAAGGGAAAAAAAGATTTTAAATGAAAACAACATTTCCAGAAGGAACAATGACGATAGTCAAACTACTCGTGCATATTTAAAATGCTGTTGAAATTTTTTTTAGAAAAGTTCTAAGCGCGAAATTGTCATAGGCAAGTATCGTCAAATTGGTTGTTGGGTGGTGTAGAAATAGGGTAGGCATTGAGAGGTGTCAACTTGGCGATGCCCAGTGTTGTAACTGTTCCTACATATCAATTGTGCTGGTAGCCATCGGCTATTGGCCGATGTCCATCCGGACTATTGACAACACCTGCAAATAAGTACAAAGAACTTAGGTCACTTAACAGGCTTTGTGCAGCTGAACAACTAGCGGAAGCCCTGGACTGTTGCAATGCAGATATTACCGCCATCAAAGAAGTGCTATGGGATGAGCCGGATAAAAAGAGGATGAAAAACTGCAACATTTACACACGGTAATTGTTATCAACGGCAAAAGCAGCGCCTATTTTAATTCAGGTTCGTTGTTAGATGCGGACATAGGCAAGAAGTCTTGTGTTTCCGGTATGTTAACGAGCGACTCGTAACAATTCGTATTAAGAGTAAGTATATCAACATTAGCCTTTTATATGCACTCACGCCTCCACAGAGGAGAAATATGAGGACACTAAAGATAGTTAATGCGAGCTTTTGGACACGACCTACAAGCACGACCCTTTATGACATTAAAATTGTCTTCGGCGATTTTAATGCAGAGTTAACAAGTGAGGGGGTCTTTGGCAGTACTGCCGGAAGTTATAGCCTACACTACAACACTTCCTGACTGTCGAGCTCCTCTAAGTAATAGGCGATGACTTGGTAAGGAGCATACACAAACACATGTGTAAAATATGGTCGGAGGAAAGTATGCCTGATGAACGGAACCTAAGCATTGTTTGTCCGAACCTCAAGAAAAGAAACCTTCTGAACTGCGCCAACTACAGAGGCATCAGTCTCCTTAACATCGCTTCCAAGATCCTCTCTGCCATATTGTGTGAACGCCTGAAGCCGTTCGCCAATAATCTGATCGATCCATATCGGTGTGGCTTTAGGCCAGGAAAGTCCACCATCGACCAAATATTAACACTACGGGAGATCTTGGAAAAAAAACATGAGCTCCAAATCAATACACATCACCTGTTCATCGATTTTAAGGCCGGATCTGACCGCATCTATAGAGACAAGCTATATAGAGCATTGTTTAGGTTGACATCCGTTCGACAACTCGTCTGTTTGTGCAGGATGATGATGGACAATGCACGGTGCTCCATCAAGGACGCATAAAGAACTCAGACATTTGATGTCAAAAAACGATATAGACAAGGCGGTGCGCTATTGTGCGACTTCTTTAACAAAACTTACGCGCACATATAAGAGGCACAATCTTTCAAAAGGCCATCCAGTTACTCGCATACGCCGATGATGTCGACATAATCGGAAGAAATCAGTTAGTGATGTGACTGGCGCTTTTGTGAGTATTGAGACGGAAGCGGGAAAGATGGGTTTAACGCACAATGAGAGCAAGACCAAGTATATGCTGTCAACAAGATATGACTGCTAATACCAACCGACGTCTCAGACAGAACGTCGCCTTCGACAGATATAACTTTGAAGTAGCTGATGACTCTATCTCCAATGAAGAACAACTCTTGCCAATCGCTGCTTTTTTGGGCTAAGAAGGCAATTGACTAACAAAGCCCTCTCTCGAACAACAAATGTGGCCCTATATAAGACCCTAATAATCCCAATTATATCCTACAGGCATGAACCTTATTAAAAAGAGACGAGGCGCTGTTGGTTGCTCTTGGTAACCAGATTAGAATCACTAGAACTGCCAGTAAACTGAATTATATTAGTATGTTACGGTCGTAGCTTTTAGTTGGCATTAGTTGTGGTGACAAAGTTTGGCTGCAAATAAATTTTTGATCAGCTGTTGCTTACTGCAACTATTGTAGTATGTGATGACAGGGAAGAATAGGTATTGCATTCAGGGCAACATCTTATCATCTTCACTGATATGGTGCATATTAGTTGCTTCTCTGCTTTATGCTACGAGTATGCTTTCAGTAGTTATAAGGTCTACGCTCAAGTATAGTATATGCAGATGATATAATATATTGTTGCAGCAGAAATGGGCTTTCAGTCAATTCCTGCAGAACTGAAATTGTTCTCTTCGGAAGAAAAAGAAAGCTGAATGGCGTTTTCCCAAATAAGCAGGGTTTCATATAGAAAAGAAGTCTTCTTTAGATGAAATATGTCGTGTCGAAAACCTTAAAGGCAATGTTCATTTTCTAGCAGTATAAGAAAACTCTTACAAAGACATGATGTTTGTCATCGTGAAAGTTCACTGGATTTGCACTGCTATGCATCAGTTTTTCGGCTACGTAAATATTCACGCAAATGGATTACCAGGCTGATGGAGACTCAGGAACTCGTCAGATTTCTGGAAGATAGCTAAAAAACTAAAACAATATTTCAAAAATTAAAAATATCACGGACTACTGGTATCTCAAGGAGTCATTTTGAAAATCTTCTGAAAGTAATGAAAATCCGATGTAGTATGCAGGCCACAATACGATGGCGGGTCAATAAGTCCGTGACTTTTGGAATAAAACACAGATTTTTTGATAAAAAAATAATTTTATTTTTCAACGTAGTCTCCCTTGAGCTCTATACACTTTGTCCAACGCTTCTCCAATTTTTTTATCCCTTCCAAAAAAAATGATTTGTCGAGGTCCTCAAAATAGGCCTTTGTTTGCGAGATGACTTCATCATTGGAGTCAAATCTTTTTCCACCAAGCCATTTCTTCAGGTTTGGGAACAAGAAGTAGTCGCTCGGAGCCAAATCTGGAGAATAGGGTGGATGAGGGAGCAATTCATAGCCCAATTCATGGATTTTTACCATGGCAACTGCACATGTGTGCACCCTTGCATTGTCTTGGTGGAAAAGAACTTTTTTCTTGGCCAAATGAGGTCGGTTTTTTTTCAAATCGTCATTGAATCGGTCCAATAAGTTGGCATAATATTCCCCATTGATTGTTCTTCCCTTTTGAAGGTAGTCAATGTGGATTATCCCGCGTGCATCCCAAAAAACAGTCGCCATAACTTTATTGGCTGACAAACCCACCTTGGCCTCCTTTGGCGCCGATTCACCCTTAGAAACCCACTGTTTTGACTGTTGTTTGTTCTCTGGTGTGTTGTGATGGATCCATGTTTCGTCCACGGTTACAAAACGGCGCAAAAACTCCTCCATATTGCGATTAAACAACGTCAAACCTTCCTGTGAAGTTGTTACACGATTGCGTTTGTGGTCGACTGTGAGCAAACGCGGCACCCATCTTGCGGAAAGCTTTCTCATGCCCAAGTGATCATTCAAAATTGAAACCACTGAGCCATGCGAGATCCCTACGGCTTCCACAATCTCTCGCACTTTCAATCTTCGGTCGGCCAACACCATATCGATGTACGATGTCGAAATACGGAAAATATCGCAGCCGTAAGTGCTTCTGTTCAAAATGAGCCAAATCAATCGATTCCACGCCGTTCACAGAAATTGGGAATCCCTAAGTCCAAATTGTGCAAGATCAACTTAACCCAAGAACTGAACTGATGAAACTTCTTCGATTGGGCTTTGCAATAGTTTGAAGAAAATCTTGAATTTTATCAAAAAATCATCTTCAGCGATAAAGCTCATTTTCGGCTTAATGGCTTTGTCAATAAGCTAAATACAACAAAAAATCCACATGAGCTTCAAGAAACTCCATTGCATCTACAAAAAGTGACCATGTGCTGTGGATTTCATGTCGGAGGTGTGATTTTACCGTATTTTTGCTTCAGTGGAGTTCGTTGTCGTGCTACGTTGGAAGACTATTTTTGGCCAGAATTGAATAAAGTAAACATCAACAATATGTGGTTTCAACAAGATGGTGCCATATGGTACACAGCTGGTCAAAAAATTTATATATTGAAGGGGAAGTTCGGTAATCGTGTAATCTCCTTGCTCATGCGATTTAACGCAGTAGTATTTCTTTTTATGGGATTACGTTAAGTCGTTGGTTTATGCCAACAAGCGAACAACGCTAGAAGAGCTCAGGAACAATATCGAACCCGAAATGTCTAACGATATGCCGATAAGTATGGAAAATTGGCTCCAAAGAATCGATCGCTGCAAACAAGCTTGCGGTTGTCATATGAAGAAGATCGAAGTCTATACTTAAACTTAACATGTGTACTGCACCTGGAATAAATTTCAGTCCGATATCTCAATTATTCAGTGTTTTATTTAAATACAAATTTGTTATGTCCTTATTGAAAAAACCCGATAGATAGTTCAATCGACAATCACATTGAAGGAGCACGAGGAAGGCACAGCTAAGTAAATATGCTTAAAAGACCCCGGTAATGATACAATAGAATTCACGTAGATTTTATAAATATACGAATGATGAATTCCTGACTACTTTGACAAAAATACTTAACACATGAATCCAGAAGCACTCCGGAGAGCCATAAGCGAGCAATGATGTTCCCAATTTCTAAGAACAGGTGACTCCTCAGAACCTTGCGGAATCCCGCTGTTGAATGCTTCAATAAAAGTTTTCACTATGAGTTTTATCTCACAGGTTTGAATCCTATATAGCAGGTGCGGAGATGTTTTGGGAGCACCCGATCAGATGTGGACATCTGATCCCCTGATCAGAGGGGGTTAAGTATTTCTTACATCGATTGAGGAAACCTAGACATCTCGCAGAATTGTTGACGACATCGAATATGTGGTCACTCCAATGTAAGTTGTCATTCACACACATACCGAGAATGGAAAGTTTATCGGTTTCGACGATGCAAGTGCCATTCATGGATAATGGCTGGGTGTTTAAATTTTTCTTTAATTGCATTGTGCATTGTGTTTTGGAAGCATTAAATTCCACTCTCTAGATAGGTTTGGTTTGGATTGGTTATGCTGTTAATATTGAATTTAAAGAGCTTAACATACGCTGTCATTACCGTTCTACAGCCGAAGAGCAGGGACGTGAGTCAGGGAACGAATATGAAAAAGTTGAGAGTACTGTCGTCAGCAAAGGAATATATTGGATTAGAAGTAGCAGACAGGAGTTCGTTGATGAAAATTAAAAAGAGTGTCGGAGACAGAACAGAGCCCTGGGGTACATAAGCATTTATTTTGTGAATATCAGACTTGAAACCATCCAAGACAACTTGAATTGAACGTTCCGAAAGGTAATTTCTAATCCATTGAAGAGAGTCATCTATCCCAAAAGCACGCATTTTCGACAAATGAGCCGGATACCAAACTCTGTCAAATGCCTTAGAAATATCAAGTGCAACTATCTACGAGTAGCTTTCGCCAGATTGATGTACGCTTCGGTTCCACTTTTCGGTGAGAGATGCCATCAAATCACCAGTGGACCTGATGCTACGAAAACCGTATTGCCGGTTATTGAGAAGTTCTCGTGTTTCGAGATATTTGATGAGCTGATGATTTATTAGCGTGTCCATGACCTTGGAAAGACAGGACGTAAGTGCAATGGGACTGTAATAGGAAGGAGAAGAAGATTCGCCTTTTTTAGGACGGGCTGTATTGATGAAAAAGCTTACGCAATAGTTTTGCCATCGTGGAAGAACACCTCTTAAGAAGAAGGGCAGATATACCATCTGGACCAGAGGATTTATATATGTTGAGATCTTTAAGTACTCTTGTTACTACACGAGTGCGAAAGTGGATTCGTCCCATTAAAGATTCGACGCTCTCAAGTGTAGGCGGAGACAAGTATGGGAGTGTTGAGCTGGCCGCAGTAGTGTGAAGCAAGCAGATTGGCCTTGTCCAAAGAGCTGAGAGCTGGAATGTCATTGTAAATGACCGTTTAGATGGAGGATGAGGCAGAATTTCAAATATTTTTGATGAACGCCCAACAATTTTTACTGCCTTTGGGACATTGCAGTATTTTTTGCCTTAGTTTTTGGTCGTATAGGAATTTCACACGCTTAAGAAAGGCGTTGCAGTCATTTCTGGCTCGTTTGAACTTTTTTCTGTTTTCCTCTGTCGGGTTGGTCTTGAAGGACTGAAAACACATTCTCTAACCCTGACAGCCTCTTTACAGCTCGAGTCGTACCATGCCTTTTCTTTTGGCTTGATACTCTTCATCCGATGAGGGATAAAGGATCTGATTCCAAAGAGAATGGTGTCTGGTGTTAAGTCGGCGGCCAATTGAAGTCTCTATTTCGATAAATCACACGTCCAGGAAATTTGTCACGCAATAGAGCCATTGTTTCATCAGCTGTGTGGCATGTGGCACCGTCTTGCTGGATATAAACGCCACCCGTCCATAGCAGCAACTTCAGGAAAATCGGTCAGCCAACATCGTTCAGTAACGCTAAACATTCACTGAAACGGTCGCACCAGCATCATTAAAAAAAAAAAATGAAATGACACCGCCAGCTCAAAAACCACACCAAAATGATATTCGTTGTAGATGGAGAGGTTGTTCCACTATTTCTCTTAGTTTTTTGGAACCCTAGGACAGTTTTATTTATTTGCGTACCCAAGGAAATGAGCCCTATCACTCAGAATAATTTTGTGTAAAAAATCATGATCTTCTTCATTCTTTTCTAGCACCCATCTTCAATTCAATTGGCTTCAATTGTTATGTGGACCTTAAAAGCATATAGGCCAAGATCTTTACGTAAAATACGGTACAAAGTCCCCTAATACCGTAAAACTTATGAAAAATCCGGTACACGACTATAGTGTGTTGTGGAAACTAGAGATCAGTTTGAGTAAGCAAAAACTCATACTTTTCAAGAGGCGTGGATGAAACGGACCATAGGAGACAGCTCTACGACCAGAAAAGGATTGAGATCCACAGGCTTCTCAGATAGAGTGGAAGTAAGCAAAGATGAACATGGACAATTAGTAAGAGAGTTGGAGGTCGTGTTGAAAATATGGAAAGACTATTTCTGCAAAATGTATAACTATACGATACCATTGCGATTTGAGATCAGGAATGCCACCATACGTGAAATATTCACTTTACGGCAGATGCTGGAAAAGACGGCGGAAGTCCAGATCGACACTTACCATCTTTTTGTCGACTTTAAAGCCGAACACGACATCGTACATAAGGACGAACTATACAACGCCGTGTCTGGTTTTGCCATATCTGTCAAAATTCGTCAGGTTTTGTAAGATGACCAAGGAGATTTCCCACTGCTCGATCATGAATCGATAATGAATTAACCGCGACCTTCAAGGCGAAGAAAGGTTTTAGTTATCGCGACGTGTTGTCATGTTTATTTTTTAATATTGTACAAAACTCACTGGCCAACAAAAGACGTACGATCTTTGTTAAATCTGCAGAATAACAATCAGCGTACGCTGATGAAATTTGACGAACACAGCGCGTCGTTAATGAAGCGGCCTAAATGGGTCTGATGGGGTCAAAAGAAAGTACATTCTGCCCGCAGAAAAGGATGCACAACATCAGCAGCTTGGCTAGAATGTCACCATTGGCGGTTATAACTTCTAACTCCACAATTACAAGCAGCAACGACATTAGCGCAGAAATCAGACTCAGAATTATTGTTGCCAATAGCTGATTCATTGGGCTCGGGAGATAATTGAGTAACGGAGTTCTCTCTCGTAAGACTATACTGGCTTCATACAAGATCTTTATCACCCCGACCTCAAAGAAGAAAGACTATATGCCTTGAATAGGCGCCATAAGGACGCACTACTTGACACCTAAGTATGCTAGGTGCTATCACCTCCTGTGAAGCTTGTTGTGCAAGTTATGACTTTCTTTGTGCATGTCCAGATAACGCTCGAATTAAGCTGCAAATACTAGGCGCTATTGTAGTAGTTTCAGGTAGTGTAGGAACTTTATCACTTTATCATCTTTCTTTGAAATACTGAACAATTTCATTGGAAAAATACTAGCATTATATAAATATATTATATATATACTAACTAGTTATTTGCCTGAATACTCTATTTCGACAGAAAAGAAAACTTCTTTGAATGCTAATTTTGAAAGTACTCAAAATGAAAAGGCTACACCCAAATAAGTCTCCTTCGGGATCCACTGGGTTACTGTATTGCTTTCTATGTCTCTTTATGTAATGAAATTTGCGGCAATCTTTCGGTAAGATACATACCTATCTTGTTAATCTTTGAAGCTTTTCGTAATTTGCCATCGGCTTTCCTAAATGGCATCGCATAATATCCAAACATCCAAAAATCCAAACATCCCAACGACCCAGCAACCCGACATAATGCAGATACGAGTACTAGGATTAGTCGCGTGAGGTTGTCCCCTCATGGTAGACAAAATGAATATTTTCCACCATATGACAACGAAAATGTGGTTGGATTGCATAACCTAGCTCATGGCTGGTTTTGTGATGACTCTTGGATGAGCATCGTACATCCTCATTAAACGTGAGAGTGATATGGTAGCTTCAGCCAACGACACGACTTGAATGCTCGTAAAGGGGGTTGAACCTTGTGCCTTACGTTCGGTTCAGTTGGCATCTTCAGATATAATAAAAAGTGAAAAATGTTGCCACAACAAAGATGAGCTCCTGATGCGCTTCCAATTGAATGGATGCTTCGTTCGCTGGGATAGTGCAATGGAACGAATTTGATTTAGGTATTTATTAGACGATTTTTTTGTTTTTTTTTTGTTTTGTTGTAGCGTGCTTGAGTATAATGCTGATTTCTCGTGTTGATGTTGAATCGAAATAACTTTTGCTTTACGCTTTGTAATGGCATTTTGAATTCCTGGAAGATGGCATGACTTAATTAAATCCCCTCCTTGAAGCAAAGTTTCAGAATCAGCAGCGAAAAAGAAATTATTTAAGTGGAACACAATTGATATATAATATTAGTTTCCTCGGCTTTAGACTCATCGGGTGAAGCTACTCAAAATACTCGTACTTATGTATGATGCACAGCCTTTCGCTTTATTTCCCAAACCCTGCAATAACTCATAGCTGAGGCATAGTCCAAGTCTCTGAAATGGAGTATATATCTTCCATGACCATGTGGTCGGTTTGGTTGAAAATCCCAGCACCTGGGTTTCCCTTTGTGATGAAACCTTATGGTAATCATTGTGGTTTGTGTATCTCTGAATTTTATTCTCCGTTGCTAGTTTTTATATCATACAGACTGTACTTCCCAATTAAAACGACTTAATTCTTTAGATTCAATTCTGGCACTTGTTGGCGCTCCTAGAGTTTCCGTACCATAAAGGCTGGTAGCTTCATTAGATGTTCATATGCCCGCACTTCTATTTTAATACCTCATGTTGGGATTTTTAGTAGATCTGATTTGGGTGTGGGTCAATTTTTGCGATTCCATGGGAAACCTACGAAGTACTTCAGCCAAGTTTGACCGTTCGTTTCTGCATTGGAAAGGAATCTTATTGAATGATTTCATGAATATATTGTCCTCAATTTTTCTGGCTTTTATGATCAGAACATTAATGTGTTTAGGCGGTTAAGATGCCGGGAAGCATTTTGTTGTATTTCTGTCGACGGAAGATAAAAATCTCTTATAGGCACTATGAGAATCGCAAACGCGTTCTGTGACATAAGGGTTTACGAACAGCGTCTATTTGGTTCAGGGTTTATTGTAAGCGGCAGGCTTTATCAATAAACCTTGAGCTTTCGACACATAAGCGAATGTCTTATAACAATACGCGTCAAGGATCGATTCGCCAACATCAGCGTGCTATCCGCCCAGCTCAAATTTATAGTTTACATAGAACAATAGTTGTCTTCATTGAACGTAACTTGTCGGAAGAAATTCGGTTCAATTACACCGTCGGCATAAAACCACAGCAAAAAGTAAATTTTTTCGTATGCAGTGGCTTCGATTGGCCAAACGCGACAATTTTGCTTATTGAAAAAGGCATTCGGTCAAAGATGTGCCTCGTGACTGAGGACAATTTTCTTCAATAGAGCTCAATTAATGAAAGATTGACGTGCACTGTTGTCATTTAGCTTTAACTCTTGGGTCATATACGATCTTCTAAGGACTTATAGCCAATTCTTACACTATAGGGAGATTCGAGAGATGTCTAGCTTTTAATAACGGTGCGATGCGGTCAGAGTTGGGTTTTAGTACTTCATGTTGGATATGCTGCAACTCATACTATTTACCTTCATGTATTTCATTTTCTCATACATAAACAAATATTATATTTACGAGTATGTTAACTTACGAGCACGTTATGAATTTCAGTTTACACACTTGTATTTCTAGTCACATTTGAAGTAAACGGCTCGATAGCCATTAGAAAGTGCTTGTTTTTATTTATTTCTGTTACTTCCCAACAGTTCACATAGTAGGTAGATGAAATCTTGTATGCGATGTTAAGGAGACTGATTCCTCTATGGCTAGCAAAGAGCTGTGACTTTGTGATGTCGGTCGATGTGAATGCAATCCATCCGCTTTCTCTAATCGTCTCTAAATCCCCTTTCTTAACTTGTGCGCAAATCTCTAAGGTTGATCTAAACATTGTGCTTAGCTCATTACTCATAGCTCTGGTCGAGGGGCTTGTACAAGCTATCTTTGAACATGAAGTCCTTTTCCTCTGGAGAAATGAGCGAATATCAGACTAATGTTGGTGAATTAATCTGTGACACGGATTGCAATCTTTGCTTAAGCCTTCCCCTGATAACAAACTCACACTCATAAATTCTGCAAATACATATGTATGTCGAGGAAATCATTGGAACTGCCTCTGACGTCGCCGTTGATTCCATCACTTTAAGAGCTCCTTTGCCAAAATTTCCACATTCTGCGTATGCATTTAAAATCAACCAGTTGTGCTTGCGTAGGACCGAATAATCAGTTGCACTTGAGTTTCTTTACTGCAGAATGTTGGTAGTGCTTATTCTCAGTGATTAGTGATTACACACCTTCTTTGTCAAGCATGACTAGGAATAGGCTATGGGGCATTTCATGTGAAGCAGACTGTAAAAAAAAGTGAGACTCTTTTGTTTTTTTTTTCATAATGAGCGCGCGCTCAAGGGGTTTGAGTACCCTTAAGGTCATTGTTCACAGCGCGGGGAAAGGAAATTTAGGGAGGAAGAAAAGAGAGGTACCGACGTACATTGTTTTTAAATGTTTGCAAGTTATAACGACCAGGAAATACAGGGATCGGCAAGGCATTCCATAATCGAGTTGTAAGGTTAGCAACGAATCACGATATTTTAGAGTACGTCCGAAAATGGGCTTGAGGGTATAATGATGAGCATTCATAGCGAGACGGGTGTTACGGTTGAAAGTTTGAATGAGCGGAATGCTACTGTCAATTTCAGTGGAGCACTGGTGGTGGAACTAGCAATAAAACAAAGTGAGACAGGAGACCTTACGTCGGTGTTCGAGCGTGTCAATTGATTGACAGGTATTAGTATCGTCAATAAGTTTCATCGCACGGTTTTGAATCCTATCTAGCAGGTGCAGAGATATTTTAGGAGCACCTGACCAGATGTGGGCATTGTACTATTTAAGGCGACGGATAGTTCGTCGTTTCCCAGACACGAGTCCTACTTGGATCTTCTGCTGTTCGACTCACGAATACAACCGACATGTACTAACCAACAAACTACAAACTGTCTACGCACTTTCGTGTATGACAGTGACCATTGCGGTCTCAGCACCGAAATAACTGTTCCCAACGAAATTGCGGAATCGGATGAGTTTGTTCAAAGGCATTCCTACAATTATAGTAGGGTGCGTTGGACACACTTCACCAGAACACTGACTAGAGCACTCTCCTCGAATTCGCTCTACCCACCGTCCAACAGAAATCTATCAAACGAGGAGATTGACAGGTATCTAAGACTAATGGACGAGACAATCAAACGAACAATGGACAAAACGATACCTCGGTACCAACACACTGATGACGAAGACTTATTCCGCAACGCAACTATTGACGCACTGCACCGACATAAAAGTATACTGCTGTCGGGACTAAAAGCCTTGTATATACAGTTTACTGACAGACATAACCCGGAGATTATGACGCTAAAGTCGTCGATCAAAAACCTCCAAGTATTAATAAAAGAAAATTACAGAGCATCTGTAAGTTTGTATTGGAACAACTAAATTCGAGCTGTAAACACCAGCAACCCGAATATGTTCCCGCAAATAAATAAAATATTTCGGAGAAAAGATCAAAACGACTTTTCGTGTCTTAAAATCGCCCGAACGACGGACAACGAGAACATACTTATAGCAGCAGGCATCGATCTAAATGAGGCCGTTGATGATGACAAGTTCTTTGTGATCGAGGATCCGCAGAAGAAGGTTGAGGCTATAGGAGCGACTGTACAGGAAGTGTACAAGGCGAACGACATTATTGGCCCGAACCACGACCTGAAAGGTCGAGTGCTTGTGCACAATTTCTTCCTTCGAAATGAAATAGTGAATTGGCGATTCGAGAGCTCGGGTTTCACTCAGTTCAGTGACGAGAATATGGCAAATAATGTCGTCAGCAACGATAGGTTACTACCTCCGTTCATTTCGAAGGAAGGGCTCCAAACGATGTTCGAATCATTTAGAAGTAATCAGTGTGAACCGATGAAATACCGAGCATTGCGCTTCGACATCTCCCACTAGAAGCGGTGAACATTTATAACACATTTATATCCCTAAAAGAGATAAAGATACTTCCAGTCCGGCGAATCTCCGTTCGATCAGTCTTCTTCCAAACACCAGTAAGGTTTTCGAGAAGGTGATCAATATAGTCCTGACTAAATGGGTTGAGGACAAACATATAGTTACGGATAATCAGTTCGGTTTAAAGGCGGGACATGATATCATTCATGCTGCGTCTAAACTGGTTTCTGATATCCAATGGAACAAAGGCAACAAACAGTGCACTGGTGCCTGCCGGATTGACTTGGAGAAAGCCTTCGATACCGTATGGTTAGAGGGACTCTTTTTCAAGCTGGACAGTTTGGGCATTAGTAAACCACTGCTGTATATTCTTTTTGATATGCTCTCCAGTAGACAGTTCATCGTGAAGAATGGCGATGTGACTTCTGCTGGAACTTTTAACATTAAAAGCGGTCTACAACAAGGTGCGGTAAATTCGACGATCCTGTTTAACATTTACATAAGTGATCTGATAGGTTCACTTCACCATGACACAGTACACAGACGACTTAATCGCGTACAGATCGGGTCCAAAGATTGAGGTCATTAATATGCTTTTGCAACGTGACTTCGACAAAATAAAGCGATATTGCGATGACTGGAAGTTGAAAATCAACATTCAGAAGTTGGAAGCCATTCTGTTTAGGACGCCTTTGTCTGGGGCCTCTAGGGATACCAGAAAGAATTGACGAAAGTTTTCTATCGTCGGACAACACGGACAGCCACTCGCTTGTCGAAATGTAGTCAGATACCTTGGGATCTGGCTAGATCAATATCTGTATTTTAACAAACATATAGATGTTGCTCTATAGATGTAAGTAGGTTAAGTAGATTAAGATTTATTTTTGTAGGTAGTTTGTAAGCTTTTAGTTTTAAGTTTTATAAAAAAATAAAAAATGCCCATTTACTAAGTTTTTTCTTAAAATTTATTTTCTTAGTTTTAGGATTAATTAATGTTTAAATTACAAATAAAATTAGACTGTGAGATACGTCGAAAGACATAGATTAAGTATTATGTTTAATTTAGAGTGCCCACATGGGGCCAGTAAGTTACAATAAGATTATTTTTAAGTCATTTAAGCTAATTTTTAAGCGTTTTGTTGTTTAGCATATAAGAGTAATTTAAGTTCTAAAAATAAAAATGCATAAAAACTGAAAAAAAACTGAATTGGCGGCGAAGGAAGAACTGTACAAATCGACGAGACCTTTCTTACAAAAAGGAAATACCACAGAGGCCGTGTAACCGAACAAATGAAAATCGTAGTTGTTGGAGTTATTTTGTAAAGAAGATAAGGTCGGACGCTTTTTTAAAGTGAACTCCAAAAGTAAAGAAGGCTTGTGGCCTTATATACACAAATACGTTAACCCCAACAGCAGTTGTATTTGTACCGACAGCGCACGCCAATAAGGTATTGACAAAATGTTCCCTACTTCTACGACTCATGAAATTACATACCACAGCAAAGGCGAATATGTTGACAAGTCCGATGCAACCAATACTATAAATTATCTTGAGAATCAGAACAAGCTTCTGAAAAAATAAATTTTGTGCCGCAATACAACGCAGCACCTTCACCAATATAAGGCACTTTTCTTTTACAGCAAATACTGCCTTGAAAAAAATTATAAGGACGACATGGGCTCCCAAATCACGGAATTTTTAATTGACGTAAAAAAAGTGTACCCAGGTTTTGTCAAAGATAAAGAAAGTGTGGGTTTGCAACTGAAGGAGTTCGACCCTCCGACCGTTCACAATGAGCACTTAGAAGGTATTTTACCACCAAAACAAGCTCGGCTCTTCACCATCATCGACGAACTCAACGAACTCAACGAACTCGACATTGCCCCCATTACGGATGATGACTGCATTGACAAAACTTACGAGGGGCGTTCAACATATTCTCGGTATCGGGTTGAAGCTGTGGTTGTATATATAAATTGACTTATTTATCAAGTAATACTATTATTTTAGTGCATTCATGTAAAATTTCATATAAATGTGATTATTAATTCGCGTTTTATCTCTAGTTAAACAGAATCATAATGGCAACTGAGACGATGATGGTGAAAATTGAGCATCGCGCTGTAATTAAATTTCTCACTAAGCAAGGAAAAAGTCAAAAAAACTATTCATGAAGAGATGGTGGCTGTTTACCAGGGTTCCGCACCTTCATTATCAACTGTGCAAAAGTGGTCAAGTGAGTTCAAGAGAGGCAGAGAGAGCATTGAAGACGACCCCCGCTCCGGCGCCCCGGCTACTGCTTGTACGGGAGAAAGCATCAAAGAAGTCGAAAAACTTGTTCTTGAGGATGCCCCAATAAAGGTGAAAATGATGGCAGAGATCACCAAGCTTTCAATTGGTACCATTCACACCATTCTTCATGACCATCTTAACCTTTCAAAGGTCAGTGCAAGGTGGGTGCCACGAATGCTCACAGCGCCTCAGAAAAAAGTGAGAATCGCATGCTGTAGAGAGCTTTTGGAGATGTGTAGTGAGAACGCGGACGGTGTTATGGATCGAATTGTTACTGGGGACGAAACATGGGTACACCACTATGACCCTGAAAGCAAACAAGAGTCCATGCAGTGGCATAAAAAAGGAACAGACCCCCCGAAGAAGTTCAAAGTCACTCCGTCTGCCGGGAAGCTCATGGCCACAGTTTTTTGGGACTCAAAGGGAATCTTGCTCATTGAGTACAAAAAAAAAGGTGAAACCATCAACGCCACATCCTACGCTTCCACTTTGCATAGTTTGCAAGAGGAAATTAAAAAGAAAAGACGGGGTAAACTCGCAGCGGGTGTGTTGCTTCTTCATGACAACGCTCCTGTTCACACGGCGCGAGTTTGCAAGGCTGCTCCGCGAGATTGTGGTTTCGAAGAAATCCAACACCCACCCTATAGTCCAGACCTTGCCCCTAGTGATTATTTCCTGTTTCCGGATTTGAAAAAATGTCTTCGTGGAAAAAGATTTTCGGATGATGAAGAACTCAAGTCGGCAATAAATGGGTATTTTGCAGAGAAAGAGGAAATTTATTTTTTTGAGGGTTTAAAAAAGCTTATCTCAAGATGTAACAAACGCATTGATGTTAGGCGAGATTATATTGAAAAATAAAAACAATTTAAATTGAATACGCATTTTCCTTCATATCGATACCGAGAATATATTGAACGCCCTCCTCTTTTGATATCGAAGGTCTCAGTTTTGTCAAAATATGCTAAATGCTCTCATATAACACCTTGAGAGGTTGAGCAACACTCGATCGACAAAGGCTCCCGCTGTAGACTTCTAACTGGCATGGACAGGAGGCACTAATATGGACATATATGGACATACATAATATATAAATACATGTACATATATATTGTTTTTTTTTAATATTTTTTTTATTTAGTTTTTTTTTTATATATATATTTTTTTTTCTTAAAACTAACTTAATTCTATCTAAGACTATATAAGCCGGCTATGACAAAAAAAAAATTAGGCTGGCCCACCTTGCTTCACATGAAGCTACCTATCACTGGAGGAGTTCGACGACGAAGCATCCTCCCCTTCAACAAGCCACCAAAATTGCTGGTGCTGCTGAGCAACATCCCTCCTGTCGCGACTCCCTACCGCCCTACTGGACCGGGGACGCTCCGCACTGCCATGTGCTACGAGTACGTCTCTGTCGTAGTTGAGTCGCCTGTCCGCAGCAGTTCGAGCGACGTGGAAGATTAGCGGCACCGCCAATCTGTCCTGGATCAGACCTTTACTATCTAGATAGAGGAACGCTTCTGGAGGAATAAAGCCTTCAAAGCGAACTCTCTCGTGTACACGGGAAATTCCAATATGTCAAAAGAGTAAATCTGGCAGCAGAAAGTGGAAGTTAAACATTCACCTGTTCAAACACAAACACCAGCCGATACTCCACAAGCTGCCTACGTCCAAATGGCAAAAGGCATGGGAAATACAGTAAAACAAGCGAAGGTTGGTTCGCAGGCCCAGCGACTAGAGCACCGGAACCTGTCACCGACATGCTAGCTATCTTGCTCTCTGTTCAGGGTCAGATGGTTCAGCTTCAGCGTCAAATACAGGAACAGGCTACGCGGGTAGATCAAATATACGCACTGCTGGCGAGCCCAACGCACCTCCAGTCGTAATGGGTGCGTATATAGCGGAGCTAAATATGAAGGTGCTTGCAGTGAATGTGAATTCACTGATTAGGTTCGAATGAAGACTCTCACTACTTAAGTTGCTTAAAGACCAATCCCCTGAGGTGCTTTTGGTTTGCCAATCTAAGCTTACCAAAAACACAAAATGATGCACAGAAGATATAAAATAGAACGAAGAGACCGATCCAACTCCATTCAAGTAGGAGGCCTTGCGATCTTTAATAGAAAAGGACTGCGTTTTAAAAGAATATACAGTCGGGTAGTACGTAGGTTCCAGGTGCTAGAGACATGCATCGTGCGTATTGTTCTACGTAGTTGAAAGCGGTTATACATGGTGTCTGCTTATGTAACTACCTAAGGCTACTCAATCCACCTTATTCATCTCAGAGCTCAAGACACTTTATTGATTCCTATGGCTGGAATTTGAGGAGAATTATTTTATTATCGGCGGGGATTTCAATGCCAAACATACAGATTGGGGAAATAATATACAAAACAAAAGTGGGAATTCATTTTCTAGATGAGTCCTATTTGGATCTTCTGCTGATCGACACACTAATAGAACTTACATGCACTAACCAACAAACTACAAACTGTCTACGCACTTTCGTGTATGACAGTGACCATTGCGATCTCAGCACCGAAATAATTGTTCCCAACTAAACTACGGTATTCGAAGAGTTTGTTCAAAGGCGTTCCTACAATTATAGTAGTGTACGTTGGACACACTTCTCAAAACCGAGACGAGAGCACTCTCCTCAAATTCGCTCTACCCACCGTCCAACAGAAATCTGACAATCGACGATTGACAGGTACCTAAAACTAATGGATTAGACAATTAACCTTCCGTAAACCTGGTGAACAGAATAACGACATGGGCCTGGTGGGGTCCAGAAGACAACGGGAAGATATATTTAATGGCTTATGAAAAAAGGATTCTCGTTTTATTTATATATGCATGAAGTTAAACTACAAACGTATAATTTAAACAAAACAATTATTAATTTCCGATCTCTAGTATTTGTTATCCTTATGCATTCCAAGGCCATTGTCTCTCTTATATTTCTTTCTTGTGGACGTTCTCTGAAAATTCTATTAAATACTTTGAAGTGAACTTTACAAAAGTTAAAAAATTCATTAGTTGGTGCCTTCAGACTTCCAAAGTCACTTCTTTGAGAATCATTTTTGCAAAGGTGAAAAATTCCGAAGGACATGTTATTTTTTCATCAGTTTTTAAAAATAGTTTGGAACAATTTGAACATTTGTTTCTTAAAAGCATTTTAAAAGCAAGATATCCAGTAAAATATCGCATTGCTGTTGTTTCTAATGTGATTTTAGTTTCGATTTCATTTCGATATCACAAATGACTTTTTCGTACAGAGTTTCATCGCATATGATTTTCTTACGATCCTTAAGCAATGAGAAAGTTTTTGGAATATTAGTTTGAGTTGGGGATGAGTCTACGTTTAAAAATTCTACTTCATCATCATCACAGTTACTGAAAGGAGAAAAATTAATAAGATTTGACGAGAGAATTTTCGACATCAATTAAATTCGTAAGCAGACGGATTTTTGTTGTAACCACCTTTGATGCGAATAATAGAAAATAAATTTTCTAATACGTCTTGATGAATTCTCTTTGTTGGTAAATAATCCACGTTCTCATATAGGCTATTGCTTATATCATGACAAAGTAATAAGACCCCATTTACAGTTTGTTCCATTCCTTTTAAACAAAAGTTTCTTGGAAGGTTAACTGATTTTTGTATATCTTTTAAGTAAGACAAATATTGTTTCAACTCATTATGAGCTGGATTCTCTAGCTGAACTCCCCGTCTTAAAACATTATTGTCATAATGTGAACTACTATCCATGCAGTCAAATACATTGTTCACTTTTAGTACGAACTCTTTCGTTGCTACAGCTTTATTAGAGCTTTCTTTTAAGTATGCATTTGGTGCTATATGACAACTTCTAAATTTTAAACATGTCTTAGCTACGTTTTATAAGCTTTTCTATTATTGGCCAAACAATAGCACATACCTTTAGACCAAGTTCTTGACAGATTTTTAAATTGTTTTTTTTTATAATTTTGCTTAGGATATCCCCATTTACACCGTTTACTGACACAAAATAGTTTAAAACACTTTTCCAATTATCAAACAAACCATTTAGCATGAAAACACATATTTCATTAGCAAACAATCTAATTCTATCTACACCAAGGTCTTCGAAACCATCTATTAAATCATTTTTTATATTATATCATTTTTATATTATTACGAATCCTAATTTCATCAAATATCAGGACAACACAACGTTCTCGCTGGTTTAATAAAGCGAACTCTGACTTAAGATACGAATGAGCATTGTTTTTATATCTTGGTTGTAATCCTTTTACAGGAGCCCATCTACAGAAAGAGGAAATGTGAGGAAGTTTAAAGCCAAGTCTATTTCTCAAAAATTTATAGGCGCTTTGTGATCTATAATAACTATTTTGGGAAAGTTCTTTTTCGTGGCTGTTGTATTTTGTAGTCTTTGATTCTTTCAGGAGCATTTTACAAAATCTTTTTGAATGGTCTGAAATATTGAGCCTTTCGATTTGAGACGTCGTAGATATTTTATTTTTATTAAAAAATTTTGTGGCAGTATGCGCTCTGTTTTTTTTGTAATATTTTATTTTTAAATTTCTTAATTTAAGTTTGTAACTTAATATTTTTTTTAAAGCTGCATTTTTTGCTCCTCTTTTGCACATCTTTTCAATAACTGATCGCACCTTGCACACGAAATGTTGCAACTGCTCGACGTTCTTCTTCGTTTAGTTAAAGGAGACTTCAGATCTTCTAAATTCAAGTTTGAATCCAAACTAGAATTTAAATTTAAGGAAGGCACAGCATCCGCCTTATGATATTTTTTTCCTACAAACTCGGTACAAATATTACCTCCACAAAGTATTTGCCTTCATTTTAAAACCACATGCCTTCATTTAAAAATTTAATATTTCATTTTTTTCCCTAGAAGGACATTTAACAATTTTCAAGTCAGGGTAATTCCTTTTAACATAGTTTTCCTACAAACAGAACGAGAAACTCCAGATAATCTCTTGTCACCCATTGCTATCGAAAAATAAACTGCACAATATTATATCGCTGAAAAAGTACTGCTGACAAAATTTACTAAGAAAAATTGTTCAGTCACATAAATAAACATCCAAATCGGTCGAGAGCCGACGGCAAATGAGGTAAAGCAACTACACAGCCAGCGAGCGCGCCGCGTAGCTCCGTGAACTGTGGTTGTTTTATGTATGAGGATAAGGGTTGAAAACAGAAACCATAGACACATCTGCACGGCGCGGCGCATGCCTGCTCGTCGGCTGTACAAGTTAACGAATTCTATTACAATTCGCTACGTTCCCACGAATCATCACGTACCATAGCTACCACGAGCCCATCGCATGCAAACAATGCTGACACAACGTCTGGAGCTCATATTGCACTTGACCAAATGAATGCAGTGCACATGAGACGTTCCCATGCACCTAATCACCAAACACCGGATGAATGCGGGATTGCTACGTAAGCAGTCGCAGTTTATATAAGGTAGAAAAATGTTAGAACTAAGTTAGTCTTAAAAAAGGTATTGACCAAATAAAGTTTTTTTTTAAACTCAAAATAATTTAATAAAGTTTAATTGGCGCCCGAGCAGGGACTCTGGTAAAAAGGTGTTAGTGCGATTACTAAAAATAATAAAAGTCCCAAAGTGGTACAAAGTGGTACATCGCGAAAGTCCCAAAGTGGTACAAAATAACTATTATCCGAAAAGTCCCCAAGTGGTACGGGAAAATAGAAGTGCACCAAAAGCCAGAGTCCAGGCGACTATCGGTATTATCGCGTTTCCTAAACAGTGAATAAGTGATCAAATCAAAGTTGGAGAAATTACCTAAAGGGCCCCCAAGTAACCAACGTGAAAGGGACGTAGAACACAAGAGTCTGCTGCCGCTCCACAGAATGCCGATGCTCGCGTTAGTTTTGTAAGTTTATTTTTTAAGCAAATTAATATAAAATCATAGAATATAAGTGAATAGAAGTGAATCTATAGTTAAAATAATTAAATTTTGCACAACACATTAAACCATACTTTAATTGTTAAATAAAATAGAGTTGATTTTTTTTCCATCGATAGCAATTAACTAAAATAGTTTTAATCGTCATTATTTTGCATAGAGTATAAGTGAATACAAGTGAATTTATAGCTAAGATAATTAAATTTTTACACAACATATTAAAACATATTCTGTTTGCTAAATAAGAATAGAGTTAATTTTTACATAATATTTAGTGATAGACCCAATTAATTAAAATAGTTTTAACTCGTTATTATTTTGTATTCCATAAGTTACGTTTTACCTTTTCATAATTTTTCCTTTCTTTCGGTCTGTGTGTGATTAACTAGTAAAAATGGTTAACGAAAATATAATTAGACCCCCCGTAATTAATATTCCCAACGCCCCAAATGCACCTAACCAACCCCAAGTCTCACCTGAGTTACGAGTAGTTATAGAGGGAATGATCAGTCAAATACTGAATACCCAGTGTCGAAATTTAGTCCAAAATATTCTCAATCCCAACGCAGATCTTGGTAGGGGAGTTGATCAAACAATAAGGTCTGAATTACGTGGAAATCTGACGGATCTTGACAAGATCCCAGATGTAGTTCGCTGCCTGAGAGAATTCTCCGGTCAGCCAGGCGGAAATACATTGTTCACTTTTAGTACGAACTCTTTCGTTGCTACAGCTTTATTAGAGCTTTCTTTTAAGTATGCATTTGGTGCTATATGACAACTTCTAAATTTTAAACATGTCTTAGCTACGTTTTATAAGCTTTTCTATTATTGGCCAAACAATAGCACATACCTTTAGACCAAGTTCTTGACAGATTTTTAAATTGTTTTTTTTTATAATTTTGCTTAGGATATCCCCATTTACACCGTTTACTGACACAAAATAGTTTAAAACACTTTTCCAATTATCAAACAAACCATTTAGCATGAAAACACATATTTCATTAGCAAACAATCTAATTCTATCTACACCAAGGTCTTCGAAACCATCTATTAAATCATTTTTTATATTATATCATTTTTATATTATTACGAATCCTAATTTCATCAAATATCAGGACAACACAACGTTCTCGCTGGTTTAATAAAGCGAACTCTGACTTAAGATACGAATGAGCATTGTTTTTATATCTTGGTTGTAATCCTTTTACAGGAGCCCATCTACAGAAAGAGGAAATGTGAGGAAGTTTAAAGCCAAGTCTATTTCTCAAAAATTTATAGGCGCTTTGTGATCTATAATAACTATTTTGGGAAAGTTCTTTTTCGTGGCTGTTGTATTTTGTAGTCTTTGATTCTTTCAGGAGCATTTTACAAAATCTTTTTGAATGGTCTGAAATATTGAGCCTTTCGATTTGAGACGTCGTAGATATTTTATTTTTATTAAAAAATTTTGTGGCAGTATGCGCTCTGTTTTTTTTGTAATATTTTATTTTTAAATTTCTTAATTTAAGTTTGTAACTTAATATTTTTTTTAAAGCTGCATTTTTTGCTCCTCTTTTGCACATCTTTTCAATAACTGATCGCACCTTGCACACGAAATGTTGCAACTGCTCGACGTTCTTCTTCGTTTAGTTAAAGGAGACTTCAGATCTTCTAAATTCAAGTTTGAATCCAAACTAGAATTTAAATTTAAGGAAGGCACAGCATCCGCCTTATGATATTTTTTTCCTACAAACTCGGTACAAATATTACCTCCACAAAGTATTTGCCTTCATTTTAAAACCACATGCCTTCATTTAAAAATTTAATATTTCATTTTTTTCCCTAGAAGGACATTTAACAATTTTCAAGTCAGGGTAATTCCTTTTAACATAGTTTTCCTACAAACAGAACGAGAAACTCCAGATAATCTCTTGTCACCCATTGCTATCGAAAAATAAACTGCACAATATTATATCGCTGAAAAAGTACTGCTGACAAAATTTACTAAGAAAAATTGTTCAGTCACATAAATAAACATCCAAATCGGTCGAGAGCCGACGGCAAATGAGGTAAAGCAACTACACAGCCAGCGAGCGCGCCGCGTAGCTCCGTGAACTGTGGTTGTTTTATGTATGAGGATAAGGGTTGAAAACAGAAACCATAGACACATCTGCACGGCGCGGCGCATGCCTGCTCGTCGGCTGTACAAGTTAACGAATTCTATTACAATTCGCTACGTTCCCACGAATCATCACGTACCATAGCTACCACGAGCCCATCGCATGCAAACAATGCTGACACAACGTCTGGAGCTCATATTGCACTTGACCAAATGAATGCAGTGCACATGAGACGTTCCCATGCACCTAATCACCAAACACCGGATGAATGCGGGATTGCTACGTAAGCAGTCGCAGTTTATATAAGGTAGAAAAATGTTAGAACTAAGTTAGTCTTAAAAAAGGTATTGACCAAATAAAGTTTTTTTTTAAACTCAAAATAATTTAATAAAGTTTAATTGGCGCCCGAGCAGGGACTCTGGTAAAAAGGTGTTAGTGCGATTACTAAAAATAATAAAAGTCCCAAAGTGGTACAAAGTGGTACATCGCGAAAGTCCCAAAGTGGTACAAAATAACTATTATCCGAAAAGTCCCCAAGTGGTACGGGAAAATAGAAGTGCACCAAAAGCCAGAGTCCAGGCGACTATCGGTATTATCGCGTTTCCTAAACAGTGAATAAGTGATCAAATCAAAGTTGGAGAAATTACCTAAAGGGCCCCCAAGTAACCAACGTGAAAGGGACGTAGAACACAAGAGTCTGCTGCCGCTCCACAGAATGCCGATGCTCGCGTTAGTTTTGTAAGTTTATTTTTTAAGCAAATTAATATAAAATCATAGAATATAAGTGAATAGAAGTGAATCTATAGTTAAAATAATTAAATTTTGCACAACACATTAAACCATACTTTAATTGTTAAATAAAATAGAGTTGATTTTTTTTCCATCGATAGCAATTAACTAAAATAGTTTTAATCGTCATTATTTTGCATAGAGTATAAGTGAATACAAGTGAATTTATAGCTAAGATAATTAAATTTTTACACAACATATTAAAACATATTCTGTTTGCTAAATAAGAATAGAGTTAATTTTTACATAATATTTAGTGATAGACCCAATTAATTAAAATAGTTTTAACTCGTTATTATTTTGTATTCCATAAGTTACGTTTTACCTTTTCATAATTTTTCCTTTCTTTCGGTCTGTGTGTGATTAACTAGTAAAAATGGTTAACGAAAATATAATTAGACCCCCCGTAATTAATATTCCCAACGCCCCAAATGCACCTAACCAACCCCAAGTCTCACCTGAGTTACGAGTAGTTATAGAGGGAATGATCAGTCAAATACTGAATACCCAGTGTCGAAATTTAGTCCAAAATATTCTCAATCCCAACGCAGATCTTGGTAGGGGAGTTGATCAAACAATAAGGTCTGAATTACGTGGAAATCTGACGGATCTTGACAAGATCCCAGATGTAGTTCGCTGCCTGAGAGAATTCTCCGGTCAGCCAGGCGAGTTCAGCTCTTGGAAAAAGAGCGTGGACCGCATCATCCGTCTCTACGAGCCCATCAAAGGCTCACCAAAGTATTTTGGAGTTCTAAATGTGATAAGAAACAAGATCGTAGGAAATGCGGATATCGCATTGGAATCCTACAATACACCCCTTGATTGGGACTGTATATCACGCTGTCTGACTATGCACTACGCCGATAAGCGTGACCTGGGAACTCTGGAATACCAGATGACTTCCCTAGTGCAAGGAAATGACACGATACAAGGTTTCTATCAAGCCGTGTACTCCCATCTGTCATTGATCCTCAATAAGATCGCTAGTATGGACGTCGGTACCGAAGCTTTAACTCTGCTAACGAAGACATATAGAGACAAAGCATTGGACACGTTCGTGAGAGGATTAAAAGGAGACCTCCCAAGACTCCTGGGAATACGTGAACCAGTTGATCTTCCACAAGCACTCTACTTGTGTTTAAAACTCGAGAATCAAAACTTTAGAACCAATTACGCTAACAACAACCATGGAATGTCCAGAAAACCACACCATCAACACCCTCCTCCACTTCCTCCACGGAAACAAAACCAAAACCCATATCCTTATGCAGGTAATACTCCTTTCTTCCCACAACTCACTTACTTTCCACAACCAGTTAATAACTTTAACCAAAGACTCGTTCCACATAATAACGTTCCTCATCAGGCTTACCACCCTAATTTTAACTACCAACAACAAAACCAAAGTTCTCGACCTCAAATCTATCAGAGTCAGCAATATCCTTATCCAAACCAAGGGAGCCATGGGCAACCATCAGCACCACAAAGACAATCTCGTCAAGAACCAATGGAGACAAGCACCATACAAACACGAGCAGTAAACTATACAAACCAACCCAGGCCCCAGACTAACTGGCCACCTGCACCGAAGAGGCCAAACCTTCCAGCCCAAGGACCGCACCCAAACAAAATGCAGAGAAACTTCCATACTACAGCCTGCGAACCGAATGGAGAATTGCAAGAATATCAACAACTCGTCGCTATAGAAGATGCAAATAATAATCAAACATTGGTTGATTATCTCGAATACTCCGGACATGAGCAAACCAACCATCAGGAACACCACGAGCCTGCAGTTAGTGCCTCCAGTAACACTGAAGTTTCCCACCAATCCCAAGATATCCATTTTTTAGGCTAAACAGCTCTTCGCTGCCTTATTTTGAATACCAGACGGAGAGCGGCAATGTTTTAAGGTTTTTAATAGACACAGGTTCCAACAAGAACTACATACACCCGAAGTGTGTAAGAAACCTTATACCTAACGATAACCCATTTTACGCCAACTCTGTCGGTGGCAATATAAAAATAACACACCACGCTATACTAAATCTTTTTGGTCCTAATAACGTAGGTCTTAAATTTTTTATCCTTCCTTCACTACAATCGTTTCACGGCATCATCGGCAATGATAGCCTCAAAGAATTAGACGCTGTAATACATACCGCAAAAAGTTTCCTCATCGTTCAAAACAATATCAAAATTCCTATAAAGCAACACATTTCAGAATCAGTCAACAACATACGTGTAAGAATTTCTCACTTAAATTCAAACCAAATAGGAAATCTCAATTCCGTCTTAAGAAAATTTCCTAACCTTTTCGCGGAACCAGATCAGAGATTGACATATGCCACAGTAGTAAGAGGTGAAATTCGGACTGTTGATGATAACCCAGTTTATTCAAAGTCCTACCCTTACCCAATGGCTCTAAAACCATTTGTGGATAACGAAATCAAGAAATTGCTAGATGACGGCATCATACGACCTTCACGGTCTCCCTATAATGCACCTGTGTGGGTAGTCCCGAAGAAGCTAGACGCTTCAGGGGAGAAAAAGTTTAGGTTAGTGATTGACTATAGGAAACTTAATTTAGTCACTATACCCGACAGGTATCCAATACCTGAAATTAACGAAGTATTGTCCAATCTGGGAAAAAATAAACTATTTACAGTTATTGACTTAAAAAGCGGATTCCACCAAATACTTTTGAAGGAATCAGATATCGAAAAGACTGCCTTTTCAGTCAATCACGGTAAATACGAGTTTACCCGTCTTCCTTTTGGGCTGAAAAATGCCCCTTCGATATTCCAACGCGCACTCGATGATATCCTTAGAGAACACATAGGAATAAGGTGCTATGTCTACATAGATGACATAATCATCTTCGGTCGTAATGAAGAAGAGCACTTTAGAAATCTCACACTAGTCTTTGAGACTTTAGAAAAAGCAAATATGAAAGTCCAAATGGATAAGTGTGAATTTCTCCAAACGTCCGTTGAATTTCTAGGATTTCTTGTTTGCGAAAACGGAATCAGAACCAATCCTGATAAGGTGAAAGCTATAGTTGATTTTCCACCCCCAAAAACGCTTAAAGATCTAAGATCTTTCCTGGGCATGTCAGGGTACTACCGCCGCTTCATTCCTGGTTATGCCAAACTTGCAAATCCCCTTACCAATCTCTTAAGAGGGGAAGAAGGACGTGGACGCGTGTCCAAACAAATATCAAAAAACGTTCCTATCCATCTGAACCAGCAAGCACTAGAAGCATTCGGGAAAATTAAGAACGCACTCGTATCCCAAGAAGTTCTATTAGCATACCCAGATTTGTCAAAAGATTTCGAACTCACCACCGATGCGTCCAATCATGCAATTGGTGCGGTATTATCCCAAAACAACAAACCAATAACTTTTCTGTCCCGAACATTAAGTAAAACTGAGGAAGCATACGCAACCAACGAAAAGGAAATGCTCGCCATCATCTGGGCACTCAACTCTCTGAGGAATTTCCTTTACGGTTCAAGGAAGGTGAAAATTTTCACCGATCACCAACCGTTAACGTATGCACTTAGCAACAGAAACAATAATGCTAAGATGAAAAGATGGAAAGCCATCTTGGAGGAATACGATCACGAAATTATTTACAAACCTGGCACTACAAATGTTGTAGCCGATGCCCTATCTAGACCCCCACCTACAACTTTCACCAACTCTCTAACTCTAACCCAACATAGTGACGAAAGTTCGTCACACAACCTTATCCCATTCGTTGAGGTAAATATTAACGCATTCAAAACCCAACTCATTCTCGAAACAGGGGAAAAAACCCACTATAAACTTGAAAAACCTTTCTCAACATATTGGAGACATACCTTTACCGAACCTCAATATACTAAGGAAAATTTAATAGGTATATTTAAAAGATTTCTTAATCCTAATGTAATCAATGCAATTATGGCTGATGAAACCACCATGGGAATAATCCAAGAAATTTACCCCTTGTATTTCCACAACTATAAAATCAGATTTACCCGAATAAAAGTAGAAGATTTAGAAAGTGAAACAGAACAGGAAACCATAATTTTAGAATGCCACAAAAGAGCACATAGGAACGCAAAAGAAAACAGACTTCAAATTATCGAAAGATACTTTTTTCCGAAAATGAGCTCCAAAATAAAGAAATTAGTTAATCAATGTGGTATTTGTAAAGGAAACAAGTACGATCGCCATCCTAACAACCCCATTATAAAACCTACTCCCATCCCTGAATATCCTGGACACACACTACATATAGACATCTACACAACAGAACGACATCTGGTATTGACAGCCATAGACAAATTCACAAAATTAGCCCAAACAAAAACACTTAAATCCCGAGCCATTGAAGACATTAGACAACCTTTAAGAGAACTATTATTTTTCTTTGGAATCCCCAAATACGTAGTTATAGACAACGAGAAATCTTTAAATTCAGCTTCCATCACATTCATGATGGAAGACCAGCTAAAAATTAATATTTTCAAAACCCCATCTTACAAGAGTGAAGTCAACGGTCAAGTTGAGAGATTTCACTCAACTCTGTCGGAAATCATGCGGTGCATAAAGACCGACGGTACACACCGTTCATTCGAGGAATTACTCGAACGATCTGTATATGAATACAATTGTACCATTCACTCTGTTACAGGAAAAAAACCAATTGACCTTTTTTATGGTAGAAACGTCACTACAGATCCTGAGCAATTTGAAAAATCTAGGTTAGATAACATAAACCAGCTGAAGGAAAAACAGGTAAAAGATCTTAGTTACCATAATAAAGATAAACAGCAACCGAAAACGTACTCACCAGGTCAAACAATTTTTGTCAAAAACAATAAACGTTTAGGTTCAAAGCTTACGCCACGGTTCAAAGAAGAAATCGTTGAAGAAAACAGACCAACAACAGTTTTAACGAAATCGGGCAGGGTCATACACAAAAGTAATATCCGAAGTTAAGCAGCTATTACTATCTCATTCACAGGTTACTCATCACCCACTCCTCCTATGGTGATATCCAGATCCTAGACTACTCTAGCTCCTATGTTCTAGCATTACATACTGGAACAGCAATAATCCAGAAGGGAAACGTGAAACTAATTCACGTCGTCGAAATAAATCAGTACGAGACTTTCATAACCCACACTTCATCCTTAATATCGGAGCACATCCCCAAGGCCAACTCCTTCCTTCCATTCCTTGAACATGAATTATACCTAATACAAAATTTAATAGACAATATTAAAGCGCACAGAACGAAAAGATCACTAAATTTCATCGGGTCAGCTTGGAAGTGGATAGCGGGAAATCCCGACCACGACGATCAGATCCTTATGGAAAACAAAATAAATAATATAATTGAAAATACAAATAATCAATTTTTTATAAATAAAGCAATTAAAGATAGAATTAATCAACTAACTAATGTTACCAATGACATACTTAACGCAATAAAAAAGGATAGAATATTTACAAATGAATTAGCTTTAAGTTTACATTTAAAAATAAAATTGATTAAAGAAGAATTAACGAATACAATTTATGCCATAGAGTTAGCAAAAACAAACATTGTGAATTCAAATATATTGTCAAAAACGGAAATTAATTTAATATTGAATAAGATAGATAAGAGTAGTATTCCATATGAAAATGCCGAAGAAGCATTGTCATTAGCTAGTGTTAAGATTGGTTTAAATTCAACCCAACTTTTATATATAATAGATATTCCCACAACCAATGGAAAGATATATGAAAAATTGTTAGTAAAACCCATTAAAACAAATAAAAATACTATATATAAGATACCATACGAAAATATTTTAAGAAAAGATGAAGAAATCTTAGCCATAGTAAAAGATTGTAAAACAATTAATAACTTATTACTTTGTAAGCAAAACGATGTCTTAGATCTAATTAATGATAAGTGTATTTCAAATTTGTTAAGTAGTAAAAATGCGACATGTAGTGTGACAAATAGCCAACATATCCCGAGGGTGGAAGAACTAGCTCCTGGAATCTTACTTCTGAACAACTTTCAAGGCGAAATAAAAATAAATGACACCACGCAAGCGGTAAAAGGAACGTATCTCATCAAGTTCGTGAACACCACAGTCACAATAGATAACCAAAAGTTTACATCTGAAGAAATAACCCAATTACATGCACTGCCACCTTTCCTCCAACCATCATCCGAAGGAACCGAAATCGAACAAATTATATCACTTGAATGGATGAAAGAACTTCATATTAATACGACAAAACAAATCGATCTAATTAAAACCGAAAAGGTGATTCATCAATGGATCAACTACTCAGTCCTAATAATAATAGTCATTATCGTACTACTCCTCCAAATAATAAGCCCAAGATCAAAAAGAACTCCTGAAACAACAGTCATCCCAATATCCCTCCTAGGCGAATCAGAAAACCAAACAAAGAAACCTTCAAGAATAATAGAACATCCAAATATCTACAATTTGCCATATTTTTAAACAAAACGAGGACGCTTTGCATTTAAGACGGGAGGAGTTAACGAATTCTATTACAATTCGCTACGTTCCCACGAATCATCACGTACCATAGCTACCACGAGCCCATCGCATGCAAACAATGCTGACACAACGTCTGGAGCTCATATTGCACTTGACCAAATGAATGCAGTGCACATGAGACGTTCCCATGCACCTAATCACCAAACACCGGATGAATGCGGGATTGCTACGTAAGCAGTCGCAGTTTGTATAAGGTAGAAAAATGTTAGAACTAAGTTAGTCTTAAAAAAGGTATTGACCAAATAAAGTTTTTTTTTAAACTCAAAATAATTTAATAAAGTTTAATTTACACACAATACGATCAACACATACGAACTTGAAGTTCGAAGTAAAAACAGGCAATTGCAAACTGGTTATCTATGTAAACTATAGCATCTGTGGTTAAACGAATAATGGACAAAATGATACTACGGTATCAAAACACTGATAATGAAGACTTATTCCGCAATGCAACTATTGACGCACTGCACCCACATTAGACTGTTGTGAAGACTAAAAAACCTTGTACAGACAGTTTACTGACAGACATAACCCGGAGATCATAACGCCGAAGTCGTCGATTAAAAATCTCCACACGTTAATCAAAGAAAATTAGAGAAAATCTGTAAGTTTGTATTGGAACAATAAAATTCGGGCTGTAAACATCAGCAACCCGAATATGTTCCCGCAAATAAATAAAATATTTCGGAGAAATAATTAAGACGACCTTCCAAATCTTAAGATCGCCCAAACGACGAACAACAAACAAATACTTGTAGCAGCAGTCATAGATCCAAATGAGTCCATTGATCATGACAACTTCTTTGTGATCGAGCATACGCAAGATAAGGTAGGGCTATAGGAGCGACTTTCCAGGAAGTGTACAAGGCGTATGACATCATTGGCCTGAGCCACGACCTGAAAATCGAGTCGTTATGCACAATTTCTACCTTTGAAATGAAACAGTGAACTGGCGATTCGAGAGCTCGGGTTTCACTCAGTTCAGTGCCGAGAATATGTCAAATAATGTTTATCGCCGATGAGAAGGTACTACCCCCGTTCATTTCTTTCGAAGCAAGAGCTCCAAACGATCTTCGAATCATTCAGGAGTAAGTGTGAACCGATGGAATACCGAAAGTTGTGCCCCAACATCTCCCATTGGAAGCGGAGGACATTTATACAACCCTATTTAATAATGCCATGAATAATGCCCATTATCCAGATGAAAACTGCGGAGGTACATCCCATCTCCAAAAGGGATAAAAACACTTCTAATCCGGAGAATGTCCGGTCGATCTGTCTCCTTCCAAAAATCAGTAAGGTTTTCGAGAAGGTAATCAATAGAGTCCTGACTATGTGGATTGAGGAAAAACATATGAACTCATATAGTTCCAGATAATCAATTCGATTTTAAGGCGGGGCTTGATGCCATTCAAGGGCAAGTGCACTGGTGTCTGCCTCATTAATTTGGAAAAAGCCTTCTTTACAGTATGGTTGGAGGGCCTCTTCTTCAATCTGAAAAGGCTGGGGATTTGTAAACCACTTCTGTATATAATTTTCAATATGCTCACGGAGAGACAGTTCATCGCCAAAAATGGCGATGTAACTTCTGCTAGAATATTTCACATTATAAACGGTCTGCAATAAAATGCGATAAATTCGCAGATCCAATTCAATATTCACATAAGCGGCGACCTATAAGTTCGCCAAAGTGAAGGCAGACGACTTAATCGCGTACGGATCAAGTCCGAAGATTGAGGTCATTGACATACTTTTGCAACTTGGCTTCGACAAAATTAAACGGTATTGTGCTGACTGGAAGTTTAAAATCAACTTTCATAAGTTTTGGCGAAAGTTTTCAATGGTGGGACAACACGGATAGCCCCTTGCTTGTCGAAATGTGGTCAGATACCTTGGGATCTGGCTAGATCAATATATTGGTTTTAACAAATATATATATGTTGCTTTGGCCAGAGCCGAAGGTGCTTTTGCATTACAAAGAGACTGCATCAGCTTACTTGATGCAAGGGTGATGGCGATCCGCTACAAGGCCCTTATCCGTCAGTGCGAAGCGTCTCCGGTTCAGTAGGGCGGTAGGGAGTCGCGACAGGAGGGATGTTGCTCAATAGCACCAGAAATTTTGGTGGCTTGTTGAAGGGGAGGATGCTTCGTCGTCGAACTCCTCCAGTGATACTCGTAGGTAGCTTCATGTGAAGCAAAGTGGGCCAGCCTATTTTTTTTTCAGCCATGGCCGGCATATAGTTTTAGATAGAATTAAGTAAGTTTTAAGAAAAAAGAAGATAACTAAAAACAAAAACAAGGCAAAAATAAACAAAAATGTATATATTATATATACATGTACTTATATATTATGTATATACATATTATGTATATATATATTTATGTATGGCTATATTTGTGTTAGATGTAAGTAGGTTAAGATTTATTTTTAGGTAGTCTGTAGGTTTTTATTTAGTTTTAAGTTTTAAAATAAAATAAAAAAATAGGTCATGATGCTAGGTTTTTTTTGTTAAAAAATGTTTTCTTAGTTTTAGTATTAATTAATGTTAAAATCGATATAAAATTAGACTGTAAGATACGTCGAGAGACATAGTTTAAGTGTTAGGTTTAACTTAGAGTGCCCGCATGGAGCCAGTAAATTATAATAAGGTATTTTTAAGTTATTTAAGCTAATTTTTAAGCGTCTTAGCAAGTAAGAGTAATTTAATTGATATAAATAAAAATGTATTGAAACTGAAGGCCCTTATCCGGCCTACCCTTGTATCTGGATGTCCCGTGTGATTCAACGTGAGAGAAAATTTATTGGAAACGATAAAGCGAATCTAATAAGAGAGGACAATTTCGTCATTAAGTCGACTCGAAGGCACATTACAAGAACAATGGCCTCGTCGAAGAACCTGATCTCTGAGGCTTACTACCCCAATTATGTATATGTATCAGGAGAGAGTACGTTTTGACGGTTTACACCTCTAGAAGCGTTCCTCTATCTTAATATGAAAGGGTTAATCTAATAAAATAACGGTACCGCTAATCTTCAATGTCGTTCTAATAGCTGCGGACAGGCAACTCAACTGCGACAGAGACAAAGCACACGGCAGTGCGGAGCGTCTCCGGTTCAGCAGGGTGCCAATGAGTCGCTACACATAGGACCAACAATTTTGGTGGCTTATTGAACGAGAGGAAGCTGCTAAGCCGTATTCCTCTAGTACAAGGTAGCTTCATTAGGAAGCAAAGTCGGTCATCAGTCTAGCTTATTAGTCGTTGTCATTAGCATTACGTCGAGTTAGGGTAGGCTTAAAAAATGAAACAATTATAAAAATAAAGAAAAAAATAAAATCAAAAAATGTAAATAAAAAAAGAACAAAAGAGATGTGGGACAACTTATAAGTGAGGGATAATCCATACACCAGAAAAAATTGTGGTATTTATGCCTTAAAATATTGTAAGTAGGTTAAGTTTTATTTTTACGTAGTTTATAGGTTTATAGCTTATAGTTATAAGTTTTATACAAAGGTCCATGTACTAAGTTTTTTTTACGTAAAAAGAATTGTTTTCTTAATTTTACCTTTTATGAATATAAAAATATAAATAATTCCTGTAATATACGTCGAAGGACATAGTATATTTAATAGGTTTTGTAACAAAACATAACTTCATAAAATTTTGTTATAAAAAGAATATTGTAACCCTTAACCTAATTGTAATGAATTTTGTTATAAAATGAAAAATTTATCTTTATTTATCAATAATGAACTTTTGTAAAAATATTTGTAATATAATATATATATTTCCTATTGTATTGGCAACCCTTAAATAATAAACAGCCAGAGAGCTTTAACACAAAAAAGCTTTTCTCGAAAAAGCTCACCTCTTCACTTCGAAGAAGGGTATAAAAGCCGAGCACGATCAAAGCCAAAGTCACTCAGGTTTGGTATTTCGCTGTCACAGTCGGGTAATCCACTGAAAGGAAAAATATCACACTTGAGCTGATTTTAGTGCGACGGTCAGGTTTTTTTCTACCGTCTACAGTAAATCTAAACAAATTTTTGGAACTAAATATACTACTTAACTTTGTACTGAATAAATATAAAATTTTAAGCAAATATAGAATATTAACTTTTGTAAAAAGTGGGTTTTCCTTATTCCCTATTTTTTTTTTTTATACAACTACCTTTGTTGGGTTGCCGGTTCAGCGTATTGCTGCGGTTTTCGAAAAGCACAACTCGCGGCAGAGAATCCAACAAAGCGGCGTTTTCTTGAGTGAGAGTTCCTACGTTGCCCTCTCCTACGATCCCTGCGAGAGCCAAAGTCTCGTGTTACAATTGGCGCCCAACGTGGGGCCAGGTCACGCATTACAACTAGCACTCAACTAATCAGCCAAGTCTGCTAAAATCACCAATACGGACGCAAGAAAGAGTAAGCGCATTGGCGCAAAACAAAAAGAAGGCACCGAAATGGCGCAGTTCACAGATGAGCAGCTGAAAAAATTCATCGACGCGATGCAGACGCAAAGTAATATTAAAGGGAGTTTCAGCCACTGCACAGCACGCTTTAAAGGAGAGAGAGATGCTGCTACTGTAGAAGGTTTCATCGCAACAATAAACGTCTACAAAGACGTAGAACGAATAAATGACGAAGATGCGATAAGGGGTTTTCCTCTACTGCTGGAAGAAAACGCTAGCTACTGGTGGCAAGGAGTTAAAGCGGAGGCTAAAACTTGGTATGATGTAGTCTCTTTACTACGAAATGCCTACTCTCCAGCTAAGCCAGCCTATCAAATATATGTAGAAATTTTCGCAAAAAAGCAAAAACCTAACGAAATGACTGATGATTTTATTTGCGAAAAGCGCGCGCTACTGGCAAAACTCGTGGACCCCAAGTCAGAGGAAAAAATGATGCTAGACATGGTCTACGGACTCCTACATATTCGCATAAGGGATGGCGTTCCAAGGGAAAGCTTCAAATCATTCCAAGAGCTTTTTACAAAGGCTCGGACGGTGGAAATGCTAATAGAAGAAAAGAATAGTCTTAGAGATCAGAGAGTTGCATCAACTACAGCAAAGAATAGATGCAATTTTTGCAAACACATTGGCCACAATACCTATGAGTGTAAGAAAAAAGCAAAGTACGATGCCAATAATGACGCTACGGATCCACCAAAGACAAGTCTTTACTGCTACAAATGCAAATTACCTGGGGTAGTTCGATCTAATTGTCCTAACTGCAAAGAATTGCCAAAAGGACCTTCAACGGTTTCTTTCAACTGCATCCAATCAACAATTGGCACCGAGTTACCCACAATTCCAATATCCGCACACGGTGAATCAGGAATTGCTTATTTAGACACCGCTGCACGTACGAGCGTAGCTGGAAGAGAACTTTTCATCCACCTTTTAAAAAATGGCACCAAATTTTTAAAAGTTGAAGCCAACGTAACACTCGCGGATGGTGACACAAATGAACACGAGATATATATATGTGAAACAAATATCATAATTGGTAATCGATTAAGACCCATTAAATTTATCGCCTTACCAAAAGCTACCGGAAATCGGACACTTATTGGGATTGATTTCCTGGAACAAAATGGAATGGTTCTTGACCTAGGACAAAGACTGTGGTATTTCGCTGATCAGCCAACAAAGAAATTCGATTTCTACGACACCACACACACTAAGCTGGTAAAATCCAAGGTCCCAATCAACTTACTTCCTGGTTTAAAAACTTTGACCCCAGATATCACATCGTCGAAAACATCTCCAAACGGACAAACTCCTATAAGGCAAGCCAATGCTTTCTTAGAATGGTTTAAGGCAATCGAAGTGATGTCTCCCATCGCCGCTACCCCAAAGTCAAAAGTGAATACTAAGATTCATTCGCCAGCTAAACGAAAAGTTGCAACAACTAATAACTATTCACCCCTTTCGATTCAGAGCATTTTCAACGACGCACTAAGAAATGAAATAACACCAGAGCGAAAACGAGAAAAATCTAGCGTGTTCCCTGCATTAGTGCGTGCAGAAGAGGAGGTATATCTTGAACCTTACTTCACCGAAATATTAGCGTTCGATGTTCAACTACGTTGCGACGAAGCGAAGACTTTAGATGAAAACGACAGAAATAAATTAAATGAGTTGTTGTTGCAAGAAAAATCCTTGTTTGAAGCACCCCATTTGCCGAACACAAAATAAACACAGGTGATCACGAGCCAATAGCAACAACACCTTACAGGCTATCGCCTATCAGAAAGGACCAATTAAAAGAAGAGCTAAGAAGGATGCTTGAAATGGACATAATCGAAGAGAGTGAATCTCCATGGGCTGCTCCAGTGGTATTAATACCCAAGAAAGATCGAAACATACGTGTCTGTATAGATTACAGAAAGCTTAATAGCATAACAGTACCGGATAAATATCCGCTACCTAGGATAGACGATTTACTGCATTCAACTATAAAAACCAAATTTAAGAGTACTTTGGATCTTCAAACTGGATACTATCAGATACAAATTTATGAAAGGGATGTGGAAAAGACCGCGTTTATAACACCATTCGGCCTATTCCAATTTAAACGAATGCCTTTTGGCCTCCGAAATGCTCCGGCTACATTCCAAAGGCTTATGGATAAATTCCGGAAAGGAATTCCTAGTGCCTTTATATTAATTTATCTTGACGACATAATACTTTGCTCAGATAGTTTTGAAGAACATTACAGTGACCTTAAGAATCTATTCCATCATCTTAAAGAATTCAAACTAAAAGTTAACCGAACTAAGTCACATATCTGCTGTTCCGAGGTCAAATACTTAGGACACATTATCACAGATCAAGGTTTTCCAGTTAACCCAGAAAAGGTTTCAGCAATTACAAACCGACCAGAACCAAAAAATGTTAAACAAGTACTTTCATTTCTGCAAGCTTGCTCTTGGTACCGACGATTTATAAAAAATTTTGCGGATGTATCAAAGCCCTTAAGTAACCTGACAAAGAAAACTGTCGTATGGAATTGGGGCAAGGAAGAAAAAGACGCATTTGAAACGCTAAAAAAAATTATTAACTTCTGCACCCATACTACGACAAGCGCAAGAAAATCAACCCTTTGCATTAAAAACAGATGCTAGCAACTACGCTCTCGGGGCAGTTCTTGTCCAGGGGGAGAAAGAGAATGAACATCCCATCGAATACGCTTCGAGACTCCTCACAGCTGCTGAACGTAATTACTCCACAACAGAACGTGAAGCCCTTGCTATTGTGTGGGCTGTCAATAAATTTCGAGGATACATTGAAGGCGGCGAAATAACTCTTAAAACGGACCATCAACCTCTGAAATGGCTGATGAGCTTAAAATCACCGTCTGGAAGACTTGCACGATGGGCACTACAACTGCAGCCTTATAATTTTGACGTGGTTTATACACCCGGTAGGATTAACTGCGTGGCGGATATGTTATCTAGGCCACAGTGTGCTGACATAGATCATACTGATCCCGGATGCGACATTTGCAACCTCCAAATCGATTTACCTGCAAGGAATGCAGAAGAAATTCGCGAAGCTCAACTGAAAGATGAACAACTTAAAGTTATCATCGAATCTTTCGAACAAAGCGACGAAAATCTAGTAAGGTGGACTTCCCGCGGATACCTATTAAACGATGGCATCTTATACAGGTACTCGCCAGAATCTGATGCTGAATCTGCGCAGCTAGTAATCCCGGCCCTAGAGCGGGAATCTATCTTAAAACATCATCACGATGAAAAGACTTCAGGTCACTATGGCGTTGATCGAACCCTAGCTCGAATTGCCGCTCGATATTATTGGCCTAGTATGCGAGATAGCGTAACAAAACATATAGCAAATTGCCTCGCTTGTCAACGCTATAAACCAAGCAACATGAAACCTTGTGGCCTACTCCAAACGGTATCAAGTAACCAATGTTTTGAAGTAATAGCAGCTGACTTATTTGGACCATTACCGATAACAGAAGATGGCTACCAATGGATCTTGATAGCTGAAGACCTAGCAAGCAGATGGGTAGAAATTTTTCCGCTAAAAGAAGCAACCGCTGAAAACTGTGCCATGACGTTACTATTGTACAAGAAGTTTTCCTACGCTATGGTATACCAAGGCGCCTATTAACAGATAATGGACCCCAGTTTATATCAGCGTTAATGCAAGAATTAGCTGATTATCTCGGCATCCAGCAAACCTTGACTCCTGTCTACCACCCAGAAGCCAATCCCGTGGAAAGGAAGAACAGAGATTTGAAGACCCAACTAGGAATTATAGTAGGCAACAACCACACAACTTGGGCCGAAAATCTTCCTGCAATTAGGTTCGCGATGAACACGACCAAATGCCAGAGCACCGGCTATACAGCTTCATATCTTACATTCGGGCGAAAAACTAGAACAATTGACGACGTCACACATGATCTTCGCCCAATACAACAAAACAATAACTTCGCTCCGCAAATCATTCCGAGATTGGAAAAGATATCAAAAACCGTAAAAGATGCTCAAACAAAGACCGAAAAAACACAAGACCGCAACAAACGCCATGTAGACAAAAGGCGAAGGAAGCAGACTCCTTTAAGGATAGGAGACCAGGTTTTGGTTACCACTCATACTCTTAGTAAGGCCTCTAAGAGAATCACTTCTAAATTCATGCCCAGACGAGACGGTCCTTACGTTATCATAAAACAGATCGGAGGTTCAACTTATCAAGTAGCATCAAAAGATGACCTCACAAGGCCTTTGGGGACATACCATGTCTCCTCAATAACCAAATATCGATCATCAATATCCAAATTAAATGACGAACCAGTTCAACCATTACGAAGGCGCGGACGCCCGAAGACGACAGAGCCAACATCCAGTCCTGCCGCATCATCGAGACGATCTCAGCGCCAGAGGGGGAGATTGTAACAAAACATAACTTCATAAAATTTTGTTATAAAAAGAATATTGTAACCCTTAACCTAATTGTAATGAATTTTGTTATAAAATGAAAAATTTATCTTTATTTATCAATAATGAACTTTTGTAAAAATATTTGTAATATAATATATATATTTCCTATTGTATTGGCAACCCTTAAATAATAAACAGCCAGAGAGCTTTAACACAAAAAAGCTTTTCTCGAAAAAGCTCACCTCTTCACTTCGAAGAAGGGTATAAAAGCCGAGCACGATCAAAGCCAAAGTCACTCAGGTTTGGTATTTCGCTGTCACAGTCGGGTAATCCACTGAAAGGAAAAATATCACACTTGAGCTGATTTTAGTGCGACGGTCAGGTTTTTTTCTACCGTCTACAGTAAATCTAAACAAATTTTTGGAACTAAATATACTACTTAACTTTGTACTGAATAAATATAAAATTTTAAGCAAATATAGAATATTAACTTTTGTAAAAAGTGGGTTTTCCTTATTCCCTATTTTTTTTTTTTATACAACTACCTTTGTTGGGTTGCCGGTTCAGCGTATTGCTGCGGTTTTCGAAAAGCACAACTCGCGGCAGAGAATCCAACAAAGCGGCGTTTTCTTGAGTGAGAGTTCCTACGTTGCCCTCTCCTACGATCCCTGCGAGAGCCAAAGTCTCGTGTTACAATTGGCGCCCAACGTGGGGCCAGGTCACGCATTACAACTAGCACTCAACTAATCAGCCAAGTCTGCTAAAATCACCAATACGGACGCAAGAAAGAGTAAGCGCATTGGCGCAAAACAAAAAGAAGGCACCGAAATGGCGCAGTTCACAGATGAGCAGCTGAAAAAATTCATCGACGCGATGCAGACGCAAAGTAATATTAAAGGGAGTTTCAGCCACTGCACAGCACGCTTTAAAGGAGAGAGAGATGCTGCTACTGTAGAAGGTTTCATCGCAACAATAAACGTCTACAAAGACGTAGAACGAATAAATGACGAAGATGCGATAAGGGGTTTTCCTCTACTGCTGGAAGAAAACGCTAGCTACTGGTGGCAAGGAGTTAAAGCGGAGGCTAAAACTTGGTATGATGTAGTCTCTTTACTACGAAATGCCTACTCTCCAGCTAAGCCAGCCTATCAAATATATGTAGAAATTTTCGCAAAAAAGCAAAAACCTAACGAAATGACTGATGATTTTATTTGCGAAAAGCGCGCGCTACTGGCAAAACTCGTGGACCCCAAGTCAGAGGAAAAAATGATGCTAGACATGGTCTACGGACTCCTACATATTCGCATAAGGGATGGCGTTCCAAGGGAAAGCTTCAAATCATTCCAAGAGCTTTTTACAAAGGCTCGGACGGTGGAAATGCTAATAGAAGAAAAGAATAGTCTTAGAGATCAGAGAGTTGCATCAACTACAGCAAAGAATAGATGCAATTTTTGCAAACACATTGGCCACAATACATATGAGTGTAAGAAAAAAGCAAAGTACGATGCCAATAATGACGCTACGGATCCACCAAAGACAAGTCTTTACTGCTACAAATGCAAATTACCTGGGGTAGTTCGATCTAATTGTCCTAACTGCAAAGAACTGCCAAAAGGACCTTCAACGGTTTCTTTCAACTGCATCCAATCAACAATTGGCACCGAGTTACCCACAATTCCAATATCCGCACACGGTGAATCAGGAATTGCTTATTTAGACACCGCTGCACGTACGAGCGTAGCTGGAAGAGAACTTTTCATCCACCTTTTAAAAAATGGCACCAAATTTTTAAAAGTTGAAGCCAACGTAACACTCGCGGATGGTGACACAAATGAACACGAGATATATATATGTGAAACAAATATCATAATTGGTAATCGATTAAGACCCATTAAATTTATCGCCTTACCAAAAGCTACCGGAAATCGGACACTTATTGGGATTGATTTCCTGGAACAAAATGGAATGGTTCTTGACCTAGGACAAAGACTGTGGTATTTCGCTGATCAGCCAACAAAGAAATTCGATTTCTACGACACCACACACACTAAGCTGGTAAAATCCAAGGTCCCAATCAACTTACTTCCTGGTTTAAAAACTTTGACCCCAGATATCACATCGTCGAAAACATCTCCAAACGGACAAACTCCTATAAGGCAAGCCAATGCTTTCTTAGAATGGTTTAAGGCAATCGAAGTGATGTCTCCCATCGCCGCTACCCCAAAGTCAAAAGTGAATACTAAGATTCATTCGCCAGCTAAACGAAAAGTTGCAACAACTAATAACTATTCACCCCTTTCGATTCAGAGCATTTTCAACGACGCACTAAGAAATGAAATAACACCAGAGCGAAAACGAGAAAAATCTAGCGTGTTCCCTGCATTAGTGCGTGCAGAAGAGGAGGTATATCTTGAACCTTACTTCACCGAAATATTAGCGTTCGATGTTCAACTACGTTGCGACGAAGCGAAGACTTTAGATGAAAACGACAGAAATAAATTAAATGAGTTGTTGTTGCAAGAAAAATCCTTGTTTGAAGCACCCCATTTGCCGAACACAAAATAAACACAGGTGATCACGAGCCAATAGCAACAACACCTTACAGGCTATCGCCTATCAGAAAGGACCAATTAAAAGAAGAGCTAAGAAGGATGCTTGAAATGGACATAATCGAAGAGAGTGAATCTCCATGGGCTGCTCCAGTGGTATTAATACCCAAGAAAGATCGAAACATACGTGTCTGTATAGATTACAGAAAGCTTAATAGCATAACAGTACCGGATAAATATCCGCTACCTAGGATAGACGATTTACTGCATTCAACTATAAAAACCAAATTTAAGAGTACTTTGGATCTTCAAACTGGATACTATCAGATACAAATTTATGAAAGGGATGTGGAAAAGACCGCGTTTATAACACCATTCGGCCTATTCCAATTTAAACGAATGCCTTTTGGCCTCCGAAATGCTCCGGCTACATTCCAAAGGCTTATGGATAAATTCCGGAAAGGAATTCCTAGTGCCTTTATATTAATTTATCTTGACGACATAATACTTTGCTCAGATAGTTTTGAAGAACATTACAGTGACCTTAAGAATCTATTCCATCATCTTAAAGAATTCAAACTAAAAGTTAACCGAACTAAGTCACATATCTGCTGTTCCGAGGTCAAATACTTAGGACACATTATCACAGATCAAGGTTTTCCAGTTAACCCAGAAAAGGTTTCAGCAATTACAAACCGACCAGAACCAAAAAATGTTAAACAAGTACTTTCATTTCTGCAAGCTTGCTCTTGGTACCGACGATTTATAAAAAATTTTGCGGATGTATCAAAGCCCTTAAGTAACCTGACAAAGAAAACTGTCGTATGGAATTGGGGCAAGGAAGAAAAAGACGCATTTGAAACGCTAAAAAAAATTATTAACTTCTGCACCCATACTACGACAAGCGCAAGAAAATCAACCCTTTGCATTAAAAACAGATGCTAGCAACTACGCTCTCGGGGCAGTTCTTGTCCAGGGGGAGAAAGAGAATGAACATCCCATCGAATACGCTTCGAGACTCCTCACAGCTGCTGAACGTAATTACTCCACAACAGAACGTGAAGCCCTTGCTATTGTGTGGGCTGTCAATAAATTTCGAGGATACATTGAAGGCGGCGAAATAACTCTTAAAACGGACCATCAACCTCTGAAATGGCTGATGAGCTTAAAATCACCGTCTGGAAGACTTGCACGATGGGCACTACAACTGCAGCCTTATAATTTTGACGTGGTTTATACACCCGGTAGGATTAACTGCGTGGCGGATATGTTATCTAGGCCACAGTGTGCTGACATAGATCATACTGATCCCGGATGCGACATTTGCAACCTCCAAATCGATTTACCTGCAAGGAATGCAGAAGAAATTCGCGAAGCTCAACTGAAAGATGAACAACTTAAAGTTATCATCGAATCTTTCGAACAAAGCGACGAAAATCTAGTAAGGTGGACTTCCCGCGGATACCTATTAAACGATGGCATCTTATACAGGTACTCGCCAGAATCTGATGCTGAATCTGCGCAGCTAGTAATCCCGGCCCTAGAGCGGGAATCTATCTTAAAACATCATCACGATGAAAAGACTTCAGGTCACTATGGCGTTGATCGAACCCTAGCTCGAATTGCCGCTCGATATTATTGGCCTAGTATGCGAGATAGCGTAACAAAACATATAGCAAATTGCCTCGCTTGTCAACGCTATAAACCAAGCAACATGAAACCTTGTGGCCTACTCCAAACGGTATCAAGTAACCAATGTTTTGAAGTAATAGCAGCTGACTTATTTGGACCATTACCGATAACAGAAGATGGCTACCAATGGATCTTGATAGCTGAAGACCTAGCAAGCAGATGGGTAGAAATTTTTCCGCTAAAAGAAGCAACCGCTGAAAACTGTGCCATGACGTTACTATTGTACAAGAAGTTTTCCTACGCTATGGTATACCAAGGCGCCTATTAACAGATAATGGACCCCAGTTTATATCAGCGTTAATGCAAGAATTAGCTGATTATCTCGGCATCCAGCAAACCTTGACTCCTGTCTACCACCCAGAAGCCAATCCCGTGGAAAGGAAGAACAGAGATTTGAAGACCCAACTAGGAATTATAGTAGGCAACAACCACACAACTTGGGCCGAAAATCTTCCTGCAATTAGGTTCGCGATGAACACGACCAAATGCCAGAGCACCGGCTATACAGCTTCATATCTTACATTCGGGCGAAAAACTAGAACAATTGACGACGTCACACATGATCTTCGCCCAATACAACAAAACAATAACTTCGCTCCGCAAATCATTCCGAGATTGGAAAAGATATCAAAAACCGTAAAAGATGCTCAAACAAAGACCGAAAAAACACAAGACCGCAACAAACGCCATGTAGACAAAAGGCGAAGGAAGCAGACTCCTTTAAGGATAGGAGACCAGGTTTTGGTTACCACTCATACTCTTAGTAAGGCCTCTAAGAGAATCACTTCTAAATTCATGCCCAGACGAGACGGTCCTTACGTTATCATAAAACAGATCGGAGGTTCAACTTATCAAGTAGCATCAAAAGATGACCTCACAAGGCCTTTGGGGACATACCATGTCTCCTCAATAACCAAATATCGATCATCAATATCCAAATTAAATGACGAACCAGTTCAACCATTACGAAGGCGCGGACGCCCGAAGACGACAGAGCCAACATCCAGTCCTGCCGCATCATCGAGACGATCTCAGCGCCAGAGGGGGAGATTGTAACAAAACATAACTTCATAAAATTTTGTTATAAAAAGAATATTGTAACCCTTAACCTAATTGTAATGAATTTTGTTATAAAATGAAAAATTTATCTTTATTTATCAATAATGAACTTTTGTAAAAATATTTGTAATATAATATATATATTTCCTATTGTATTGGCAACCCTTAAATAATAAACAGCCAGAGAGCTTTAACACAAAAAAGCTTTTCTCGAAAAAGCTCACCTCTTCACTTCAAAGAAGGGTATAAAAGCCGAGCACGATCAAAGCCAAAGTCACTCAGGTTTGGTATTTCGCTGTCACAGTCGGGTAATCCACTGAAAGGAAAAATATCACACTTGCGCAGGTTTTTTTCTACCGTCTACAGTAAATCTGAACAAATTTTTGGAACTAAATATACTACTTAACTTTGTATTGAATAAATATAAAATTTTAAGCAAATATAGAATATTAACTTTTGTAAAAAGTGGGTTTTCCTTATTCCCTATTTTTTTTTTATACAACTACCTTTGTTGGGTTGCCGGTTCAGCGTATTGCTGCGGTTTTCGAACAGCACAACTCGCGGCAGAGAATCCAACAAAGCGGCGTTTTCTTGAGTGAGAGTTCCTACGTTGCCCTCTCCTACGATCCCTGCGAGAGCCAAAGTCTCGTGTTACAGTTTAACTTAGAGTTCCCGCATGTGGCCAGTAAGTTACAATAATATAATTTTATGTTAATTAAACTAATTTTTAAGTATTTGTTTGCCTAGCGTGTAAGAATTCAAGAATTAGATGAAATAAAATTGCATTTAAAATGAAAAAATGTTCCAGAGTCACCAGCGAGGATGCATTTCTTGGGTCTTAGGGTAGAAAACTTGTGTTATACGAGTATCTACCAGTGCGTTCGGATATTCACTTTTGAACTTCTGAGAAAGTTCGTCAATATTGCACACCAGAAGCTTTTTTTGGTCAATTTATATCGCTTAATACAAGCTTAAACTTACTTAAAAACTAGAAGTTGATAGCTGACAACAATTAAGGGTTAGGAAGTAACTGAATGGTGGAGCAGATCAAGTTTAAGGCGAGAAGTGCTCAAGTTAAAATATAAAATGGGGAGGATTGAGTTGACCTTATGGAGCATGCGGAAAAATGGTTCGTTAGAACCATAAGAGGTGCGGTGGATTGGAATATAGATGAGATGAGGACAGCGTAAATTACGAGGGCTAGTGTTGAACCGATTGTAGACAGGTTAAGAATTTCGAGGCGGTCACGATAGTGAGGTAAGATAAAGGGGTCATCCTAGGGGAGTCCTTGAAGGGAAAACGAAGTTGAATGTTTTCGATTCGGGATATATGAACTCGCTGATATATGAAAACTTGACTGGCACATTCGACAAGCGACCGGATAAGGGTAATGTAAAGTGACCTTGTCACATAAGGGTTGCAAAATTCTTTAGACCATCGTTTTATAAAACCAAGCGATGTGTTGGCCTTAAGGATTATCTCATCAATATGCAAACGGAAGTTTAACTCTCTGTCGTATAATATACCAAAGTCGCGAAGGGATTGAACCTTAGGTACAGGTGTGTTATGCAGAAAACAAAGTCGAGATGGAGATTGATTGGACTTACGAGACAAAGTCATGTGACATTTGGAGACATTAAGTGTGTTAGCAATTTTTAACAATTTTATAAATAAATTTAAATTTGTAACAACGAACTTGTATTAAATTTTGTATAAAAAATGGATTTTATGGTGCGCGAACGTTGGAAATGTTGGAAAAGTGTTTCGGCAACGATTTTCTAAAGAAAACGGTCGTTTACTAGTGCGGTTCAAAAGTGGTCATGAGTCAATCGAAGATGATGAACGCAGTGGCAGACCATCGACATAGAAAACCGACTTAAACATTGATGGAGTAATAACCGTTGGTTGGTCAATAACCGCAAATTAACCGTCAGAGAGATAGCGGAGGACTTAAACATTGCCTATGGATCCGTCTAAGACATTTTGGTTAATGATTTGGGTTTCCGTCGTGTAGCAGCAAAATTGGTGCCTAAAGACCTCAATTTCATGCAAAAAAGAGATCGTGTTGACGTCGCAAAAGAGATGATTTGCGAGGCTGAATCCGATCCTACATTCATCAAAAGGTTCGTTACTGGAGACGAGACGTGGGTTTATGAGTACGAGCCGCAATCCAGACATCAGGCAAGTGAATGGCGTTCACCAAATGAGCCGAGACCAAAAAAAACCACGTCGTTTTCAGCCAAAAAAGAAGGCAATGCTCACGGTTTTCATGGATTACAACGGTGTAGTGCATCATGAATGTTTGCCAGAGCGCCAGGCATTAAACAAAGAGTATTATTTGGGCGTTATGAGACGTTTGCGTGAAGCAATTCGCCGAAAGAGACCAGAATTGTGGGCAGAAAACTCGTGGATTTTGCACCATGATAACGCACCATCGCACAGTGCCATATTATTAGTAGTTTTTTTTGACGAAAAATGCAACAAATACCATGCAACAGCCACCGACAGCCACCGAATTCACCTGATTTTGCTCCCAGTGACTTCTTTCTGTTCAATCGAGTTAAAAAACCACTACAGGGAACGCGTTTCAACAGCCTTGTGGAAGTAATGGAAAAATCTCAGGAAGCACTGATGGACATACCGAAAACCGAATATAAAAAATGTTTCGAGGATTGGATCAAGCGCTGGCATAAGCGCGTTGCAGTCGATGGGGATTACTTTGAAGGGGCTAATATAGATTTAGATGAATAAACTTGTAATTTTAATTTTCTGAATAGTTTTTGATCAAGGTGTTAGTTAAAATGAAAAAGAAGGGACTTAGATGGCTGCCTTATGGGACATCAGAAGTGGCTAAAACCGGGGTTGAGAAGACTGATCTAAAACTAACGCTATAACAACGGTTCTCCAAATAAGAAGATATTCATTTTAACAATATGGGGTTAAAACCGAGGGAAGTCAATTTGAAAAGGATCAATTGATGTGTTATTTTATCGAATGCCTTAGCAAAATCTACAGCAGTAACATCGATTTATGACTAGCTTTTATAATTTATGGACAATTAAATCATACACATCATATATTTACCCATTTAGTACCACAAGGTACACCATCAATTTTAATACCTTTTATAGTATGTATTGAAACAATTAAAAATATTATTCGTCCAGGAACACTTACAGTTCGATTAACAGCTAATATAATTGCTGGTCATTTACTAATAACTTTATTAGGAAATACTGGACCTTCATTAACAACAATAATAATTATAATTTTATTATTAATTTTAGAATCAGCAGTTGCTGTTATTCAATCATATGTATTTGTTGTATTAAGCACATTATATTCTAGAGAAGTAATCTAAAGTCAACACATTAAAATCACCCTTTGATAGAGCTGATAGAGGCAGTTATAGAGCTGGGTGAATTGGAGGTACGAGTATGTTCCAAGATAGTCAGAGTAATCAAAATAAGAATTGCTGCGAAGAAAAACTGCCCATAATTTGATTCTGTTGTTTCATAAAGAGCGAAGACTTCTGTTATACCAGGGAGGGAAAGTAGATGACCTTTTATGCTGAGAAAAGTGGACGTAAAGTGAAATGGAATTAAATATTTCACTGTAAAAATAAAGACAGCATCAGATAAAGATAGGTTGGTAAAATCTAGGAAGATTTGCTAAGATAGATATCGATTTTGCGAAAATTAGCTTCATGGAAGTTATATGAAAAGTGAGTAGGGGAGTAAGTGGACTGGGGTGGAGAGTTATGGACAAATGAGTGAAGAAGAAGAGGGGGGTTAAAGTTATCGATAGTTGATTGCGTTAAGGGGCAAAACATTACTGTGGAGTTTATGGGATCGCTGGTGAAAATAAGGTCTAGTTGCCTACCGACGAGGTGAAAGACGCCACTTACTTGGCTTATGGTTGAGTCTGTTATACTATTAATGAGTAGACATTGATGGACATTCCTTGGATGAATTACCGTTTGACGCGATAAAAAATAAGTGATCGTCCGATGGAATCCACTTCAGCAGAGGCAGATTAAGGTCACCAAAGATAAGGATATCGTCGATGAAATCACTTAGGTTAATAAGTTGATCAATCGCATTAGTAGGAAGGATGTAGGATCCGATAGGTTGAGCTGGGAGAATTTAGCAACACATAACGTGCAGTGACCTATTAGGAAGTGTTATTTTAATTGAAATAAAGTTAAGTTTGACAGAAGAAGATATAGCGGTAAGTGAAAAATTGAGGTTATTGTGAATGTCAAGTAGGATATCTCTGCATGGAGAATCAACCTTAGGGAGGACAGGATTATTAACTATAGGGAGAGAGTGATTGTCATCTCTGAAAAAATTATAAGAAAATGGGAATAGCTCCCTGTCTGTCTATGTTGTTCTTGTATGTGCGTTCTTTTCCCGTCATCTAAAATACATAATTTAACGGATATAAAATAATTTGACTAATCGCTTCTCTGATATAAGAACATTTCACCAAGCTTTCTATCTCGACATACTCCATGACTTAGGTTCAACAGTCAATATCATACTCTTCATAGAAGCAAAAGCAGTCGGATGATTCAATTGCTCCTTTAGCTACTTCAAAATGCCTTGGTTTTCTGTTATTGTGTCAGTTTGTATTGAATTATGTTTAAACTTATCTTTGGGAATGAGCGGTTCATCCTGGATGTTGTGCGAATATTCACTCGATGTTTGACTGTCGTCTTGCCGTCATACTTTTGCCTATTTCTAGTATTTAACATTGATTCTATTTAATGAGTAAGTGATTTTTCTCGCAGTAGCATAGATGGCGTTTCGTTACTACAATATGGGAAAGTATCATATAAAATTAATTAATATTTTTGTTCAAAATCATACATTTTGTTTTCTTAGAGCCTAAATATTCAGCATTTTAATTCTCATTGCAACACGTATGAACGCGAATTCATCTATCTCCTAAACTAATGTAGATCCCATTTTGAAACTATTATTGTTTTATTTATAAATATATTGTAAGCTATCTTTTAATGATAAAAATTTAACAAAAATGTCCGAAGTCATTAAATTCTGATTTAAAATATTTACTCCCAGTTTTCTATAAGAAAAACAATTCTAAGTTCGAATCTGATTTCGTAATTAAAAAGAACAGTCAGTCATCATAGAAACCACTATGTTTCATATTCTATTGTAAATTTGCTTAATTCGAAAAACTGCTTCCGAAAAATCCGTTCTTTATATTACGTCAATTTTAAAAGCCCATAATTTGAAAATTATGTAAGCCCCATATAAAAAAAATTGTGTGTTTTCATTCACACCTTGTAGAAGTATCACACAATTAGGCTGATTGACATATTCAATACTTTTAAATCTTACAGACATCAGTCCCCTTCAAGAAATGTCCTCTATGGCGGAGTTACATAAATCGTCTGCGACAATTAATTAGTAAGCAAATTGATATGTTTTTAAAGGTCAGACTATGCCATAGATATTTACTAAAATAAATTTTCATTTTAATTCGAGCAAATATTTAACGATATATTATTATTAACGAATATTATATATTTTATTAAAAAGTTACACAATGCATCCAAATGAGGCCCGAAAGTAGTTAATGGTGAGAATTTTTTGCTGAAATTACCCACCCAATGCCAGAACGGTGATTGATATTGTCTTTGAATGGATTACAAAATTTCGTTTGTATGTATGTAGTTATGTAGAAATGAATAAGTATGCCGAATTAATGGTTTCGTGGTATGATACCATGTTGGTGACGGGAATTAATTTTGGCCAACTTTTTCGAAGGAATGTTAAGTGATAAAATGTTTTCTTTTTGTTTTGATATTATGTGAAATATTTCTTAAATTGCTATTAATAGAAAGAATATAGCTTTGATGGCACTAGAGAAAAGTGTTAAATGATAAAATGTTTTCCTTTTGTTTTGATATTATGTGAAATATTTTTTAAATTGCTATTAATAGAAAGAATATAGCTTTGATGGCACTAGAGAAAATAGTTTTACGTAAAAGTTTTTCTGTAAAAGAGCATATGTATGTATGCTGTCTGTTCGGATTATGAAACCGAGCTCAGGTCCTTAAACGTCAATAACATTAAGACATGTTTTATAAGCTGCCCAAAAACATATTTGGCTTCCATAGTACTCATTTTGACCTATAGGTTGACATGTCATGATCTATAGATCAATGTATCATTGATCGAGTCGTTCATAGACCTCAGTAGAGTGTAAACGTGTCTCCGCTTGTGAGTGAAAAAAAGTGATAAAAGTGATAAAACGAACAAGTAAGACATTTGCGAAGTTTTATTAGGCTCCAATTGGCGCAGTGGCAGTGTGATTGGTTAACAAAACACAGGTCGTGGCACATAGGGGTATTTGCATCCAAAAACCGGACAAATTTTTTTTTTTTGTTTTATGAATTTAATTATATCTGAAACAATTAAATAAGGTCTTAAAGCTATATAATAGTTGTTAGAAGAATTTTTTTTATATTTAATTATTTTTATTTATATATGTGTTATATTATTGAAATGCAAAAAAATAAAATAACACGTAAAATTATTCAGACGATTCTGCTTCAGATTTTTCTTCATCTGATTTTGTTTCATTCGATGGTAACATACTGTCGGTATTTTCACCTACAAATGAATCTGGAGTTTCGGAAATTAACATTTCAAGGGGCTATTTTCCCAGTTGTCGGTTTTTTCTTTTACGCAAGGGCCTTAAACTTGATATGAGAGGATCAGATGTTAAGAGTAACCTGTTTAGAAAAGAAAAAGAAGTTTAATATAACAAATTATTGCCATTAGACATCAGATTTTATATAACCTGTTTAAAACATCCATGTTGCAGTCCCTCCTTGAAAATTTTCGCGCAAAATTTAAGCGGTATAAACGAAAATGCTTATTGCGCGCTTCTGCTGCTTCTTCGGATAACTGTCCGATTGGTAGAAGTGCACTTTCGATCACTTCAGATGCATGCAGAAGAATTTTGTGCAAAGTTGGTGTCATCGGATGCCATGGGTATAGCTCAACATAAAGCTTAGCCGTATAGTGTGCGAATATACTAAACTTTGACGTATTTATTCTAAACCCACTGGACAATACTTCTAATATTACTTTCAATCTTAAAATTAGTTGTAAGTCAACACCTGTTATTTCGGCAACTTCTTCTGGGTTTTAAAAAATCTTCGACTAGTATTGCCGTCATTAGAATTGCCAAAGCCAGGTTTTGGGACATCTACAATAAGGCCTAGTTTGATTCTTAACTTTTCCTGTATTTCAGCCTTCCTCTCTTTCACAATATCTTTATCTTCCTGTGTTCGTAGCTGCCATTTTTTTATTGGAAGTTTGTATGAAAGATGAAGAAGGCTTTCCAAAAAACGTATTCTTGCATGCAAAATTGATAATCCAAACTTCAATGCGTCTTTATTAGTTTGTTTTGACTTTGTTAAATCATTGAAATCTCTTGAAGTAGCTCCGCAAATGTAACATTTCAATGTTGACTTTGTATTTGTTGCTGAATTGCAAACTTTGCCATCAATCATGGTAAATGTCAGCGTGTGCTTAACTTCAATGAGTCTGCCTTGAATTTGAGTTTTGGTAAGAGCACTGATCTTAGACTCGATGTAGCTTATTTCGCTTTGCGTATAATCGATAGATTCTTTAGCAAAACTTATTTTTATACGAGTAGGTCGGCAATACCGTGGTGAAGAAGGTGTTGGATTTTGCCAAATAATTTTGTTGGTTGATCGGCAATATAATCTCAACGGTACAAATGAGACCTGGAATATATATGCATCCGAATCAGTGCTATTCTCAAACTTTTGTTTGTATTGACTTTGTTGCGAACCGTCACATCCCCATTTCGATATAAGTTCTAAGGAACTACATTCGCTTTCTGTCAAGGTTTCCAACACTTCATCCAAATATAAAATTAGTCGTTCAGCAGTGTGATTTAATAAGTCCTGCAAGTTTACTTCAGCCAATGTTTCAGTTACAGTATATGACTCTGGGGCAGGGTAGCATTGCTTTTTTTCTTTTTGCAGTATACTGTAGCATGGAAAAAGTTTTCTGTCGCTAGTTCTTACTATCTCGTACTGCCTACGCGATAAACCCGCTTCAACAAAAATAGACAGTGCTTTCAAATTATATAATTTTGTGTTTTTACTTGACAAACTGTCAGAAATCGCTTCTTTGTATTTTTTGGCTCTTCCAGGAGATTGGGCCACTTCCTTAAGCACTTTTGAAGCATCTATCTTTCCAGCCTGACGCAACTTCAATTGAGTTGCATACACCAGCTCTTCCGTTTCAATATTTTCACGTAAGCTTTGAGTTCTTCTTCTTTTACTACGGATACTTAGTTCTTCGAATATTTTCGGGGGGCGGTCTGCTCTTACTGATGCTAAGGGTATTTCAACAACTCCTTGAAGCCAAACCTGATTTTTTTTTTTTAAATTTCATCCGTTCTTCGTGAATTTGACCATCTAATCTTGAATTCATGTCTTTAATGTCAAGCCGAAATTAAAAAAAATGCTTGTACATATTTATGCAATAAAAATTATGAGTTTAATACTAAGATACCTTAACCGTTGAATTTTAAGCTTAAAATCATTCAGCCTATCTTCCGCACAAGAAACTTTGCTTAATAAATAATTTTGAACGCAGTCCAACTTTTCATCGATGTTTTTCCCTTCATAATCTCGCATTAAATCATATAAATGTTGTTTTGTTATAATACTGTAACCGGATGATCCTTCAAGAACAAAAAATTTCGATAGTGAAATACTGACTAGATTTTACAACAAACGACACACACATAACGGACGTACAAATGTAAAAAGACAAAAAAGAACAGTCAATTTACGAAGAACTACACATACATTGACTCACAAATCTAAAAAGGCAAAAATAGGCAGATTGTTTTTTTTGTATTCTATACTAGAAATCTTGTTCTTTTACGTGATAAAAAAATTTCCACCGAATAATGCCGAAGTATATTAATGAAAGCCCATATTTCACAAATAAATAATAAAAAAAAAACCTTTTCCAAGTTATTTTGATAATATCAATTTCGATATAAAAACAGTCCTTTGGATAATGAAAATCAGCTTATAATAAAGTACATACCTGGTAGTGAATTATCCATACTTCAAAACTTTCACACAATGAGCGAAAAATAATTAAAAAAAAAAATAAAAAACTGTATCGTTTTCGCGGAATTTTTTTGCTAAACAAATGAACCTTTTGACCGGCGACTCCGGAATGATGCTCTGGTCAGATATGTGCACACAAAATTAAAATGATTACGGTGCATAATTCAATGGGAATTTAGCAACCGTTAGGAAAAAATTTACTTCTTAACTCTTCATTTTAAAAAATTGACTTTTGGCCAACTTTTTGGTGCAAATACCTCTATGTGCGTGGGTTCGAGTCCACTCCACGTGGAGCGAAAAGTTTTTTTTTTTATAATAAAAAAAAAAAAAAATTTATAATAATAAAAATAAATAAAAAGTGAAAAAATATCGCGCGATGAATTCCGGTGAGCGGTCCGCTAAGCCAATAGCGGGACCAGCGGAAAAGTCAGGCGATACTTCAAGCTCTTCAAGTCAACCAGAGCCAAAGATGAAGAGAAGGAGGACGCTGAAGCCAACTCCTGACGTAATGAAGCGCCCTTCCCTGTCAGCATCAACAGAAGAGCTGCCTGCCGGAGCGAGGGAAGGAGCGCCAAGAAAGTTAACAAGGGCAGCAGCACAGCAGCAAACGAGACAGGCACACAAAGGTCATTTCCCAGATGGGTCCGATGGTAGAGAAGGCCAATGTATGGAAGATGGCAATATGTTTGCATCTCCGGCGGCCTCTTAGTCAGATGACGAAGAGGAGGAGGTAGAGGAAATTATAAATAGCATAGAGCTTCTCCAGCAGGGAGTGCTAGCTATTAAAGCTAAACAAATAGCAAGGAGAGAGAGGGAGCAACAGCAACAACTAGCGGAAAAAGAAACTGAACACATAACGACACAACACAAACAACAAAAACCAAAACAGCAGCCTAAACATACACAGGCTCAGAAAACAAATCAGCGGACACTACACCAACAACAAGAACAACAACAGCAGCAGCAGAAGAGCCAGCAAGAACAACAGCGGAAACAACAGCAACAAAAGCAACCACAACAACAAAAGACAGCTAAACCAAGGGTTCCACCTATAAACACGTACAAAATGGAACTCAAAGATACGATAGAACTGTCGATACGATAGAAAGTCGGCCATAGGCAACAACTTTTTTATATGCTGAGGGGGTTAGAACCGTCGTCTGATCCGTAGGAGCACATTGCACTGCTGAAAGAGAAAGAGTGCGAAGGGCTCAAATTCGTGGGGGTCAAGCCGTTCGTTACGGCTAGAGCCAAAAGGGAGAAGCGGCAACTGCCGATTTTCCTGGTCCAGCTTAGTCCCACCAGCAATCTGGATGGTCTAAGGAGTATTAAAGTCCAAGACTACCAGTTGTACATTGGGAGAAATTAAAGAGGAGCGAAAACATTTTACAGTGTTTTCGCTGCCAAAGGTTCGGGCACGCCGCGTCGAACTGCGTAATGCAGCCTCGATGCGTGAAGTGCGGAAAGAACCACAAGTCCGAGGAATGCGCTCTTGGTAAGGACGGAGCGTCCGAAAGAAGCCAACTCTCTTGCGCGTTATGTAGGAACACGGGACACACCGCAAATTATCGGGGTTGTCCCAAATTCCAGTACATCAAAAGAATAAATCTGGCCCGGCAGCAGAAAGTGGAAGTGAAACGTCCACCCGTGCATTTGCAAACTCCAGCCGTTACTCCCCATATTACCTACGCCCAAATGGCGGCAGGTAGGGGAAATACGGTACAGCAAGCGAAGGTTGCTTCTCAGGCCCCAGCGCCCAGAGCACCGGAACCAGTACCTGACATGCTAGCTATCTTGCTCTCTATCCAGGGGCAGATGGCTCAGCTACAACGTCATCTAACTGAACAGACCGCTCGGGTGGATCAAGTGTATGCGCTGCTGCCTGGCCTAACGCACCTTTTACAGTAATGGGTACGTACGTGGCGGAGCAAACCCTGAAGGTCCTTGCGGTGAATGTGAATTCACTGATTAGGCTCGAACGACGAGCCGGACTATTTAAGATACTTAAAGACCAAGCCCCTGATGTGTTTTTGGATAGCGAAACTAAGCTTACCAAGAGACACAAAATAAGGCACAGAAGATACAAAATAGTACGGAGAAACCGACCCAACTCCATTCAGGGAGGTGGTGTTGCAATCTTCGTACGAAAAGGTATACGTTTTAAAGGAGTATACAGTCGTGTAGTACGTAGGTTCCGGGTGCTGGAAGCATGCATCGTGTATATCCCCCTCCGTAGTGGAAAGCGGTTGTACATGGTGTCTGTCTATGCACCTAAGGCTACTCAATCCATTTTATTCATCTCAGAGCTCGAGACGCTTTTTCGATTCCTGAGGCTGGAATTGGAAGACAACTATTTTATTATCGGCGGGGATTTCAACGCCAAAAATAGTGATTGGGGAAATAATACACCAAATACTAGAGGGAAACTACTATTCAATTGGTGGGCTCAGCACAGTGTGATGCATCGACTCGGGCTCAAGGCAACGGATAGTCCGTCGTTTCCCAGACACGGGTCCTATTTGGATCTTCTGCTGTTCGACTCACGAATACAACTGATATGCACTAACCAACAAACTACAAACTGTCTACGCACTTTCGTGTATGACAGTGACCATTGCGGTCTCAGCACCGAAATAACTGTTCCGAACGAAATTGCGGAATTGGATGAGTTTGTCCAAAGGCATTCCTACAATTATAGTAGGGCACGATGGACAAACTTCACCAGAACACTGACTAGAGCACTCTCCTCGATTTCGCTCTACCCACCGTCCAACAGAAATCTGTCAAACGAGGAGATTGACAGGTATCTAAAACTAATGGACGAGACAATCAAACGAACAATGGACAGAACGATACCTCGGTACCAACACACTGACGACGAAGACTTATTCCGCAACGCAACTATTGACGCACTGCACCGACATAAAAGTAGACTGCTGTCAAGACTAAAAACCTTGTACAGACAGTTTACTGACAGACATAACCCGGAGATTATGACGCTAAAGTCGTCGATCAAAAACCTCCAAGTATTAACAAAAGAAAATTACAGAGCATCTGTAAGTTTGTATTGGAACAACAAAATTCGAGCTGTAAACACCAGCAACCTGAATATGTTCCCGCAAATAAATAAAATATTTCGGAGAAAAGACCAAAACTACCTTTCGTGTCTTAAAATTGCCCGAACGACGAACAACGAACAAATACTTATAGCAGCAGGCATAGATCCAAATGAGGCTGTTGGTGATGACAACTTCTTTGTGATCGAGGATCCGCAGGAGAAGGTAAAGGCTATAGGAGCGACTTTCCAGGAAGTGTACAAGGCGAACGACATTATTGGCCCGAACCACGACCTGGAAGGTCGAGTTCTTGTGCACAACTTCTGCCTTCGAAATGAAATTGTGAATTGGCGATTCGAGAGCTCGGGTTTCACCCAGTTCAGTGACGAGAATATGGCAAATAATGTCATCACCAACGATAGGGTACTACCCCCGTTCACTTCGTAGGAAGAGCTCCAAACGATGTTCGAATCATTTAGAAGTAATCAGTGTGAACCGATGAAATACCGAGCATTGCGCTTCGACATCTCCCACTAGAAGCGGTGAACATTTATACCACCCTGTTTAATAATGCAATGAAGAATGCACATTTTCGAGAAGGTGATTAATAGAGTCCTGACTAAGTGGGTTGAGGACAAACATATAGTTCCGGATAATCAATTCGGTTTCAAGTCGGGGCATGATATCATTCATGCTGCGTCTAAACTGGTTTCTGATATCCAACGGAACAAAGGCAAAAAACAGTGCACTGGTGCCTGCCTGATTGACTTGGAGAAGGCCTTCGATACGGTATGGTTAGAAGGACTCTTTTTCAAGCTGGACAGGTTGGGCATTAGTAAACCACTGCTGTATATTCTTTTTGATATGCTCTCCAGTAGACAGTTCATCGTGAAGAATGGCGATGTGACTTCTGCTGGAACTTTTAACATTAAGAACGGTCTGCAACAAGGTTAGGTAAATTCGCCGATCCTGTTCAACATTTACACAAGTGATCTGATAGTTTCACTTCACCATGCCATAGCGTACGCAGACGACTTAATCGCGTACAGATCGGGTCCAAAGATTGAGGTCATTAATATGCTTTTGCAACGTGACTTCGACAATATAAAGCGATATTGCGATGACTGGAAGTTGAAAATCAACTTTCAGAAGTCGGAAACCATTCTGTTTAGGACGCCTTTGTCTGGGGTCTCTAGGGATACCAGAAAGAATTGCCGAAAGCTTTCTGTCGTCCGACAACATGGACAGCCACTTGCTTGTCGAAATGTAGTCAGATACCTTGGGATCTGGCTAGATCAATATCTGTATTTTAACAAACATATAGATGTTGCTCTGGCCAGAGCCAAAGGTGCTTTTGCTCTTACAAAGAGACTGTTTTATAACAGCCAACTCGATGCGAGGGTGAAGGTGATCTGCTACATGGCCCTTATCAGGCCCATGCTTATATTTGGATGTCCCGTGTGGTTCAACGTGAGAGCAAGTTTATTGGAAAAGATTCGGGGGTTTGAGAGGGCTTGTCTTAGGACTTGTCTTCGCTTATACAGAACACCAGAGTCTCAGTACATCAAATTCTATCCCAATGAGGTCTTGTACAATAGGGCGAACCTAATAAGAGTGGACAATTTCGTCATTAAGTTGACTCGAAGGCACATTGCAAGAGCAATGACCTCATCGAACAACTTGATCTCCGGGGTTTTCTAACCCAATTATATGTATCACGAGAGAGTTCGCTTTGACGGCTTTATTCCTCCAGAAGCGTTTCTCCATCTAGATAGTAAAGGTCTGATCCAGGACAGTCTGGCGGTGCCGCTAATCTTCCACGTCGCTCGAACAGCTGCGTACAGGCGACTCAACTGCGACAGAGACGTCGCACATGGCAGTGCGGAGCGTCACCGGTCCAGTAGGGCGGTAGGGAGTAGCGACATGAGGGATGTTGCTCAGCAGCACCAGCAATTTTGGTGGCTTGTTGAAGGGTAGGATGCTTCGTCGTCGAACTCCTCCAGTGATAGGTAGCTTCATGTGAAACAAAGTGGGCCAGCCTAATTTTTTTTTCTTCTTTTCTTTAGCCATGGCCGGCTTACATAGTTTTAGGTAGGTTTAAGCTAGATTTTAAGAAGAAAAAAAATATATAAAAACCAAAAAAAAAATAAAAAATGAAAAAAAAAAATATATATGCATGTATTTATATATTATGTATATACATATTATGTATATATATATTTATGTATGTCTATGTTTGTGTTAGATATAAGTAGATTAAGTAGATTAAGATTTATTTTTAGGTAGTTTGTAGGCTTTTAGTTTTAAGTTTTATAAAAAATTAAAAAATGTCCATATACTAAGTTTTTGATTAAAATTTATTTTCTTAGTTTTAGTATTAATTAATGTTAAAATAGAAATAAAAGTAGACTGTAAGATTCGTCGAAAGACATAGTTTAAGTGTTAGGTTTAACTTAGAGTGCCCGCATGGGGCCATTAAGTTAGAATAAGATTATTTTTAAGTAATTATTTTAAATATTAAATATTTTAAGCTAATTTTTAAGCGTTTTTTGTTTAGCATATAAGAGTAACTTAAGTTAAAAAATAAAAATGCATAAAAACTGAAAACTGAATGTATCATTGAGACATGATAGGGGCTTTTACTCGAATTTTTTATCCTAAAAAATTTAAGTCATTTGTAGATTTGTAAGACCACCAAAAGGAATCTTGCAAGGATTTCATTTCTAATATGATGGAATTCTAGATATTTTTTTGTATTTTTATTTTTATGCAATGAATTTTTATTTATTGAATTCATCATAACCTATGTGCTATATAAAAACGCTTAAAAACTAACTTAATTATCTTAGCAATCTTATTGTTATTTACTGGCCCTGTGTAGGCGATCTAAACTAAGGCCAACATAAAATCGGTGTATTTTGACCAAACCCTAAAATCTTGATTTCAGTTTAATTTAACAATTATAATGTAATACTGATAAAGAACTTTTTAATTTAAAAAAAAACTTAGTGAATAAACAATTTGCTCTTCATGTAAATAAAATCTACAAACTACCTAGAATACATCTTAATCTACTTGAAGTATCTTAACCTGTGCTACATGATTAAATATGTACTTTTTTCTCTTTTTTATGTTTTAATACCTTATTTTTTGATTTTGAATTGATAGGTATCCTGTTTTGATTTTTCCTGTATATTTTTTTAATTTACATATTTATTTTTAACTTAAATGCTTGATCTACCTAAACTACATATGTAAACCTTCTTAAAAATTAAGCATACCCTTGCGACCAGATGGGGCTAACTCTAATTAAAAGGGAACGACGAGGGAGTTTTCTCTCCATCACTAGCACCATCCCTAATGTCGTGACTCCCTATTGCCCTACTTAATCGAAGACTCTCCGTACTGGGTTCTGTGGTAGTTGTTCGCCTGTCCGTAGCTGTTCGACAGACGTGGAAGATTAGCGGCACCGGTAATTTCTCATGGATGATGATCCTTTACTATATACGAGTAAATAGAAGAATTCTTCGTTGTGTATGAAGCCGTTAACACGAACACTCTCAAGATATAAGGAGTTGTGGTAGTACTCGTAAGTTCCGGAGATTAGATTGTTAGTCGATGTCAATGCTCTTGCAATGTGCCTTAGAGTCAACTTTATAATGAAATAGTCCACTCTTATTAGCTTCGCCTTATTTTACAGGACCTCCTTAGAATATAATTTTATATACTCAGACCCTGGTGTTCTGTTCAATCGAAGACAAGCCCTTCATCAAGTCCTCTCAGACACCCGCATCTTTTCTATTAGACTTGCTCTTACTTTGAACCACACGGGACATCTAAATATAGGCATACGCCGGATAAGAGCGATGTAGTAGGTTACCTTAATCCTCCCATGGAGTGCGCTATTAAAAAACGTTTTCTTCTGCAGAAGCACCTCTTGTTCTGGCCAGAGCAACATCTATATGCTTATTAAAACATAAATGTTGATCTGAATTACATCTCGACAAGTATGTACCGGCACCTGTTTTCGCTCGATCGAAATATTTCAGCAAAAGTCACGTCGCCATTCGTCACGATGAACTGTCTACTGGTGAGCATATTAGAAAGAATGTACAGCATTGTCTACAGTCTGTTCAACTTGAAGAACTATACGCTTTCTCCACGTCACTTGTACATTGTTTCTTGTTTTTGATGTACTGGATATCGGATACCAGTTTAAAGGTGACATGTGAGACATCATGCCCAGCCTTAATACCGGAACAATGGTTTTGTCCTCAACCCATTTAGTCAAGACTAGTTATATCGAACACCTTTTCGAATACCTTGGGTAGAAGATTTATCGACCGAACATTCGCTGTATTGGACGTATCTTTATCCCTTTCGGGAATTTGATGCTCCCCCGCTGTCTTCCAATGCAGTAGATAGTGGGCATCAGTAAACAGTGTGGTGTAAATGTTCACTGCTTCTAGTGGAAGATGTGGAAGCACAATGTGCGGTATCCCATCGGTACCCACTAATTTCTTACTTCTCAGTGATTCGAAGACCGTTTGGAGGTCTTCCATCGAAATGAACGAGAGTAACTCCTTTTCGTTGGCGATGACATTATTATTTGCCATATTTTCGGCATTGAACTCAGTGAAACTTGAGTTCTAGAATCGCCAGTTCTCTTGGAATTTAAAAGGACGCGGTTTTACAGGTCGTGGTTAGGGCCAATGACATCATTCACCATGTACACTTGCTGGAAAAACGCTCATATGGCCTCTACCTGCGGATCTTAAACCACTAATGCAAGTTATATTTACAAGAAATATTTTATTTATTTTCGGGAACTTATTCGAGCTACCGAATTTTGTTGTTCCGATGCAGTCTTACAGAAACTTTGTAATTTTATTTTATTAATATTTGGAAGTTTTTGATTGACGACTTCAGTGTCATGACCTTCGGGTTATATCTGTCAGTAAATCTCCTGTACAAGGTTTTTAGTCTTGAATGCGGTCTAATTTTGTGTTGGTGCAGTGCGTCAATAGTTAAATGGCGGAATGTTTCTTCGTTGTAGGTATGTTGAATCTCGGTATCCTACTATCCAACGCTCATTTTAAAGTCTCGTCCATTTCTTTTACATTGAGATTATATTAGACATATGCCTATTGGAAGAAGGGTACTCTCGTCAATATTCTGGAAAAATGTGTCAAATGTACACTACTGTAGTTGAAGAAATACTTTTGAACAAACTCCTCCAATGCCGCTATTTCGTTTGAAATGGTTATTTCGGTACAATCTATAGTATTTTGGGTCGTGTCTGTTCGTATGTCGAACAGCAACAGATTCAGATAGGAACCGTGTGAGGGAAATAGCAGAATATTGGTCGCTTTAAGTCCGAGTCGGTACATAACATTGTTCTGATCCCACCAATTGAGTAGTAGGTTCCTACTTGTGTTTTATATGTACAATATAGTATTTCCCCAATATAATAAATTCTATGATAAAATAATTCCCCTCCAATTCTAGACATAGGAATGGAAAATGTGTCTCGAGCTCTGAGATGAATAAGGTAGATTGAGTAGACTCAGATGCATAGGCAGACACCATGCATTGGGTTCTACCACATGAAATGTCCGATTTTATAGTAAAAATGTAAAGCCAATATTTTCTTTACCTTTCCTATAAGAGAAAGGTGTCGACTTATTGTCATTGGAGATACTCCCATGCATTGTGCAATCTCCCGTTGCTCTTAAATATCGTTGTCAACTAACGTTTCCGGCTTTCCATGTGGTTTATTTTCAAGGCTGAAATCTCGCGAACGGAACTTTCCAAACCAACGTCGTACAGCTCGTTCGTCGCTACATCCTCAAATGCGTCATTAATGTGTTTCATTGCCAATAACGCATTATGTCCCATTTTATATTCGGAAGAGGCTTCGAATTTGAACTGCCGACAGCATGGTAAATAATTTTTAGAGAAAAAATAACGGTACTTGCAAGGAACCCTACAATTCTCACACGTTAAGCACACGTACCACTTTATTTTATAAAAAAAAGAAAATTTAACGTCTTGGCACAGACGTTCACTCGAGAGCTTCTTATTTTGAACTGAGCGAAAATCGGACATTTCATGTGGTACAACCCAGTACAAACGCTTTCCATTATGGAACGGATATACACCATGCATGCTTCCAGCACCTGGAACCTACGTACTACACAGCTGTATACTCCTGAGCAGAATTGGGTAGGTTTCTTTTAAAAAATTTTTATTTTGTTTGCCCCATTTTGTGTTTTTTGAATAGGTAAGTTTCGTTAACCAAAAGCTCACCATTGACTTGGCCTTTGAGCAACTTAAAGTAAATTTACATTCAGCGCAAACAGCAAAAATGGACAGTGGGTATACAGATTGGTAATGAACTTCAAATACCGAATGAATTTTGCATGAATGGGTGCTGTCAAGATATGAATACAAAAGGGAAAGAGATTTATCAACACGTTTAGACCAGAGCCAGTTGTGCTATAGCAAGCCCCTCTGTAAACGAGTTAGACCGTTCTTTGTTGTCAGTTTGTTGAAAGCTTTTTCTACCGGAGAACCGACACATATTCTGTATATCAAAGACGTTTAAACTTAGAGTAACCTTCTCGCTGATAAGCACCATGTATTGCCGAAAGCTCCTTTACACTTTCGACGCAATACGTAGAGTTCAAAGAAATTTGTCACTCAAGATGACACCCAAGCACTCAGCTTCCTTAGAGAATTGGATAGTGATGCCTCTAAGCACTAGATGATTCAGCCTAATTAGCTTCCTCTTTCTCTTAAAGCGACAACTTTAATTTTGAAAGGATTGACTGTGGTTTCTAGTGCACCAGGAGCCGATCACGTCTCGGATTTACTGCGTTTCAGAGCTCTTGGTGAAAGCATCTCAATAATAAAGACGGAACATGGAAGGTTCCAGCTGTAAACCCGATTAGCGGATCAAATTAAGACCGACATCAGCCATTCTTCCGGTGTGTTGGATGTCTTTTTCTAAGAGCTAACATTGACTCAAACGATTCTTTAGTTGTTGCCAGCTTGTATTTCTTTTGCGTGAGAACAATGAACTCAAATACATATTAAGTCTTTTGTACTCGTTTTATGTTCCTTTCGATTAAATTCCTCAATCTTTGGATAAAAAAGAAATAATCGCTTGGTTAGTGGGTGGCCGTGGCTCAAGTGGTAGTGCATGGCTCCCAAATCGGAAGGTTCGGTGTTCGAATCCGAGCTAAGACATTCTTCTTTTCAGGCAACTTAATTCACGTAAGGCGAATGGTTGCCTATAATACAACTACAAGACCAATTATACTAATAATTTAGTTTCACCATTAAATGTTAGATGCCACCCATGGAGCGAAATAACCACTGAACCCAAAAATCTTGTTTTCTCTCTCTGTCCCATTTTCCTAAAAACTTAACACGTGTTAAGGCATTTCAAGTTTAATAATACCCACTTGAGTGTTAAGTTCTTTTTTTTTTAAAAAAAAACCTCTGTTATAAAGCGCCTGCAGATCACACAAGTCCCCAGTATTCTTGCCTAAAGGCCTAATGTTAAAGTAAGCCTCATAGAAGAACTTTCGGGGTGCCACTTATGCTTAGCACATTTAGATACTTAGTGCCTCCTGTCCATGCCAGTTAGATCTTTGTCGATCGAGTGTTGCTCAACCTCTCAAGGTGTTATATGAGAGCATTTAGCATATTTTGACAAAACTGAGACCTTCGATATCAAAAGAGGATTTATGATATTTCCCAAGCATCATTTTTGAAAAAAGTTGAAAAACCAATGTTCAATGTTCAATGTACGAGTACATATTAAAAAGGTATGTAAGTTTCGTCAATGAAGTCATCGTCCGTAATGGTGTCAATGTCGAGTTCGTTGAGTTCGTCGATGATGGTGAAGAGCCGAGGTTGTTTTGGTGGTAAAATACCTTCTAAGTGCTCATTGTGAACGGTCGGAGGGTCGAAGTCCTTCAGTTGCAAACCCACACTTTCTTTACCTTTGACAAAACCTGGGTACACTTTTTTACGTCAATTAAAAATTCCGTGATTTGGGAGCCCATGTCGTCCTTATAATTTTTTTCAAGGCAGTATTTGCTGTAAAAGAAAAGTGCCATATATTGGTGAAGGTGCTGCGTTGTATTGCGGCACAAAATTTATTTTTTCAGAAGCTTGTTCTGATTCTCAAGATAATTTATAGTATTGGTTGCATCGGTCTTGTCAATATATTCGCCTTTGCTGTGGTATGTAATTTCATGAGTCGTAGAAGTAGGGAACATTTTGTCAATACCTTATTGGCGTGCGTTGTCGGTACAAATACGACTGCTGTTGGGGTTAACGTATTTGTGTATATAAGGCCACAAGTCTTCTTTACTTTTGGAGTTCACTTTAAAGAAGCGTCCGACCTTATCTTCTTTACAAAATAACTCCAACAACTACGATTTTCATTTGTTCGGTTACACGGCCTCTGTGGTATTTCCTTTTTGTAAGAAAGGTCTCGTCGATTTGTACAGTTCTTCCTTCGCCGCCAATTCAGTTTTTTTTTCAGTTTTTATGCATTTTTATTTTTAGAACTTAAATTACTCTTATATGTTAAACAACAAAACGCTTAAAAATTAGCTTAAATGACTTAAAAATAATCTTATTGTAACTTACTGGCCCCATGTGGGCACTCTAAATTAAACATAATACTTAATCTATGTCTTTCGACGTATCTCACAGTCTAATTTTATTTGTAATTTAAACATTAATTAATCCTAAAACTAAGAAAATAAATTTTAAGTAAAAACTTAGTAAATGGACATTTTTTATTTTTTTATAAAACTTAAAACTAAAAGCTTACAAACTACCTAAAAAAATAAATCTTAATCTACTTAATCTCCCTACATCTAACACAAATAGAGACATACAGAAATATATATATACATAATACGAGTATATAATTTATATTTTTTTTTCTTAAAGTCTAACTTAATCCTACCTAAAACTATGTAAGCCGGCCATGGCTAAAGAAAAGAAGAAAAAAAAATTAGGCTGGCCCACTTTGTTTCACATGAAGCTACCTATCACTGGAGGAGTTCGACGACGAAGCATCCTACCCTTCAACAAGCCACCAAAATTGCTGGTGCTGCTGAGCAACATCCCTCATGTCGCTACTCCCTACCGCCCTACTGGACCGGTGACGCTCCGCACTGCCATGTGCGACGTCTCTGTCGCAGTTGAGTCGCCTGTACGCAGCTGTTCGAGCGACGTGGAAGATTAGCGGCACCGCCAGACTGTCCTGGATCAGACCTTTACTATCTAGATGGAGAAACGCTTCTGGAGGAATAAAGCCGTCAAAGCGAACTCTCTCGTGATACATATAATTGGGTTAGAAAACCCCGGAGATCAAGTTGTTCGATGAGGTCATTGCTCTTGCAATGTGCCTTCGAGTCAACTTAATGACGAAATTGTCCACTCTTATTAGGTTCGCCCTATTGTACAAGACCTCATTGGGATAGAATTTGATGTACTGAGACTCTGGTGTTCTGTATAAGCGAAGACAAGTCCTAAGACAAGCCCTCTCAAACCCCCGAATCTTTTCCAATAAACTTGCTCTCACGTTGAACCACACGGGACATCCAAATATAAGCATGGGCCTGATAAGGGCCATGTAGCAGATCACCTTCACCCTCGCATCGAGTTGGCTGTTATAAAACAGTCTCTTTGTAAGAGCAAAAGCACCTTTGGCTCTGGCCAGAGCAACATCTATATGTTTGTTAAAATACAGATATTGATCTAGCCAGATCCCAAGGTATCTGACTACATTTCGACAAGCAAGTGGCTGTCCATGTTGTCGGACGACAGAAAGCTTTCGGCAATTCTTTCTGGTATCCCTAGAGGCCCCAGACAAAGGCGTCCTAAACAGAATGGTTTCCGACTTCTGAAAGTTGATTTTCAACTTCCAGTCATCGCAATATCGCTTTATATTGTCGAAGTCACGTTGCAAAAGCATATTAATGACCTCAATCTTTGGACCCGATCTGTACGCGATTAAGTCGTCTGCGTACGCTATGGCATGGTGAAGTGAAACTATCAGATCACTTGTGTAAATGTTGAACAGGATCGGCGAATTTACCTAACCTTGTTGCAGACCGTTCTTAATGTTAAAAGTTCCAGCAGAAGTCACATCGCCATTCTTCACGATGAACTGTCTACTGGAGAGCATATCAAAAAGAATATACAGCAGTGGTTTACTAATGCCCAACCTGTCCAGCTTGAAAAAGAGTCCTTCTAACCATACCGTATCGAAGGCCTTCTCCAAGTCAATCAGGCAGGCACCAGTGCACTGTTTTTTGCCTTTGTTCCGTTGGATATCAGAAACCAGTTTAGACGCAGCATGAATGATATCATGCCCCGCCTTGAAACCGAATTGATTATCCGGAACTATATGTTTGTCCTCAACCCACTTAGTCAGGACTCTATTGATCACCTTCTCGAAAATGTGCATTATTCATTGCATTATTAAACAGGGTGGTATAAATGTTCACCGCTTCTAGAGGGAGATGTCGAAGCACAATATTCGGTATTTCATCGGTTCCCACTGATTTCTTACTTCTAAGTGATTCGAAGATCGTTTGGAGCTCTTCCTTCGAAATGAACGGGGGTAGTACCCTATCGTTGGTGATGACATTATTTGCCATATTCTCGTCACTGAACTGGGTGAAACCCGAGCTCTCGAATCGCCAATTCACAATTTCATTTCGAAGGTAGAAATTGTGCACAAGGACTCGATTCTCCAGATCGTGGTTTGGGCCAATGCTAACATTCGCCTTGTACACTTCCTGGAAAGTTAGAGGCTCCTGCGGATCCTCGGATCCTCGATCAAAAAGAAGTTGTCATCATCAACAGCCGCATTTGGATCTATGCCCGCTGCTACCAGTATTTGTTCATTGTTCGTCGTTCGTGCGATTTTAAGACATGGAAGGTCGTTCTGATTATTTCTCCGAAATATTTTATTAATTTGCGGGAACATATTCAGGTTGCTATTGTTTACAGCCCGAATTTTATTGTTCCAATACAAACTTACAGATGTTCTGTAATTTTCCCTTATTAATGTTTGGAGGTTTTTCGTCGACGACTTCAGTGTCATGATCTCCGGGTTATGTCTGTCAGTAAACTGTCTGTACAAGGTTTTTAGTCTTGACAGCAGTCTACTTTTATGTCGGGGCAGTGTGTCAATAGTTGCGTTGCGGAATAAGTCTTCTTCATCAGTGTGTTGGTACCGAGGTATCGTTTTGTCCATTGTTCGTTTGATTGTCTCGTCCATTAGTCTTAGATACCTGTCAATCTCCTCGTTTGACAGATTTCTGTTGGACGGTGGACAGAGCGAATTCGAATAGAGTGCTCTAGTTAGTGTTTCATTTGGAACAGTTATTTCGGTGCTGAGACCGCAATGGTCACTGTCATACACGAAAGTGCGTAGGCAGTTTGTAGTTTGTTGGTTAGTGCACGTCAGTTGTATTCGTGAGTCGAACAGCAGAAGATCCAAATAGGAACCGTGTCTCGGAAACGACGGACTATCCGTCGCCTTAAGCCCGAGTCGATACATCACACTGTGTTGACCCCACCAATTGAATAGTAGGTTCCCTCTAGTATTTTGTGTATTATTTCCCCAATCACTATATTTGGCGTTGAAATCTCCGCCGATAATAAAATAGTTGTCTTCCAATTCCAGCCTCAGGAATCGAAAAAGCGTCTCGAGCTCGAATAAGGTGGATTGAGTAGCCTTAGGTGCATAGACAGACACCATGAAGTGACTTTATGTAAGACTCTAATCGCCCTAGTCCTATTCGATGCCGTCGAAGACTAGCCTACCATGGTAGGCGGTTGCTTTCAGATAACAATTTTCGTATAAGCTTTAATCTAATATTGATTGACATTGAATGAAAAAACGGATAAGACGAAGCGGGTGAACATCAGCTCTTTGGTGTTTTTCGAACCCGATCAGAAGAAGCGACACAGTATGGACAGACACTACATATGTATGGACACTGCTGACTTGCGCGAGTAGAAAAGGCTTTCAAACAACTCAGCGTGCGTAATTGAAATCATCTACCTCAATGTCTACATTTTTAGTATAAGTATATAAAAGAGTAACCATTTCATCAGGAGCTACGTTTCTCGATTGTGTATGTATCTCTGAAAAATTTTAGAAGAAAAAAAAAACCCTTGAAATAATGTAAACGTTATAATTAAATATATTTTTTGAAGGATACTTATTTGATGAAGTGAACGAATATATTGACGATCAAGTTGTTCGCAACCGCAACACACACAATAGCTTACAATTTTCTTGGCGCATAATATACAAATTGTGAGAGAACGTATTTATTAATTACGTGGACTGTTATTTTATAATCGATTTTTTATTTATCGATTGAGATAAATTCAAAGAGCAAGTTACGGTATGAAATGTACAGTGATTAAAAAAAATGTTTATGCGAATGTTAACTAAAAATACGAGTATAATTAAATGGGTACAAATGTGTAAGTGATATTAAGCATTGTCGTAGTTTAATCTCAAACATTCCGGCCCCCTGGAATGGGTTTCAGGACACGAGTAATACAGCGAGCTTTGTGATAGGACGAACAAACTTTCCTGCTGCGGTTCGAACGGTGGCTACTCGAACTCATTCATCTGATTTGTAACGTCTTCAACTCGGCCTAGAACCCACTTCGTGGGAGGAAGGTTCTTCTCCTTGATAACCACGAGACCTCCTGCCTTTACATTAGGTGACAACTTTTTCCATTTGGGTCATTCTTGCAGTGATGTTAGGTACTCTGTCGACCACCTTTTCCAAAATCCCTGGACCATGCTTTGGAGATGGTTTCAATGGTCCAATCGACTGGGAGTTTTCTGAGATGGTTTGATTCCGGAACTGCTGTACTTGGCTCACATAAGAGAAAGTGGGATGGAGTTATTGGTTTAAATCAGAGTCTGACATGCAATATAAAGGACGAGAGTTAAGAACAGATTCGATTTGACAGAGAACAGTATATAGTTCTTCAAACGTTAAAATTGTTTCCCCAATGACCCGGCGTAAGTGCAATTTCATTGACTTTACCCCAGACTCCCATAAGCCACCGAAATGTGGCGCAGAAGGTGGTATAAAGGTGATTCCTTCTTTGACTATAGCTGAAGCGATTGTTTCGTTGTGGGCTTGTGATATAGCAAGCTTGTGCATTTCAGATAAACACCGACGAGCCCCATGGAAGTTTGTTCCATTGTCGCTGTAGATGTTGGCAGGTTTTCCACGACGAGCAATAAATCTGCGTAGTCCTGCTATAAAGGCATCCGTGGTTAAGTCGCTAACAATCAAAACATGGCCTTCGTGGCCATGAAAACGAATAGAGCGATATAAGCCTTTTAATATTTTGGTTTTCGGGATCGAGACAGCTTGATTGTTAAAGGCCCTGCATAATCACAGCCTGTATTTAAAAATGGACGACTCGGTTGAATGCGATGTACTGGAAGATCTCCCATAAGTTTCTGGATTGTATGCTTGCGCTGCATGAAACACGGCATGCACCGATGAATTATTTTGCGTATCAAGTTGCCAAGGATCCAAAATTGCTGCCGTACGAAGGTGAAAGTTTCTGAAAATCCAGCGTGGAGATAGCGTTGATGAATGTCTGCTATAATTAGAAGAGATCTATTGCTAGTTTTGGGAAGAATTATAGGGTGTTTTATGTTGAAGGAAACGGCTGCGTGCTTGACTCGCCCACCAACGCGAATGAGTCCGTCATTATCGAGAAATGCAGCATATCTGAGAAGTGCTGACTTTGAAGCTAGTTTGTTTTTGATACGCAGATTTAAAATGTCATCTTCAAATGCTTCACGTTGAATGAATTTTAGTAAGCAAAGCATTGCTTTATGAATTTTGGTGTACGTTAACGAATCATACGACCGCGATTGGATGTTAGCGCGACAATTCGACACGAAGCGGAGGCAATATGCGATTATTTTTTTGAAGCCGATAACAGGGGGAGATTTTATCAATCAAGTTATGAATACTATTTACCCGGCGTTCAGCGATTGTAATGAGTACATGCCTAAGCCCCGATTCTTCTTCTTATCTAACTGACTGAGATTCTGCAATATCGGAGGTAAAGGGCGTTTGCGGCCAGTTTGTTTCCTGTTCCAACAACCAAGATGGACCTGGCCACCAACGGTGATGTTTTCGAAGATGACAGGGCAGAACGCCACGTGATGCACAATCTGCTGGGTTCGATTCGGATGGGACATGTCGCCATGAGTGTCGTGGAATTATATGTAAGATAGCTGCTGTTCTATTGGCGACGAATGTTGTCCAACGACGAGGAGGGGAAGAGAGCCAGTGTTGCACTATTTCGGAGTCGCACCAAGCAAATATTTTGCACGACTCTAAATTAAGTGATGACTTAACCTGATCTAGTAATCGTGAGAGCAATAACGCTCCACAAAGTTCCAAGCGCGGTATGGACACGGGTTTAAGGGAAGCCACCTTGGTTTTTGCAGTAACGATTGTTATTTTAATTTCATTAGACAGTGTCTTTGTACGAGCATAAATTACCGCTGAATATGCTACCGACGATGCATCAGAAAACCCGTGAAGTTCGATATTGATTTTTGTGGAAAATATATTCCTCGCAACCCGCACTTGCTCGAAATATGGCAGTTGATCACGATAGAGTTTCCATTTTTCCGATGTTTCTAATGCCAAAGGGTCATCCCAACCTTGGTTTAATTCGGAAGACCATAATTGCTGAAACATGAGCTTAAAAAGAATCACTGAAGGGGCTAAGAAACCGAGCGGATCGAAGATTCGAGCGATCTCTGATAGCAATGATCGCCTTGTTGGATGCGTACTGGGATTCCAAAACATTCCGAGTACCTTCATATGCTGTGGTGAATGTTCTGGATCGATGAAAGAGTATTCGCAGTCCTGAGGGTTTGCTTCGCGATGAGGGCCCAACAATTGGAGCTCCATTTTCGAAGCCGAAGGTTGGCTAACGAAAGCAGTTCAATGAGCTCAGATTGAAATTGAAGTAATGTTTCAATAGAGTCAGCTCCAGTCATGACATCGTCGACATAGACATCATTCAGTAAGATTCGAGCTGCATTAGGATAATTTGATTGATAATCGTCTGCTATTTGTTTTAAAACGCGAACCGAGAGAAATGGAGCAGACGCAGTACCGTATGTTACAGTAAGTAATCCAAAGTGCTGTATCTCGTCACTAGGGTTTAGACGCCAGACGATTCGTTGATAGTCAGTATCTTGTGCCCGAACCCATATCTGGCTAAACATTTTCACTATGTCTGCCGTGAAGACGTATTGATGTCGCTGGAACCGCAGGCACACTCCGATGAGGTCACGTTGGATTGCTGCTCCGATTTGAAGGTGGTCGTTTAAAGATTGTCCCTTGGAATCTTTAGCGAACACTACGCGAAGTTTGGTTGAAGAACTTTCTGGCCTTAAAACCGCGTGATGCGGCAAATAAAATACCTTCCCATTCAGAACGTTAATTTCCCTTAAAGGCACAGGTTTAATGTGTTGTAGGTTGGGGTTTACTTTTAAGCGAACGAAGGCGAGAGTCAGCGCCATTAATAGTATCTCGAAAACTTGGCGTGGGGGTTTTAAATGGAAGCGACACTACATATTTTCCATCAGCAGAACGAGAAAATGTGTTTTGGAAGTGGCTTTCGGTGGAATCACAGATGATATTATGAGGCCTTAGGTTAGGAACCTCTTCTAATTCCCAAAAGCGCTGTAATAGGGTCTCTACGTTAAAATTTGTGTGGAATGTAGATATTTCGGAAGAATGCTTCCTAAGGTCGTACATTTGACCTGTAACGACCCATCCAAATGATGTATTTTGGACTAGTGGAAAACCTTCAGGTCCATGTATTTTTTCTGGTTTGAGAATCCTCCGAACCTTATCGGCTCCTAAAATCATATCGATGGAGCTAGGTAAATTAAAACAGGGATCCGCTAGATCTAGCTTTTGGACATGTTCCCATGACGAAATATCAAATGGTTTGGACGGCAATTTGGATGTTAATTTCTGAAGCACGAATGCACCGACGAAAAGATGTGTTGGATGGTAACGAGAGCGCAATTGTATAGAAACAAAACCCTTTGTATATCCTGCTTCCTTGGATGACAGACCCATAATGGGTATACGAGAATGTTTACGCGGAATTCCGAGACGTTGTGCTAACCTTTTGGTAATTAACGAAGCTTGTGACCCGGTGTCCAAGAGAACGCGACAGTCGATATACTGCCCCTTATAAGTTTTAAGTTTAGACAATATGGTAGGTAAAATGGTTTGATATCGGGGACTAGAGTCAAAAGAATGATTATTTATCAATGGAGTAAAAACAACCGAAGTGGATGTGTCCACTGCAGAATGAAGCTGCGATGGGTTTGAAGAATCAGAATAGGGTGGTTGTGGAGCGAGAGACGATGAAATTGTGTTAGGATCTTCTTGATGAACTAAGGAATGGTGGCGACGTTTGCATACGTGACAACGATACGAAGAACGTCAGTCCTTTGATGAATGCCCAGTCCGAAGGCAATTAAAGCAAACCGATTGCGTTTTAACGAAGTTTCTACGTTTTTCAATATCCAGTGCTAAAAATTGTGGACACTGAGAAAGAAAATGATCATTTTCGCACCTTGGGCACCGACGATTGCGATTATTTTCAGGAGTTTTGGCGGTGTGAGTACGAATTGGAACCGATTGTTTTACCCGAGGTGAAGATGTTTAGGAAGATTCACTTTTGTACCAGTGGTTTCTGAAGAGTTTAATTTTTCTAAGAATGTAGACTGCTGAGAGGCAAGACGTTCCAGAATTGAGGAATCCTGTTTTTGTGGTGTATTGCATTGTCTTTCGCGAATCGCCGTTTTGATTCCCGAATGTGCAGTAAAATACTTAGACTCATATGTCCCAAACTCAGCTTCGAACTCAACTAAACCACTTTCTTCAATATGTTGCAAACATTCGTAATGAAGAGAATAAAATTCGAACCACGATTCTTCCAAACGTTTCAATCTAATTTCCAACATGTCGATGGATATGCAATCCTCTATAGACGCAACGAAATCAGCGGCACGTGTTAGGCACGCTTTTACATTACTGCGCTTTAGTTTAATCGAGTTCATTTTTGTTAAAGTTTTTTAGGAGAGAAAACCGCGCAATCAGAAAAATCTCACGAAAGTCTAGAATGGGTATTGCAGTTTATCAAGATTAATCGATAAGTAATTTATAGTAGCACATTCACACTACTCGTATGTTCATTAAAATTTGAATTTATTTTATTATTCGGTTACGGAAGGACCAAATGTTAATTAACAAACGATGAAAAATATTAGAAGAAAAAAAACCTTTGAAATAATGTAAACGTTATAATTAAATATATTTTTTGAAGGATACTTATTTGATGAGATGTGGTGCTGGCTGCGAACGAAATCCAAGTGAACGAATATATTGACGATGAAGTTGTTCGCAACCGAAACACACACAATAGCTTACAGTTTTCTTGGCGCATAATATACAAATTGTGAGAGAACGTATTTATTAATTACGTGGACTGTTATTTTATAATCGATTTTTTATTTATCGATTGCTATAAATTCAAAGAGCAAGTTATGGTATGAAAAGTACAGTGATTAACAAACATGTTTGTGCGAATGTTAACTAAAAATACGAGTATAATTAAATGGGTACAAATGTGTAAGTGATGTTAAGCGTTGTTGTAGTTTAATTTCAAACATGTATATTATTCAGAAACTTAAATAAATTAAAACAAAAGCCCCAACTTACTTCCTTTGCATGACTCTCAACTGTGCCGTTACCCTGGCCCATTTTCCTAAAACTACCGCTATTTTCCTGAATTAAACACAAAAAGACCTTCTCCGATTATGTCATCCAAGGCAGACTGACACCCCGTCGTGAAAGTATAATCAGAGTTTCTTACGTAATTACATTAATCTTAAGTGTAATGAGCTCTAAAATCATGACACCTCATTGTCATTCTCTTTGCTCTTCCTTAAGAAAAATCATTCACACTTGGTGCGCAATAAAATTCTGAGGTTCATACGGATAGCACAGAAACCCATAAGATAGTCTCATTTTCACATACCCATCCATTATTATGAACTCTTCTTCTTCCCACGCAAGGTCTCTTCCGGCACATATAATGATCCCCCATGCTATCTGTACTCTGCTAAAGTTTGTATCGTAATCTGTTTACGTTAGATAATGCTCAGGTCATTCCGCATCGCTAAAGCTGAACCTCAAGTTGGCTTATGCCAATGTTAATTGGGAAAATTGTACGAATTTCTCTAAAAGTATACAGATGATCGTAGGCACAAAGACGCACCCAACATCGAAATCTATTACGATATCCATATCTATAGCCCGAAAGTGTTTACCGATTATTGGCATTTGCCGAATACTAAACGTAGTTGACTTCGTTTTCCGGGACGGGACTTTGAAAAGATGAAAAGATGGACCTGTCACAGCTTTAAGTTTGGCCTGCGGACCTATGTAGTCATATTGGCTCTGAGTTGGTAGAACCATCACGACTACTCAATGGATACTCTCTAGCGTAAAGTACTCGTACAATGACAAATGAATGTTCCGCTGTCGCCGAAGCAAAGGAAAATAATTTTTCGTCGACTCTTTTGTTTTCTTCGTTATCTGTCGGTGTGCTGGATGAAAACAAAGCCACAGATGAATGAAAATTATTCAATTTCAGGTTTTAGATACTAAGGTCTTATCTCTGGAAAGAGTACCTCATACCGATAACTGAGGGTTAGCTCAGCATGACTTATTTTTTGCATATCAAAATACGTTTGAAGTACTCGTACATCCATAATGCACTATGATTAGTTTCACATTGCATAATGGTAAACCCACCGATCGTCTCTCGACCAAAGAGCGATTGAGGGGAAGGACTAGTGTTACAATAATTTGATATATATTCGGGATGCATTGAGTTTGTGCAGCAAAGTTATTAAATGCATCGTTCAAAGAGTGATCGAACGTGGAGATGATCGATAATTGCCGACGACTCGTTTCTTAGCTGATAGGTAGAAGTTATGCAGAGTAAATATTATTACGTTGATGTTGATTTAACTGTCAATCAAAATGATAACGCATGGGGTCAATTAAGTTTCGAAGGGAATGAATTTAATCCACCAAATCTAATTGTGGATCGAAGATATACGACAAAATGTTGTTATAAAATCAGCTTGAGACTAATTGAGGGTTCATTGTATAATCAATCCTGGGATTACCTCGAAAAATAAAGATTAAATTTGCCACGTTCTTTCTCACGTCTTTATTCTTTTTCGAAAAAACCAAATGGAGAGCGAGTGACAGTTCAACTCGTTCCTCCTACATTATTTTTAGTGATGCCAAGTCTCTCTTATAATTTGGTTATTACAGTTCGGCCACTCTGACCATACAATCGACCACGATTGTGCTTAAAATATACGTAGTACTATATAATAGACCTAGTGTTGCCTTCCAGATATAAGCTACTTTGATCAACATTTTTACCGAACTCAGCCCATTTCTTTAATCTACTCGAATCTAAAATTCCATGATATGGTATCTGTGTCACTTGGAAACCCTCAATGTCTTCTACTAAGTAACGATCGTTTTCCCATTTTTTATTTATAACATATGGGCCACGATATTTAGGTATTAATTTCTTATTAGTTCCAATGGAGGTATCTACATTCTTAATTACGACAAAATCACCGACTTCAAATTGTTTGGGTAGGGTATGATGTTCGTTGAAATAGTGCAGATTGTACAGCTGGGACTTCTTGATTGCTTCAGACGCTTCACTGCGCATCTTAACTAAATCTACCCTATCGACATCTGTATACTTCTCATCCAAATACTTCGTCAGCTCATCAACAATACGTCCCCTTTGTTCAACGCCGAACAACAACTTGCTCGGGGAGACTCTGGTGCTTGTGTGATTAGTGTTATTTATGGCATATTCTACCTGAGTGAGTTTTTTCCCCCAGTCAGCCTGCTCGGGGGATTCTGTCAACTTTGCTAACATTGCCTTCATATCACGGTTAACACGCTCAACTTGGCCATTCGACTGTGGAGAGGCTACAGCAACTTTGACGTGCTCAATATTACGTTCTTTCGTAAAATTAACAAACTCATGAGAAGTAAAACTTGTACCTCGGTCACTTATAATTCTACGCGGGCGACTATAATAGTCAAAATATCGCTCAAGAGAGTTAATTACCTCCCTTGTTCCGGGAGTATTTACGGGGTATAGTTTGACAAACTTTGTAAAACCGTCTATAACTACAAGAACGTATTTACTTCGCGAAATTATTGATGGTAGTGGACCGAAATGGTCGATATGTATCGTATCGAAAGGCTCTGCCCGCTTTGTTATATTGTACAAACACCGTTCGGTGTTTCTATGAGGTGTTGAGTTGTATATACACTTCAGGCAATTTCTAATAACTCGGTTCAACTTTTCCTTCACATTAGGAATCCAGTAATGTTTCAGAAGTCGATTAGCGCATTTGTCAATACCGACGTGACCATGTTTTTCATGTATCGATCGCATAACGTTTTCTTCGAGTTCCTTAGGAACATAAAGTTGGCACCTATTCTGCTGCCCCATCTAAACCATCCTCCAAAACATACCCTGACAACTCACTCTCCTCTAATTGCTCTCTGATTGTCTTAACGTTTTCATCGCGCGATTGAGTAATCTGAATGTTTTTGTTCAGCTCTTCAGTCGTCACTGCAGCGGCAACAGCGACACGGCTAAGCGCATCAACATGTGCCATTCGTTCACCTTTCCGATGCTGTACTTGGTAGTTATAATTCTCAAAAGTCAGCGCCCACTTTGCTATCCTAGGATTCACATCCCTTTTTCGTAAGGTTTGAGAAAGGGCTTCATAATCAGTGACAATAACAAACGGCAAACGGTCGAGAAAAGTATTAAAGCGTTCCAGGGCATAAACTACCGCTAACGTTTCTAACTCAAAACTAATTAGTTTGGATTCCGCGCTGGTCGTTTTCCTAGAAAAAAAGGCAACTGGGTGAAACTTATTATCATCTTGTTTTTGCATAAGGACCGCGCCAAAACCATGTGAGCTTGCGTCGCAATGCAACTCAGTTTCTCGCTTAGGGTCATATATTGCCAACACTGGCGAACAGACCAACCTATCTCTCAACTGTTCAAAGGCAGCAGTACACTCATCGGTCCAAACAAACTTAACATCCTTCTTTAATAAGTTCGTCAACGGTCTGGCTATACACGAAAACCCGGGCACAAAGCGCCGGAAATAAGAAAACAGGCCATTGCATCTCTGGACTTCTTTCGCATTTCTGGGCATCGGATATGTTCGTATTGCCTCTAGATGATTATCATTAGGACGGATTCCCTTTCCATCTATATGGTAACCCAGGTAATCAACCCCGTTATACGCAAACTTACACTTCTTCATATTTAATTCTAAGCCGGCTGCCCGCAGTAATCGGAACACTTTTATGAGAATCTCAATGTGCGTTTGCATGTCTCTAGTTGCAATGGAGATATCATCGAGATATACGATGACTAACCCCTTATCGATCAACGGTTTTAAGGCTAAGTAGATATATCTCTGAAAAACAGCAGGTGCATTTTTGAGACCGAAGGGCATATAGACATATTCGAATTGTCCAAAGGGTGTGACGAAAGCAGTATATTTCACTGATTCTTCAGAAAGTTTGATGTGATGGAACCCGTCTTTCAAGTCCAAAGTGGTAAAAATGCTCTTATTGGCAAAATATTCTAAACAATCCTCTATAAGTGGTAAAGGAAAATTATCTCGGATCGTATGCTTGTTAAGGGCACGATAATCCACACACATACGTACTTCGCCATTCTTCTTCCTAACTAGTACCAGGGCGGATGTGTAAGGCGAGTCGCTATGTCTAATAACACCCTTTTCCAAAAGTCTTTCAATCGTATTCTGAACTTCCGTTCGTTCATAATAAGAGAGCCGCCGGGGTGAGCAAAATATTGGCACGTCCTTTGTCAAACTTATCTTCATGGAATAATCTATTGGATTTAATTCTACTTTGAGCTTCGAATAGTGTTCCTCAAAAGCAGCCTTGATAGCACTTGAATGAGCTGCATCCAGACATTCGTTTATGTTAATTTCATAATTTACCCCATTACCAATCCCAACTGCACTTACTAATAAACCTAGATCAACAAAATTCCTCATGTCTTTATCGTCTTTAAGATCTACTGATTCTAATTCTGACACATCATAAATATGCGCAACACTAACATCCTCCGTTGGAACTTTACAATCTTCGATTCCAATTTCATCTGTGGCTTTGTTATCGTTATCTTGTCTATTAACTGAGTCGGTTTTATTAATAACATCTACTCGGTTGGTATTTTTTAACAAATTAAAGGACATAAGTGAACTGATCGTTTCTTTCGACAAATTAAATGTTTTATTTTGTATTTCATGTTTTCTCAATTTTAACAAAAGGCCACGGTTATAAACTTTCTTTAAGCGGCATAAATAAAGATTAAATTTGTGTAAGGCATCCCGCCCAATAAGAAGGGGTACCACCGACTCGTCATCTGGAAGTACAATGAATTCATGAACTATTATTTTCTCTCGAAATATAACTTTACATTTTATAGTGCCATACATACATAAAAACTTATTCCCCATCCCTCGATATAATGACTGCCTCTTCTTTTCAAATACGAATGGTACAATGGATCTTCTTATAAAACTAATTGGGCTACCGGTATCAAAGAGAGAAAATAACGACTTAGACTCAGTCCACTTATTCCATTGATTAATGAAGGCAACACTTACTGTTTGGAAGGGCTTTATCCTCTCAGCTAATTCATCAGCGCCAGACCAGGCTAATGCCTCACCGTCATCTTGGTCTTCGGCATATTCCTTTACAGCAGCAGTCACACGTTTCTTCTTCGGGCAGTTTTGATGGAAGTGTCCCACTTCGTGACAAGTAAAACAAGAGTTGATCGGACGCTTTGGCTTCGGGCACTGACTCTGATAGTGCCCGAACTGGGAGCAATTGAAACATCGCACTTGTCCGACATCGGCATTCGGCGCTTGAACGGCGACAGAAGCAGCATTTGACTTCTTTGGAGTTGCAGTGACGTATGCAGCGGAAACAGCAGCTCTCATCGGGGCACTCAGTCGGACACGTCTCTTCTCATAGCGGTCCAATGATAATTTCAGCTGTTTAAGAGAAGTCGCACCCATCAATGTAGCAGCGTTACTGCTGCGGTCGTTCAAACCCTCAATAATGCATTCAATTACGTCAGCTTCTGGAATATTAGCGTGCGGCGCAATTTCCTGCATTTCGATGACGTATCTCTTTACGGATTCTGTGTGTTTCAGTGTGCGTAGTTTCAACTGTTGAAATACCTCGTTCATAGTTTGCACGCGGCCAAACTCCTCCATCAGGGCTTCCTTTAGTTCCTCATATGTATGTACGGAAATGGCTCGTAAGAACATTTTGGCAGTACCACTGAGCACACGCCGTACGCTCACAAATTTGTCACGATGATTGCCACCCAACACCGCGAAAGCATCCTCGATGTCATCGAACCACTTCCGAATATCGTAAGTATCGTCGCCACTAAAAGGGTGCACCATGGCTTCAAACGCCACAAAATCAAACTTATTGCCACCTGTGGCTCCCACTTCCTCCTTCAGCATTTGTAGTTCCTGTTGCTTGCGAAGCAATTTTATCTCTTGCTCCACCTTTGCTAATTCGGCATCGGTTTGAACCTCAGGTGTTCCTCTCTGCAGTATTTCCGCACTTCGGTCGTCTTCTGGTCGTCGGTTATCTTCTGGACATCGGCGTTCGTCTGGGCGTCGGTTGGCATCGTTTTCTCTGGTGATCATTAACTGATCGTACATTGGACGCAATTCGGCCACGGTGGCATCTTCCGCGAACTGCACGTTGGCTTCAGTTAGCGCCTGAATTATTATTTGACGTTGAACGTAGGCCATTTAATAGGATTTTTAACTTTTTTGAGTCCAGATCCCACTTCTGAAATATAATCAATCCTGGGATTACCTCGAAAAATAAAGATTAAATTTGCCACGTTCTTTCTCACGTCTTTATTCTTTTTCGAAAAAACCAAATGGAGAGCGAGTGACAGTTCAACTCGTTCCTCCTACATTATTTTTAGTGATGCCAAGTCTCTCTTATAATTTGGTTATTACAATTGCTTACATTGAATGAATTGCTACAATATATTTCTTTTAGAATGTATCTGGAGTTAGTGATGGTTTCGATGTTACGTAATAATGTACGGTTTAAATGTCTTCCTCATCTAAGCATAAATCTGTTCACGAACACCTGAGTAATCCGTAGTTCTTCATATTCTCCGGAAACACTTTAGACAACTAAGTTCCGCAATTTTATATATGTAGAAGCACAGATCATTAAATGCAACCTAGACTTACCATCGAGTTGAAATTAATAATTCAACAAATGTCGTGAGTATACCAAGCGGAACTTCTTTGCCATGAAGTTAAATACGATATATTGCGCAGGGGATACATATGCATCAACTTTTTATTCTAAGAAAATGTATAGCTTGACAGCATCTTACGAATTTCCTTTGCTCCGATTCAAATTCAGTGTCGAGCAAGATTACTTCTGACCACAATCTTTTGTTTATATTGCTTATCTTTACAGAACAGCAGAACGGGATAAGATAACCATTTCAATTGGTCTCTATAGGGTTTTTAAAATATATGCAACAACAAAGTTTTAATTGAAATTAAATTTTAGGAATCTATAATGTGCCTGGCCCTCCAGGTTGGTGGTTGTGCCCTCAGTTCAACTGTCCGGCCATGGAAAGAAAATTCACAGTTACAAAGCAACAATAACCCGCAGATACGGACGGATCTACTGCTGACAACACCTGCAAACGAAACAAGGACAACAAACTTCGGATCTGCATGTGGAATATCAAGTCCCATAATAGGCCACGTGCAGCCTAAAAACTAGCGGATGGTTTGGATTGCTGCAAAGTAGATGTTACCGCTATCCAAGAAATGCGATGGGTTAGCCGGACAAAAAGAAGATCAAAAACTGTGACATTTACTACGGCGATTGTTACTGACGGCTGAAGGCAACGTCAATTTGGATGCGGATTTGTTGTTTGAGGCAGACTTAGGCAGGAAGTATTGAAATTCTTGCATGTTAACAAGCACCTCGTAGCAATGCATTTTAAGGCATTTCACCGTAGAGGTGAAAGGTGACGACATCAAAGATAGCAACTACGAGCTCTTGGACAAGGCCTACGAGCAATGCCCCAGCTATGACATTAAAATTACCGTCGAGATTTACGCAAAGCTAGGAAAAGAATACTACCAAAAATGGTAGGACTGTCGGAAGGTATAGCCTGTACGACACCACCTACGTTAACAGATTTAGGCTAATCGGCTTTACGTCGGGACAAAACATTGTCGTAGCCATTACGCGGTTCCATCTCAATATTCATAAAGGGACTTGGAGATCTCCTGATCAATCACCCTTCAGCCATACTGACCACATTGCAATCGACACAAGGCAATTTTTCAGTATTACGAATGTCCGAACCTTCCGAGGAGCCAACCTTGATCATTAATTTGTTATATCCAAGATACGATCGCGGATATCCTGAAAATCGTTAATACAAGCTAATGCTGCGACGAAGTTTGACGTCGGATGGCTAATATTTCAAGAGATCGCAAAATCCCTTATCGATAGTTTATCCCTTAACCCCTTAAGAAATCCTATGCCGGCAGCATCAAATATTGAAGACCAGTTGGCAACATTGCCAAAAAGCATTCTGATGTGCTGAGTTTTACTCATGGTTTGACGACGAGCGCCGGCAAGAACATGCAACTAAGCAAGATGCATACAAAGGGGCGCTGCATAGAAGGACCAGAGCTGTTTACCGGCACTACGAGCAGAAGTACAGTGAAAGGACTGGAGACGCTGACTGGACACGCTTGTTAATTGAGGCCCAGGTAGCGTCACCTTAAGTAAGTAAGTTCCACTGATGAAAAGAGGATGGATTGATAATAATTGTTTCCTTCGAAAAAGTTATGTGTTGTCTTCCGTCTAGTTGTCCTTCATCTCTATTGGAGGCAATAACCAAACTGTTGATTTTATTAAAGAATTAAATATATGTACTGCAATAGTTAGTCAATTTAGTTACTGATGAATTGAAAATTTGTTGGTTCCTATACTATCATCCAGCTTCAATTCTGGGGAGTTAAGCCATTATGCTTATATCTATAATACCCAACTATCAGGATGTAACATAAGTTAAGTACTGTGGGTTTTTTTTCGGATGTTATTTTCCAATTGCCATAAAATGCACAAAAGCAATTTAATACTGAGGCCGTTATTAAAGCTAGTATTCGTGATACGAGTATATTGCTCATTCAGTCTGAAAATAGCGTTATGTACATTACATCATAGTAAACATTTTTACCTGAGCTGGAATTGATATTCGGAGTTGTGAAGGGGTTCAGAAAGGTTAGAACCGCAGTTTGACTGTCGCTAAAGACAGTCGATTATTCACAATAAAGTTCATTGCCATCAACAAAGTGAAATCAGAAATTGCACAGATTAACACCAGTATCCTAGATCGGTTTTGCAGCCTTCTGTAAAATCTCGACTACATTCCCTTCATAGCTTAGATACGGCAAGAGTCGGACAAGAACGACTGTACGCATATACCTGACGGAGAAGAAGGCCAATACATGGGAGCAGATAACTGCTTTGCATCCCTAGCTGCATCGGAGTCAGATGATGAAGAGGAAGAGGTCGAAGTCCTGTACAGTAGCATCAAACAGCTACAACAAAAAGTGCGGGCCATAAGAGCTAAGCACGTGGCAAGGAGGGAGATGGAGAAGCAGCAACAACTCCAGAGACCTCAACAGCAAGAAACCATAAACGCGGAGCTACCACAAAAACCACAACAGAAACAACCGATGGAAAAACAAAAACTACAGACACCTGTACAAGAACTAGCAAGAACAAGAGAACAAACTCAACAAAAATATAAACAACAAAAACAGCAACAACAAAAGCCACAACAGCAGCAAAAGCCGCAACATCAAAAGCAACAACGGCAACAGCAACAACAACAGCCACAACAACAACATCAGCAAAAGCAACAGCAGCAGAGACAAAAACAACAGCAAGAGCAGAAATCCACCAAACAGAAAGTGCCACCAATCAGCACTTACAAATTGGAATTAAAGGACACATCGAACTACTCGTATATAAGTCGGCCATAGGTTGTAATTTTTTTATTAAAAGATTAAGTGAAGATAGGCACGCGATCCACTGCAATTCAGTGAAGCGCTACTATAAAATCCAAAATTTACTAAAGGATTCGACGACGGAGTTCTTCTCCTACACCCCGAAGGGGGACAAGCTGCAAACAATGCTGCTGAGGGGATTAGAACCGTCGACTAATACGGAGGAGCTCCTTGCACTGCTGAAAGAGAAAGAGTGCGAAGGGCTCAAATTCGTGGGGGTCAAGCCGTTTGTCACGGCTAGAGCCAAAAGGAAGAAGCGGCAACTGCCGATTTTCCTGGTCCAGCTAAGTCCCACCAGCAATCTGGATAGTCTAAGGAGTATTAAAGTCCTAGACTGCCAGGTTGTACATTAGGAGAAATTAAAGAGGAGCGAAAACATTTTACAATGTGTTCGCTGCCAGAAGTTTGGGCACGCCGCGTCGAACTGCTAAATGCAGCCTCGATGCGTGAAGTGCGGAAAGAACCACAAGTCTGAGGAATGCGCCCTGGGTAAGGACGGAGCATCTGAAAAAAGCCAACTCTCTTGTGCTTTGTGTAGGAACTCGGGACACACCGCAAATTATCTGGGTTGTCCCAAATTCCAGTACATCAAAAGAATAAATCTGGTCCGGCAGCAGAAAGTGGAAGTGAAACGCCCACCCGTGCATTTGCAAACGCCAGCCGTTACTCCCCAAGTTACCTACGATCAAATGGTGGCAGGTAGGGGAAATACGGTACAGCAAACGAAGGTTGCTTCTCAGGCCCCAGCGCCCAGAGCACCGGAAACAGTACCTTACATGCTAGCTATCTTGCTCTCTATCCAGGGGCAGATGGCTCAGCTACAACGTCATTTGACTGAACAGGCGGCGCGGGTAGATCAAGTATACGCACTGCTGCCTGGCCTAACGCACCTTTTGCCGTAATGGGTACGTACGTGACGGAGCAAACCCTGAAAGTCCTTGCTGTGAATGTGAATTCACTGATTAGGCTCGAACGACGAGCCGCACTATTTAAGCTGCTTAAAGACCAAGCCCCTGATGTGTTTTTGGAAACTAAGCTTACCAAGAGACACAAAATGAGGCATAGAAGATACAAAATAGTACGGAGAAACCGACCCAACTCCATTCAGGGAGGTGGGGTTGCAATTTTCGTACGAAAAGGTATACGTTTTAAAAGAGTATACAGTCGTGTAGTACGTAGGTTCCAGGTGCTGGAAGCATGCATCAATTTTTTTTTCAATTCAATTTCAATTATTTTATTATCAGCGGAGATTTCAACGCCAAACATAGTGATTGGGGAAATAATACTCCAAATACTAGAGGGAACCTACTATTCAATTGGTGGGATCAGCAGAGTGCAATGTATCGACTCGGGCTTAAGGCGACGGATAGTCCGTCGTTTCCCAGACACGGGTCCTATTTGGATCTTCTGCTGTTCGACTCACGAATACAACTGATATGCACTAACCAACAAACTACAAACTGTCTACGCACTTTCGTGTATGACAGTGACCATTGCGGTCTCAGCACCGAAATAACTGTTCCAAATGAAACACTAACTAGAGCACTCTATTCGAATTCGCTCTGTCCACCGTCCAACAGAAATCTGTCAAACGAGGAGATTGACAGGTATCTAAGACTAATGGACGAGACAATCAAACGAACAATGGACAAAACGATACCTCGGTACCAACACACTGATGAAGAAGACTTATTCCGCAACGCAACTATTGACACACTGCCCCGACATAAAAGTAGACTGCTGTCAAGACTAAAAACCTTGTACAGACAGTTTACTGACAGACATAACCCGGAGATCATGACACTGAAGTCGTCGACGAAAAACCTCCAAACATTAATAAGGGAAAATTACAGAACATCTGTAAGTTTGTATTGGAACAATAAAATTCGGGCTGTAAACAATAGCAACCTGAATATGTTCCCGCAAATAAATAAAATATTTCGAAGAAAAGATCAAAACGACCTTTCGTGTCTTAAAATCACCCGAACGACGGACAACGAGAACATACTTATAGCAGCAGGAATCGATCCAAATGAGGCCGTGGATGATTACAACTTCTTTGTGATCGAGGATCCGCAGGAGAAGGTAGAGGCTATAGGAGCGACTTTCCAGGAAGTGTACAAGGCGAACGACATTATTGGCCCGAACCACGACCTGGAAGGTCGAGTTCTTGTGCACAACTTCTGCCTTCGAAATGAAATTGTGAATTGGCGATTCGAGAGCTCGGGTTTCACCCAGTTCAGTGACGAGAATATGGCAAATAATGTCATCACCAACGATAGGGTACTACCCCCGTTCACTTCGAAGGAAGAGCTCCAAACGATCTTCGAATCACTTAGAAGTAAGAAATCAGTGGGGACCGATGATGCTTCGACATCTCCCACTAGAAGCGGTGAACATTTATACCACCCTGTTTAATAATGCACATTATCCAGCGCATTGGAAAACTGCGGTGGTACATCCCATCCCCAAAAGAGATAAAGATACTTCCAATCCGGCGAATTTCCGCTCGATCAGTCTTCTTCCAAACATCAGTAAGGTTTTCGGGAGGGTGATCAAAAGAGTCCTGACTAAGTGGGTTGAGGACAAAAATATAGTTCCGGATAATCAATTCGGTTTCAAGGCGGGGCATGATATCATTCATGCTGTGATTCTGATATCCAATGGAACAAAGGCAAGAAACAGTGCACTGGTGCCTGCCTGATTGACTTGGAGAAAGTCTTCGATACCGTATGGTTAGAGGGACTCTTTTTCAAGCTGGACAGGTTGGGCATTAGTAAACCACTGCTGTATATTCTTTTTGACATGCTCTCCAGTAGACAGTTCATCGTGAAGAATGGCGATGTGACTTTTGCTGGAACATTTAACATTAAGAACGGTCTGCAACAAGTGATCTGATAGGTTCACTTCACCATGCCATAGCGTACGCAGACGACTTAATCGCGTACAGATCGGGTCCAAAGATTGAGGTCATTAATATGCTTTTGCAACGTGACTTCGAGAAAATTAAGCGATATTGCGCTGACTGGAAGTTGAAAATCAACTTTCAGAAGTCGGAAACTATTCTGTTTAGGACGCCTTTGTCTGGGGCCTCTAGGGATACCAGAAAGAATTGGCGAAAGTTTTCTATCGTCGGACAACACGGACAGCCACTTGCTTGTCGAAATGTAGTCAGATACCTTGGGATCTGGCTAGAACAATATCTGTATTTTAACAAACATATAGATGTTGCTCTGGCCAGAGCCAAAGGTGCTTTTGCCCTCACAAGGAGACTGTTTTATAACCCTTATCCGGCCTATGCTTGTATTTGGATGTCCCGTGTGGTTCAACGTGAGAGCAAGGTTATTGGAAAATATTCGGGTGTTTGAGAGGGCTTGTCTTAGGACTTGTCTTCGCTTATACAGAACACCAGAGTCTCAGTACATAAAATTCTATCCCAATGAGGTCCTGTACAATAGGGCGAACCTAATAAGAGTGGACAATTTTGTCATTAAGTTGACTCGAAGGCACATTGCAAGAGCAATGACCTCATCGAGCAACCTGATCTCCGGGGCTTTCTTCCCCAATTATATGTATCACAAGAGAGTTCGCTTTGACGGCTTTATTCCTCCAGAAGCGTTCCTCTATCTAGATATTAATGGTCTGATCCAGGACAGATTGGCGGTGCCGCTAATCTTCCACGTCGCTCTAACAGCTGCGGATAGGCGACCCAACTGCGACAGAGACGTCGCACACGGCAGTGCGGAGCGTCTCCGATTCAGTAGGGCGGAAGGGAGGCGCGACAGGAGGGATTTTGGTGGCTTGTTGAAGGGGAGGATGCTTCATCGTCGAACTCCTCCAGTGATAGGTAGCTTCATGTGAAGCAAAGTGGACAGCCTATTTTTTTTTTTTAGCCATGGCCGGCTTACATATTCTTAGATAGAATTAAGTTATTTTTAAGGAAAAAATATATAAAAACAAAAAAAAAAATTAAAATATATATATATATATGTACATGTATTAATATATTATGTATATACATATTATGTATATATATATTTATGTATGTCCATATTTGTGTTAGATGTAAGTAGGTTAAGTTAAGATTAAGATTTATTTTTAGGTAGTCTATAAGTTTTTTTTAATTTTAAGTTTTATAATAAAATAAAGAAAAAGATCATGGAACTAAGTTTTTGTTACAAAATGTTTTCTTAGTTTTGGTATTAATTAATGTTAAAATCCAAATAAAATTCGACTGTAAGATACGTCGAGAGACATAGTTTAAGTGTTAGGTTTAACTTAGAGTGCCCGCATGGGGCCAATAAGTTATAATAAGATATTTTTAAGTTATTTAAGCTAATTTTTAAGCGTTTTTTGTCTAGCAAGTAAGAGTAATTTAAGTGACGTAAATAAAAATGCATAGAAACTGAAAAAAAAAACTAAAGGTTCTCCACTTCTGAAGTCATTATTATGGGTTGGGGATGAATATCGGTACTTACGGATTATGGGATGCTTGATCCTTGTATTTAAGTCTGCTGTAGTTTATTTCATTTTATGTTAATCATATGTAGGTCCTACAGGGCGAGTAAGGGAAAATGAGCATCTATATCTACTGATACCTCATATGCCTATAAAGGGAATTAGAATTCAAACTGGAGAACCTGAGGTATCCACAATTTGCGCTGCTTGTTATACACGTCCCCGTGCATCAAAGCCTACCTTACATTTTGATTCTTAAGGGAATAGGAACGTACCTAGTTAAGGGTATAGTTACGAGTACACTCTGAAGTAACACTCAGGAGAGTTATCTATCGGTGCAGATGCTATATAATGACATCGATTCTATATCTTTAACTGAATGTTTGAAAGGGGTAGTGTCTGAAAATATGTTTATGTGTAATGTGTTGTCACAGATACTCTAACTATTACAATTTGCTCATAACCTACCTCAAACAAACCATTCAAATCAAATTTTTGAAAAAATAAACCTTAGAGTTTTACCTCTAACCTTTTACGATGAAAACAATAGCAAAACCTTCGTCGATTTTGTGAAGATGAGTGGAGATAGGAGTAGTTACAAAAATGACGAATATGGGAAGACTTTCTCATTAGATTATTGCACGCCAGACAATTACGATTACATCCATTTTATCCGATGAGTACGTTTCATTTAAGACCACGCCTCAGTCTAAAATGAATAGTCCTCATAAATAGCACTCATTGAAAATTGACAAGGGTTCGTCGATAATTGCACTTGCAAGAAATGATGCGCAGCTTTCTTTACAAAATTGAAATCAATTTCTTTTCGTTCCTGTCAAAAGCTACACATTAATCATTTGTTACAAATAATTACCGTTATTTCTTTGGGATTTTATTGTTATAACCGCAAAATAAAAATTTGGAAACGTTTTACCTTCCTAAAAAAAAAGAAATATTTTCTCACCGTTGGTCATTGCTATTGCGGTAGAAATATTGCGGATGATGATGAACACTACTACGAGTACTACGAAAAATTTTGGATGGAGAAAATAGTGGTTTTAATTATTTGTTTAAATTTTGATGCAGCCAAACAGTCAGTAATGCAGTCGAGGGTTTTAATGACTGCCTGTCATCATTTTGATACAATATTGCGTACGCTTGACGAACTTTAAGTAATTACGAGGCATTTGGGTTGGATAACCTGACAGCAAGAGTTTCTATGGCTGATTAGCCCTCGAGGTCAAGTATTTGCTAACAATCGGTTGCGTTCATATTTTGGCGAAATGGATGTGCAAACCGACTCGTGATAATCGCTGACCAAATATAATACTTGTGGGCACTGTAGGGGGTCTAAAAAAACCATTCAGATTTCTTGCTTGATATTCCTATAAAAAACTGGAAACTCAAATTGTTAAGGAACTTTTGAAGGTCAATCACAATTAATCTTGATTCAGATGGTCTTCGCATACTGAAAATCATATAAAAATCAAACAACTATTGTATGTTATCGGGTATGTAGTAAGCATTTTAAACTTGGATTGAGCCAGTATTGCAAAACTCGTGTTTGAATGAGAATGCTTGCTTTACATCTATTGTAGTCACTGCATAAAGGCTAAAACTGCAAGTGTGAATGGGTTATCGTTTCCGAGTTTAAATGGAGATTAGATAGCGAGGGGCGGAAGTGTTTACACTAGGGTATCAGGGCAGCAGCAAAGAAGTCCTAGATATATAGATCGATTGGCCCTGGAGCAAAGATGGCGGAAGAAGAAACCTAAATAAGCCAACGGTGGCTCTTATAATCTCAGCAAGGCTACTGACACCGGACTGCTTAGGCAAGCCCTTTTTCCAGGGGTTTTATTAATGACCACAATTCAGAAACAATCAACAGCATCACATAAGAACGAATAAATAAAGGTTTTAAGTACGACCAATTTCGACGAATTTAGCACCTTAAATAGACCACGTACTGACGAACATGAAGCAAATCTAACCATATGTAACATATGCTAAGTGCGTACCTTTAATACCAAAATTGTGCAAGGGGATTCAAGGCTGGGTAAGAAAGCCGTCTTTGAGCAGGGAGAAACCTTTCAGTAGACAGCATGCGGTTCCCATATCTCAGCATTAGGGTATACCCTAACCAGAACGTCTCCTGTGTTTAACGTAAGTACCTGCCATGTGGGCTTAAACCGGAACAAGTTCCACCCTTGGTAAGAGTCGAGGCCGACCTAAAACCTCTTACCGCTCTTAGGGTCACAGCACCCAGTACTTATTGCAATTCTACATTGGGCCGAAACCCTTCCCGCGATTTTGGGTTTAAACCACAACCACCATGACGCTCCCACAAGGGGGCCTACCTCTCACAAGTCAGGCCCGGACCGAGATCCGGAGGGCTCCTGACTCCCATGGTACCGTGATTTAAGTCCTGGTAGGGACTATCGGTGGTCCAGCCGCCAACAAGACCTATGACCGGCAACTTGTGATTAATCGAAAGAGGGTAAGTCGGTGGAACCTCTGTTTGACTGAGAAGCGACGGATGGTTCGAGACCTAAGGAATTGTTTCCAAAGGGCTTGGGCTGTGAACTTGGCTTAGTTGCGTTCCGCCTTTGGCGAGTTCCTGCTGAGTACAAAAGTTTAATAGTCAGCACAAAATAATCTCTTTGGAGAAACTTTGTGTCCAATAATAGGGAGGATTATAAAAAATTTGCAGAAGTAAGAACAGGACTTGAGGGCATTCGCGTGTATACTGTTTTATCCACAGGGAGAGATTGCCTGAGCGCATTGCTTGGACAGTTCTTCCCAAGAGAGGAACGATTTGAGGACTCTTAGACTGAAAAACCTCCGGGCCCTCCGGAATTAAGGACTGTAATTAAGGAGCAGATGGAATGACTGGAGAGGTGGTGAAAGCCGTCTGGAAAGCCGTTTCAGAATACCTGTTTGTTCTTAGCAAATGCATTGCATACCACTTGGGCCACGTCCACTTACTGGAGATACCTGAAAGGTCTGGGTTTTGATTTATATGTTTTAAAGGGGCGTGTTTGACCTTAGTGCGCACCACATTGTACTAAAAATGGTGCAACCCAAACACATCTGCCTTATATCTCGTTTTTTCCCCCGGTTTTGCAAGTAAACCACGTTTCTTTCCTTTTTCTTTGAGTCTGTTGTCGTCTGAAAGTCGCCGAGTGAAAATATTGAATTACAACCTTTTTGCTTTTATTTAATTTAAATCTTGATATAGAAATCCATACTCCCATACAGAAACCGTAGAACATAAATGTGGATGTTCTCGGACCATCAGAGAAGCTGCTTGAGAGCATCGTCACAAAGAAACAATTAGTTTAATGATGAATATCGGCAGGTACATACAGCTAAACAATACGCATAAAGCTGCACTACACCGAAAGATGAGGGCTGCTCCTTAGCTCTACGAGCAGAAAAAGAAGGAAAGAGCACAGGCTTCTCTGAAAGGAAAAGAAAAAGCACGAGAACGATCGAGGAAGTGGAGAGATGTCACTACTGAAATGTTCGAATTTTTTATCAGAGAATAAAACAAACATGCCAGGAATATAATCGGTGCTGAGAATATGGAAATATATCTTCTGCGGACTGTATAACGGCGATGATGGTACAAATCCCGTTGTCAGACAGAATGAAATGTTCGTCCTGGTCGAAGAAGACAAAGTATTCGGTCCCTCTAATATACTCGTAGACATAGTTAGGGTAGCAATATCGCGGCTAAAGTCTAATAAGGCTGCTGACGAAGACGGACTGCTATTTAAAGCTATTTAAAGCAGCTGCAGATGGCCTGGTTTGAAACATACAATAGCCCAACATGGAATTTCAGTATTGTTTGTCCAAATCACAGGAAAGTAGACCGGATTGACTTCGCCAACTACAGAGTATAAGTCTCCTAAACATCATTCTAAGACCTTTTTTGACTTATTATATGATCGCCTGAAATCATTCATGAGCGATCTGATTGGTACGTATCTATGTAGTTTTAGGTCAGGAAAATCCACCATCAAATAAATATTCACACTACAACCGATCTTTGAAAAAACCCAGCGATTTCAGATCGACACTCACCATCTATTTGTCGACTTCAAGCCGCAAATAATAGTGTACATAGGGATGAGCCATGTCTTGGTTTAGCATTTCTGCCAAACTCATCTGGTTCTGTAATATGACTGCGAAGTCGATAAGGAATTAACAGAGACCTTTAATTTCAAGACGAGTTGTAGATAAGTCGGCGAGCTGTCATGCAACTTTTTTAACATTACTCTGGAAGGAGTCATATAAAAGAGACACGATCTTTTTTAAGCCTGCAGAATTGTTTACGCATGCAGATGACATTGGTGTAATTTGAAGCGCCAAAATGGGTCTGATTGTAAAGGATACAAAACATGGTACATGCTGTCATCAGAAAAGGAAGCACACCACTGACGGTTTTTTTTTAATGGCATAATAATCAGTTATAATTTCGAGGTAGTTACAAGCAGGAAAATATGCTGAAATCAGACACGGAACTACTCTTGTAAACCGTTGTTTCATTGTGCTTTGGAGACAATTGAGTAACAGAGCCCTCTCTCGTAAGATAAAACTGGTTTTTCGAATATACGAGTATTGTTGCTAAAGCCAACTCCAGTGCCGGTGTCAATAATGAGTAAGGTTAGTGACTATCGAAAAATTCTCCAGATGAGTCCTAATACTAAATGATGTTCATCTCCCCCATTCCCCCTCTCGCTTCAACATTTCCTTCTTTCCTTCTCTATCTTTTCTTACCTGAGGTGAGGGCTCAGTATTTTAAAAGAATAGTTCTGTCATGAACGGAGTATCCGGATACTTGGCGACCTCTGGATAGCTTGCCTTATCTTTATATAGTGGATCTCTGTACAGATGGATCCCACTTTCACCCCATATGAAATCATCTTACAAAACACAACTCGAGACCGATACTCCTTCAATACCGGTTGGCAATACGGTGGGTGCACTTATCAAGGAGTGACAAGACAGTGGCAAGTCATGGTCATATCACTTCCTCCACCCCTAGCAGCAGCAAGTCTGTGTCAGGCTGTAATCGACAAAAGCCAAAAGCGACGCCGATGGATGAATTACACCTGGATGGTAACAGCTGGTCGAACTAAAGCTTTCATTCGGGAAAACCACAGACCACCTCCAATCACTAATGCGAATTATTCAAAAACTATTCACACGAATAATTTGATGTAAATTTTATATTAAAGGGCAATTTTTAGGCTTTCAAATCCTGTATAGTGCTTTATTGTAAGAGTTGCCGTTGTTTTTTAATAATTCCTTTCCCATTTTAAGTCATTTTTTTTCTAAAATTGCCCCTAACTCCTCCCATAGTTTTGCTAGTTTTTAACCCCTCTACAAAATACCGTTATCAATTCTTGGCGCCAAAGTTATCGTACTCTCCCCGAAAAATGGATCGACATCCAATTAAATCTGTTTTTAGGAGAATCGCAATATTCGAGACTAAACATTGGGTGAAAAGTAAATTTAAATTCTGTAGTATTACAAACGCCCTTTTCATAAATCAATTAAAGCATCATATGATTTTCGAGCTGAAATCATCTACTGCCTTTAACTCCATAGACGAGAATTTTCAAAACAACACGGATAAACCTAGAGCAGCTACACATACGAGTAGATGTCATTATTTTCCAAATAAATCATATAAAATTTCAAAAAGTCATAAATCAACGTATTCACCTCGAAAACCTTTCTAGATTATTGGTATTTTGTCATATGACGCATACTGAATGCCTTAATGTTAAAGATTCAGAAAACCGTAACCCCAATGTATCTCTTAGTGCAAGTTCTGCCACTCCCATTTCACACGACATCAGCTCATATCATATTAAGAGGAGAGACCTTCTAGCTAATGCGCTTCTTCCTGCAAACATTTTCTTTTCCTCAAAAGAAAAAATCAAGAAGAAGAAGTTATCTGTACAACCCGCAGCAGTCCATCTCACCCACGTAAGCCATTACGTCGATCACGTACAAAGAGTATCGTCTAAACTGAGAATGTGCCAGAAACTCCAACTTAGCTTACTAAAACCCATTGTGTCCACAGAGGCTTCCAAGATCCCCAACTCTTAAGTGAATGTTTCTCACTCCATTGAGTCCCTCTCTCGACTCGAAATTCGTTACCTCTAGTCATTCCTAGATTCACCACGATCACAATGATGTAACCAAAGACCACGGCGAACAAGACGTAAAGGCTAAAGATACAGAAAAACAAAAATAAAATTAATAAAAGTGAAAAATTCATCACCCGCACACCATAGTTACACGATGGCATGTGAATTTTTTCTAGCTGCACACGAGAAGTACTAGAGGAAGACCGTGCAAAAAGCAGATGACCCCATCCTCAAGTTATATGTAGATACACAAATACAGAAACCAAAAGATTGCATAGAGCACAAAGTCTAAACTTATACACGACAAACCAAACAATGAAAGAAGCAACTATCCGTACCATTAGAGATGGTAGTGGTTGCCCAGTAGAGCCCATGAAGTACCCCACTCTGTAGCGCAATAGAAAAAAATATTACAAAAAAAAATTATCACAATTCTTCAGCATCTACATACATACATATGTTATGTACGAGTATCTACGAGGCTTAGACCGAAAGACCTCGATGATGGTGCGAAGATACGAGTCTTCACTACTAAATGACGACGTCTGTGAGCACATAGGTTTCCCTTTCAATTTTACAATTTCATTTCGCGTCGAGTCGGTAACTGAACAAGTCTAAGCATTCGTGCATCGCCTGGAATAGATGCCCAGACACTATTTGGACATTAGTACCCTTTTGAAATTTGCCTGGTCTGTCTAATAATTTTCATTTCGACCTAAGTTTCGGTAGCAATTTGTGAACAAAAAAGTTTTACAACATTGTGCTTATCTAGGTGCTGTTTAGTTTTTTTACGAATTAAATTTATGCAATAGTAAATTGAATTTTTGAAAAAGTGGAAATTGGTGGTGATTTTAACTTCGAAGGAACGACGAGGTGATATTTAGAAGTAAAGTATCTTGGGTGGATAGAATAGGAAATTGTGTACGGTAACCAATGGGGATAATACGTCAACATAATTGGGGAGCAATCCTTTGGGGTGAGTAACAAATTTAAATAAAGGATATTTTATGCATCTGTTTTGCAGAATTGACTTTCTTTTTAACTTTTAAAGTCGACAGCCAATTTTTTTATTTTATAAACCGGCCAGTTTGGTTTAGTTCATCATTTCTAGAACTTATCAATTTTTAAATAGAGATTTTTTTATTTTCATACTTTATCCTGGAGGATACGAAAGCTTTTGAGATCCTTCTCTCTTCATCAAACTCATTTTTCTTATAAGTATTAAGTTACATCACGGAGGCCGATATTTTGGTATCCAAATTGTAGGTTTGGCTTATCTTGTTACGGGTAGACGTTACTGGAAATATGGAGGATGGGTTTGAAATATTACACTAAATAATTGCAATGAGCTTGGCCCTATTAACTTTCCACTATCACTATCGTTAATAAAACTGCTTATACGATTTTTCCCCAAAAAAAAAGTATGTCATTTTCGTATTAGATTTAATAGCAAATTGAATGGAAAGATCTAAAACTACAGGATCTAAAAAGTTCATAAACTCGCCTAATGTATTATATTTAATACTCCATATAACGAATACTCTATATCATATATGCCTGAGGAGTGAAACGATATCAACTGTAAAATGATTGACTTTCTTGTAAGAAAAAGGCGATACCGTCTTGCTTTTGCGATTTCTTGCAGTAATGCCCAAGAGTCACTCTTTGAGGAGCTTAGTTCAATATTCTCTTGAGCGATTTACTTGACCTCTATCAAGTATCGGAATTTTATTTCATCCTTTATCTTATTTTTAGACTTGTTGTCTGGAAGTCGTATTTCTGCGGACAAGAGATGCGGATCTTCTTGATAGGTCTTACAATGGAATTCCTTTGTAACTGCCTAGTCCTGAGTCTTTATTAAGAATAATTTGAGATAATCTAAAAGTCAAGAAATATTGCTTTTTCATTCCTTTTTTAAGAGGGTTCGGATTCTTTTTTTGCCTATTCTGCTAATGAAATCTACCATAGCTCTGGGGACAAGAAGTTTTTATTTTATGTGACAAAAGCATGTGGTTAAAAAAGAAGCAAAAGCTTGATTTACATATTTACTTACTTACCTATGTAGCATGTAGCAGTTCGTGGTGAACCTGAACCATGAGGTTCCCTTCTACAATACTTGTGCTCGCCACTTATGACGAGACCATCTCTTACTGCGTTGTCCGCTGAGTATTGAAGTCCGATTGATGCGCAGATTCATGACGAGGTCGATTTCGCCGTACAGTTCTTATAGATCGATGTTGAATCTCCTCTTCCAATGCCCGTCAACGTAAATTTCGTATGAGGAATTTTATTCTCGAAACGACCACGTTCCATACATTCCATGCTTTAGCGCCATAAAATAGGACTGGTATGATCAAGGTCTAAGTTCTGAGTTCTCCCAATTATTTCGATATCATCAGCGTAGGTCAGTAGTTGCACAGACTTTTGAAAGATTCTTAAGTTTTTTCCAGTATCTAAAGATCAGGTCGATTGTGAACTTTCCCAGTCTGAAACCACAGTGATAGGAGCCAATCAGATTGTTGAAGAAGGGTTTAAGACGTTCATACAATATGGCAGATATTCTTGTATGCGATGTTGAGGAAAATTAACATATTTCTCTATAGTTGGCGCAGCTGATGTGGTCTCCTTTTTTGTGGATCTGCTGAACGATACTGAGCTTGCATTCATCAGGCATATACTCTTATATAAGATATAAGAAATGGGTTGATGTATGCTCCGCACATAGTCATTTGAATATCTCGGGAGGTAGGCGTCAGGTCCACTAGTTTTGTTGGATTTAAGTCTAGATTTTGAAATCCATATTTCGTTTTGGTCAGCTTTGACTATCGTGGTATAAGTTGAATGGCTTATTCTGCCCGTCCCGTTGTTAGGTTTTGTTTGTCTTTGTCTCTATTTTACTGTCTGCAGAAGATGTTTCTCCATATTCTCAGTACCGACTGTGATTCTACTTCAATGTTTCGTTCTTCATCTCTACTGGCTTATGTACCGGTCTTGTTACCTTAACATGTTCTTTTTACCTTTTGGTAAAACTTCCGTACGTTTTTCCTGGAGTACAACCTCTCAATAGCTCCGATTGTTCTTCCCGTGAGCAGCTCTCGTTCTGAATTAAAGCGCCGCTTTGTACGATTCTGGTTTAGCTGCATGTACTTGCCGACATTCTTCATCAAATCAGGGATTTCTTGGTGATGGTCGGATGCGGCATATCTGATGGGACTTTGGCTGCATTGATATTGGTCTTTGGTACTTGATAATGGCGGCAGAGAAGTTGTTGAGAGATTTCGGGATACACATTCGGCAAAATTTCTGGTGGTCTCTTGCGATTGTAGCTCTTCTACGTTATATGTCTCACGGCAGCTATTCTTTATTGTGGCGCTTAGGAAATCCGGACTCTCACCTAAGCTGCAACAAGGTGGTGATCCAAGTGAATTTTGACCACCCGGAAGGTTTGAACGTACAAAATACTGGAGCTGTGCCTTATATCTATCGCAATGTAATCAATTTAATTTAGCGTTTCATGATCCTAAGGTCGCCGCTTGCTATAGTGATATTTCGTCTCACCGCAAAGTCAGTAAGCCTAGTGTAGTGTAGACTATACTTAGCAACTGTAGTGAAAAAGATGTCCTTCTTTCATATCTTGGCGTTCATACTCAGGCAATTGCTCATATGTCTAACCGGGGAGCTTGCAGACACTTTCTTTGGTGGTGGCCTTGTCATCCGTGGTGTCATATTATATTAGCGACTTTAGCATTGATGCAGATTATTGTAAGATGTTCGCACATGTGTCGGAAGCTCAAGAAGTCGTATGACATCAGACCCAAAATGCTGAGAAATGTCCAGATTTTCTAGATATTTTCATTGAATCCACAAACGATGTGAGGTAAAGGAGAGAGTAATATAGCCATACTCTTTGCTAACGCAGAAAAACACAAAGTGCGTTCCAAAGTAAACAGGACTTTTTAAAAATAAGAACTGCAAAACAGATTTATTTAATTCAAAATAGTCCCCTTCCAACTCAATACAGCGATTGAATGAGTGTTTTAGACCGTCGGCCGGGATGTTCTTCAGGTAGTCGTTACAAGCCTTTTGGATGACTTCTATGTCCGCAAAAACCTTTGCTTCTATCGGTAAGTGCATTTTTTCGAAAAGGTAAAAGTCAGATGGTGCCATATCAGGCGAATATAGTTAAATGCGATTTTTAGCCAAAAAGTCGGTCACAAGATGGCAGATTATCGTGCAACAAACGCCAACTTCCTTTTGTCCCGTATTCTGGCCGAACACGACGAATTCATTGCACTACACGTTTCAAAACACCATGACAAAATTGTGGATTAACTATTTTACCCAGTGGAATGAACTCTTGTGGACAATACTCTTGTAATCGTAAAAGCAAATGAATATTGTCTTCACTTTTGACTTCTCCAAACGAGCTTTTTTGGAGTTTGGCTCGTCTGGCCTTCCAATTAACAGTTTGTCGCTTGGTTTTTGGATCATATTGAAAACACCACGTTTCATCACCAGTCACAATGTTGTTGTTTTTATTCTTTTGGTCTCCTCGATGATGTCCTTCGAATGTTGAATTTTTAGTAATTTCCGCTTTATGCTCATTTTTATACCGATGACACAAATATAATACCTCTTCGTCCTCTTCGTACCTCTTCGTCCAAATGTCATGTGTACATCTTCAGTAGAGCACATCAGTGAAGGATCTACCTTTCCGACGCATGTCGGAACTAGAAATACTTATTTTTAAAAATTCCTGTTTACTTTGAAAGGGACTTTGTAGACCTATATGGGAAAGCGATTCACTAAACAATACGTCTGAATCGCCTCTGCTTGACTAGGCCAGTGAGGCCAGTTGGAGTCAGATGTGATAAATATGTAGACTAGTGGTGGTTTTACCGGACCACCGGGTTTATCCCGTTTTTATAATAACTAAACTTGTCATTGACATAATGAGAATTACTGCTGAGAATAATGTTTAGTTTGACGCGTCAGACTTTACAATGTATTTAAAAGGTTTAGCCAATTTTATTTAGAATTTTTATTGGGTTTTATTCGAAACTTCTGCAGCATGGGATTAAGGAATACAAGCGAATTTGTTTTAGTACTCTGCAAATCTGTTGTTAGGCTTAGATATCAAGAATGCTGTCTAAATGATATACATCAATTTTCCAATTTACATCACTTTTCAGTTTCTATGCATTTTGATTTATATCACTTAAATTACTCTTACTTGCTAGGCAAAAAAAACGCTTAAAAATTAGCTTAAATAACTTAAAAATACCTTATTATAATTTACTGGCCCCATGCGGGCACTCTAACCTAACCTAACACTTAAACTATGTCTTTCGACGTATCTTACAGTCTAATTTTATATAGATTTTATTATTAATTAATACTAAGACTAAGAAAAGATTTTTTAACAAAAAAACTTAGTAACATGACCTTTTCATTTTATTTTATTATAAAACTTAAAATAAAAAAACCTACAGACTACCTAAAAATAAATCTTAAGCTACTTAACCTACTTATGTTTAACAACACAAATATAGATATAAATTTACATCACTCTCTCGGTGAGCATGAGTCATCTAATCACTTTTCGGCACCAGAACTAAACTTTGAATATTAAAATTAGGAAAGTGTTAACGTTAGAATTTCATATGACTGTGGGAAATATTTGAGAATTACAAAGAAGGAATCATTAAATTTTTTGCAATTTTTGTGATTTGCTTTGGTAAACTAACACAAAACAATATATGAAACTGATTTCCGGTCTATTTTGTAATATTTTTTGAAAATTTCTTCCGATTGTAAGATACTCATAATTACGGAGCTTAGCACCACATAACTAGAAGTTCATTGAGTTCGCCACTGCAAAGTCTCTTTTGAAATCAGTTCTTATTCACTACTATTCGTATTCAATAAACTTCAGCTATTATATTCGTAACCTCTCATCTAATTTGCATGAGCAAATAATAAACAAAAGAATTAAATCGCACACTTTTAATAATTCTATTGTCTTGTGCAAGTGTGCAAAAGTGGATATTCTTTTCAGAATAAAAGTAAAACCTCCACCACACAGAGGAAATACCATGGTCTGTGGTTTTCATAACTTGCGACATAATATTTTTGTTTTTTTGTTTTGAGATTATTTTTTTTTTAGTTTATGGGTTCAAAATGATTTTACCTAGAAAAGAAAATTATCCAACCGGTAAAGGTTGCGAATTATTACAGCAACTGACAATGTTTCTTTTACAATGGTATTTGACGGCTTCGTAGGCAAATGATGCGACATATCCTTTCCAACGAATGACATGAGTTTTCATTCTTAAGGCTGCCAAGATTTAAAAGAAAGCGATAATACTTCATTCCTGTGTTAACACGTAAAGAGTGTTTAATAGTTGCACTATTGGACTAGTGTGCACAGACCGTAAAAAAAGTTGAGGGTTACCTGAGGGGAAGACTTGAGAGTGCTTTGCCTCTTCTTTAATTGGTGTTACATATGGGTGTTACTTGGTTTGACCTTGAAAAAGTGTTTGTTAACACTTGAAGCACTGCCAAAAGGGAAGAAGTGGTGATTAATACTATAAAAAAAATAGTTTTTTATAAAAAGATTATGGCAAGTGAAGCATTTTGCTTTGCTTAATTGCTCCTAGCACAGCCTACGATTATGATAATACATAGGGGATATACAAATTGTATCTTAAATTCCGATCTCGTTTTATTTTGAAAATAAAATAAACTAGACAATCAGGCTATAATATTGTAGGTCCACGATAGCCTTCATAGCTATCGACCCTCTGTCACCTTTTCTAATGCGCCAAGTCTATCAGGAGCAGAGTCGGATGTAGTCCATATCCAGCAGCAGTTCATCTGAGGGCACATTATTCATTTTTCATGTAGGCAGTCTGACCTAGCACATGCGCAGGTTGAGAAAATAGCTGCCTGAGAGGGGTTTGTCTTTTTTATTGCTAGTTGGCCAAGTTCCCTTACATATGATCTAGCCTAACTAATTTTACACATAAGCACTCGGGAGGCGATCTTAGAACTATCATCATCCGGACTTCACCATTTAAAGAAGTAAATTTTTGAGAGCTTTTACTCACATAAAAAGGTCGAGGGTGTCCCAAAATTCAAATAAGAAGTAAGTTTGATAGAAATCACAGGTCTTGAATTAAAAATTGTAAATTTCTTATTGATTCATATAGTCTTCAGTTTCAGTTTCAGTTTTAAATGCATTTTATTTTCTTAACACTAACTTTTACATTCTAACAAAAAATGCTTAAATGCTAGCTTACAATTACTTAACAACCTTATGCTAACTTACTGGCCCCACACAGACGCTCTAAGTTACTCTAAATTCTTAGAACTATGTATTTCGATTTTATTTACATTTTACTTAGAACTATTTATTTTGAATACTTAAGACTAAGAAAAAATATTTGTTTAGAAAAACTTAGCATATGGACATAATTTTTTATTTTTTATAAAAATTTAATATCTAACTTAAAAAAAACCTTAGCCTACCTAATCTATATACACAATACACACATACACACACATAGACATTATACACAATTATATTATTATATATTTCTTAAATGCTAACCTAAACCTATGCAAGCTGGCCATCGCTATTCACAGAGAAAACAGATTGGTCAGCTCTGCCTCATTAGTGAGGCTGGTCCGTAATTGACGGAAACGACGACGAAGCATCTTCTCCATCATTCAACCACCAGAAATGCTGGTGCTGCCGAACGACATCCCTCTTATCGCGATTCCCCACCGCCCTACTGAACCTGAGACGATCCACACTGCCGTGTGCGACGTCTCTATTGTAGTTGAGTCGCCTGTCCCCAGCTGTCCGAGCGACATGGAAGATTAACGGCACCGCTGATCTATCCTGGATCAACCCTTTCTGATCTAGGTATAGGAATGCTTCCGGTGGAACGAAGCCGTCAGAGTGCAGACTCTCGTGGTAAAGGTAATTGGGGTAGTAAGCCCCAGATATTAGGTTATTCGTTGAGGTCATTGCTCTTGCAATGTGCCTTCGAGTCAGCTTAATTATCAAGTTGTCCACTCGTATTAGGTTCGCCCTGTTGTTAAGGACCTCATTAGGATAAAATTTCTTGTACTTCGACTCTGGGGTTCTGTACAAGCGAAGACAAGCCCTAAGGCAAGCCCTCTCAAACACCCGAATCTTTTCCATTAAGCTTGCTCGAACATTGAACCACACGGGACAACCAAATACTAGCATGGGCCTGATAAGGGCCATGTAGCATTACCTTTACCCTCGCATCGAGTTGGCTGCTATAAAACAGTCTCTTTGTAAGGGCAAAAGCACCTTTAGCTCTGGCCAGAGCAGCATCTACATTTTTGCCAAAATACAGAAACTGATCTAGCCAGATTCCAAGATATCTGACTACATTTCGACAGGCAAAAGGTTGTCCGTGTTGTCCAGTGATAGAGAACTTTCGCCAATTTTTCCTGGTATCCCTAGAGGCTCCAGACAACGGCGTCCTAAAGAGAATGGTTTCCGACTTCTGAAAGTTGATTTTCAACTTCCAGTCATCGCAAAATCGTCTTATCTTATCGAAGTCACGCTGTAAGAGAGTATTAATGACCTCGATTTTTGGACCTGTTCTGTACGCTATCAAATCGTCTGCCTACGCAATAGTATGGGAAGTGAACCTATCAAGTCGTTTGTAAAAATGTTGAATAGGATCGGCGAATTGACCGCGCCTTGCTGAAGACCATTTTTAATTTGAAATATTCCAACAGAAGTCAGATCACCATTTTTCACGATGAACTGTCTGTTAGTTAGCATATTATAAGGAATATATATACAAGAGTGGTTTACTGATCGCCAGCCTAGTCAGCTTATAGAAAAGACCCTCTAACCATATGGTGTCGAAGGCCTTCTCCAAGTCAACAAGGCAGGCACCAGTACACTGTTTTTTGTCTTTATTCCATTGGATATCGGACACAAGTTTAGACGCGGCATGTGAGATATCATGTCCCGCCTTAAACCGAATTGATTATACGGAATTATATATTTGTTCTCAACCCACCTAGACGGAGCTCTATTGATTACTTTTTCAAAAACCTTACTGATATTGGGAAAGAGACTTATCGACCGGAGATTCGCCGGATTGGATATATCCTTCCCCTTTTTGAGGATAGGTTGAACCACCGCCGTTTTCCAATGCGCTGGATAATGTGCATTATTCATTGCATTATTAAACAGGGTGGTGTAGATGTCCACTGCTTCTAGATGAAGATGTCGAAGCACGATATTCGGAATACCATCGTTCCCCACTGATTTCTTAACTCTGATTGTGTTGAAGATCTCATGGAGTCCTTCCTTCGATATGAACGGGGGTAGGCCAACCTCTCTGGCAATGACGTTATTTGCCATATTTTCGTCGCTAAACCGTGTGAAACAAGAGCCCTCGGATCGCCAGTTCCCTATTTCATTTCGAATGCAGAAGTCGTGCACAAAGACGCAATTGTCCAGGTCGTAATTAGGGCCAATGGTATCAGTGGCCTTGTATACTTCCTGGAAAGTCGCTCCTATGGTCTCAACCTTCTCTTGTGGATCCTCGATCACAAAGAAGTTGTCATCATCAGCGGCCTCATTTGGACCAATACCTGCTATTGTCAGTAACCGTTCGTTGTCTGTTGTCCGGGCTATTTTAAGACACTGAAGGTCGTTTTGATTTTTTTTCCGAAATAGTTTATTTATTTGCGGAAACATATTCGGGTTGCTGGTGTTTACAGCCCGAACCTTGTTGTTCCAATACAAACTTACAGAAATTCTGTAATTTTCTTTTATTAGCGTTTGGATATTTTTAATCGAGGACTTCAGTGTCCTAATCTCCTGGTCTTGTCGGTCAGTTAACTGTCTGTACAAATTTTTGAGTCTGTCGGTGCAGTGCGTCAATAGTAGGATTGCGGAACAGGTCTCCGTTAGTCGTACGTCGATACCGCGGTATTGTAGTGTCCATAGTTTGTTTAATTGTCAGGTCCATTTGTTTTAGGTAATTGTCGATCTCCTCGTTTGACAAATTCCTATTGGACGGTGGGTGAAGCGTGTTCGAGGAGAGCGCTCTTTTCAAGGTTGCGGAGAAGCGTCTCCATCGAGTCTTACTGTAGTTGTAAGTATATCTTTGGAAAAACTCCTCCAATTCCGCAATTTCGTTGGGAACTGTAATTTCGGTGCTAAAACCGCAATGGTCGCTGTCATACACGAATGTGCGCAGACAGTTTAGCGTTTGTAAGTTCGTACCTGTCAGTCGTATACGGTCCTCTAGTATTTGGCAAATTATTTCCCCAATCTCTGTGTCTAGCGTTGAAATCCCCGCCGATTATAAAATAATTCTCCCCCAATTCCAGCCTCAGAAGTCGAAAAAGCGTGTCGAGCTCTGTAATGAATAGGGTGGATTGTGAAGCCTCAGGTGCATAAACAGAAGCCAAGTACAGCCGGAGCGGTATGTAAATGACAACTGCCTCCAACACCCGCAACCTGCGCAATTTTATACCTTCTTTAATTAAGATCGCGACACCACCTCCACGTTTGGATCTGGGCCGATTTCTTCTTCTAACAATATAATTATTGTACTCCAGTTTGTGATTATCGGTAGCAATTTAAACATCGCGGCTCTTCGTTCGATCCTAATCAGTGAATTAACATTCACCGCAATGACCTTCAAAGTTTGCTCCACCATGTGCGTACCCATTACGACATGTGTTGCGTTAGGCCCGGCAGCAGCGCGGATATCAGGTCCACCCGCTTGATCTGTTCTTGCACCTGCTTTTGCAGCTGAGCCATCTGCCCTTGGATTGCGAGCAAGATGGCTAGCATGTTAGGTGCAGCTGCCGTTGTTCTCGGCATTGGCGCCGGAGAAGCAACAGTCGCTTGCTGTACCGTAGCCCCCCTACCTGACGCCATTTGGGCGTAGGAAATTTGGGACGTGACGGCTGGTGTTTGAAATCTAACAGTTGAACGTTTGACCTCCACCTTCTGCTGCCGAGCCAATTTTGCTTTTTTAATGTCGGTGAACTTAGCACAACCCCGATAGTTTGCGGTGTGTCCCACGTTCCCACATAACACGCACGAGAGCAGCGTCCTATCGGATGCTCCGTCCCTACCCAGAGCACACTCCTCGGAACTGTGGTTCTTTGCGCAGTTCACGCATCGAGGCTGCATTTGACAGTTCGACGCGGCGTGCCCGAACCTCTGGCAGCGAACGCATTGTATAACGCCTTCGCTCCTTTTTAATTTTTCCCAGTGAACCACCTGGTAGTCTAGGACATTGATACTCCTTAGACTATCCAGACGGCTTTCGGGACTGAGCTGCAAAAAGAAGAACGGCAGACTCCGTTTCTCCCGCCTAGCTCTGGCTATGGTAAATGGCTTTACCCCACAAACTTGAGTCCTTCGCACTCCTTCTCTTTGAGCAGTGCTAGGATCTGCTCAGGATCAGAAGACGGTTCCAACCCCTTCAGCAGCATCGATTGCCGCTTTTCACACTTCGGTGTGTATGAGTAGTGCTCCGTCGTCGCTTCCTTTAGGAGCTCTTATACTTTCGCGGAGCCCTCCACTGTATTACAGTGGATGGTATGGCGATCGTTCCCCAATCGCTTAATATTAAAATTACTGCCAATGGCCAACTTACACAGGTCCTTGGTTGCATTTACCTCCAATTTATAGGTGTTGATAGGAGGCACCTTCTCCTTCTTTTTCGTCTGCTGCTGCTGATGTTGTTGTTGTTTTTGTTGTTGTTGCTGCTGCTGCTGTTTTAGCTGTTGCCGTTATTGTGGCTGCTCTTGTTGTTGTAGCACTTGTGCTAACTGTTCTTTTTGTTGCGACTGCTTTTGAGCAAGCTGCGACTGCTGTTGTTGTTGGGATACCTCATGCTCTTCCCTCTGACCGTTTGCTGTTCTTTTATGGCCTGTACCCTCTGCTGCAACATTTCGATGCTGCTACTTATGGACAAGATTTCCTCCTCTTCATCGTCCGATTCGCTTGCTGCCAATGAAGCGAAATTGTTTAATACCCTCAATCCACCAAGCTTTTCAGTGGACGTTGGCAGGGTAGGACGCTGTAACGAGTTAGAGGTTGACTTTAGCTTTAGCCGCTATTGGCATAGCGGACCGCTCTCCACAATCCAACAATTGATTTTTTTGTTTTTTTCACTTCACTTATTATTTAATAAAAATTAGAACTAAAAATAGTTTGTCTCCCGATGGGAATCGAACCCAGGCCTCGGGATCGTCCCACCAGGTATGTTGTCGCCCAGGTCTTTACCACCTCGGCCACCGAGCACTTGAAATTTTACTGGCTAAAAGTATGCTTCTCATTTTTCCGCACTTTTTAAGCCGAAACAAAAATCACTTCTAATCTCCGTGGAGGTCTATGAACATAGATAAACTAAACTAGATGTCAAACTCTACTAATACTTTTGAAAACCCTTAGCTTTCGCACAGACACACTGTAAGTGAATTCCAACACTTTTGCATCTCTATAACTTTGTCAAAATTTGTTAGAATGAGAGCAATTTACAAGTAAAATTGCTAGAATGAGAGCGATTTGAAGGAGTGTGTGTAATGTGGATGACTTTTTTGGTTCAAATGGGCGTGGTTTGTATAAAAAAGGAGGTAAATTGCCACTAATCACAATTCACACGTATTCACGGACAGAGTCTCACGGATAGTGACGATCAGTAGAAAACCGGTTTTGATTTTCCAATATCTGGAAAGTTTGATATCTATGTATAGTTAGTCTATGTCTATGAACGACTGATCCATAGACTAACTATACCTAGATATCAAACTCTACTAATACTTTTGCAAACCTTTAACTTTCGCACAGACACACTGTAAGTGAATTCCAACACTTTTGCATCTCTATAACTTTGTCAAAATTTGCTAGAATGAGAGCAATTTACAAGTAAAATTGCTAGAATGAGAGCGATTTGCACGAGTGTGTGTAATGTGGATGACGTTTTTTGGATCAAATGGGCGTGGTTTGTATAAAAAAGGCGATAAATTGCCATTGATCACAATTCACACGTATTCACGGACAGAGTCTCACGGATAGTGACGATCAGTAGAAAACCGGTTTTGATTTTCCAATATTTGGAAAGTTTGATATCTGGGTATAGTTAGTCTATGGACTGATCATAAAATCGATGAACACGTGGTATGTATCGATTTGAAGTTCATGGGTTTTTTCCAAGATCTACCGTAATGTGAATATTTGGTCGATGGTGGACTTTCGTGGTTGGAAGTAACACTGATGTGGACCAATCAGATTGTTGGCGACTGGCCCAGGCGTTCACACAATATGACAGATAGGATCTTGTAAGCGATGTTAACAAGATTGATGTCTCTGTAGTTTGCACAATTCAGAGGACTTCCTTTCTTGAGGATCGGACAAATAATGCTGGTGTCTATTCATCGGGCATATCTTCCTCTGAGCATGTTTAGATGAGTTGGTGTATGCTCCTTGACAAGTCCCCGCCTGCCGCTTTGAAGAGACGCAGTCAGATCGTCCGCTCCAGCAGCTTTGCTAGACTTTAGCTTATGCGTGGCTATTTTCACTTCATCTCGTTAAGGTGGAGGAAACTGTCTACATTGTCCAGGTTAGTTGCCTGATAGCGGTAAATTTGATTTGTTTTGAAAATTCTATTTTCAAATCCTCAGCATCGACTGTGACTCTACTACTATGTTCAATTGTTCGTCACTACATGCTTTGGTTAGGGGTTTGTGTTCGTGGCATGTTTTTGTAATCTTGCTGGCACTCGTCGTCAAACCAGGGGTTTCGTTGTGGTGTCCGATGTGGCAATGTTGCCACAAGCCTTAGATACTTGATCCTGGCGGCATAGGACCTTTTAAGAGATTAAGGTAGATCGGAAAAAAATTTACTTTTTTTGCGATTTGCGATTTGTGTTTTTGCGATTGTAGCCGTCCGGTATCAAATTTCCTCACAGTATTAGCTAGTGCGATGTTCGGGAGATCCGCAACCGTTGGCCCCTCGAAACGTTCAGGCATTCATAATACTGGAGGAGTGGCTTGCGTCGATCGCTATGTGGTCAATCTTGTTGACGGTTGATTAGTAAGGAGTTCAGTAAGTCTACCCGAGATGTGGGAACCGCGGACTAGCCACGACAATCACCCCCTCCCCGCGCAAACCCGATTAGCTTGAATTCGTTATCGAAGCTCGTATTGTGTCTTCCATACCTCCCGAAAGTACTACCAAAAATGCCCTCCCTTCTTTGCTTTGCATTAAAATCGATGATTTTAATGACATAGCTAGGGCACTGCTCGTAGGTTTTGTCCAAGAGCTCGTAGAAGCCATCTTTGGTGCCATCATCTTTCTCCTCTGTAGGGGCGTGTACGCATATAAGTCTAATGTTGTCAAATTTAGCCTTAATACGGATGGGTTACGGGTGCTCGTTCACATGCCGGAAACTCAAGACTTCTTGCCTAAGTCTGCCTCTAACAATAAATCCGCATCTAAATAGGCGTTGCTCTTGACAACGATAACAATCGCCGTAGTAGATGCCATAGTTTTTCATTCTCTTTTTTTCGGGCCCATCACATTGCATTTCTTGGACAGTGGTAGTACTCGTATCTGCTTTACAGCAGGCCAGGACTTCCGCTAGTTGATCGGCAGGAGGTGGCCTATTAAGAGACGTAACATTTTACGTGCAGACCCGAAGTTCATTGTCCTTGTTTCGTTTGAAAGGGTTGTCGACAGTACATCCGTCCATATCCGAGGCTTGCTGTTGCTTATTAATTGTGGGTTTTTTCATCACCAACTTCCACCCTGGAGGGCCAGTTCCATTATACATACTCCTAGGACGAGGTGTCGGTTAGACCAAAGCCAGTAATCCATTCGGGGATGTGAGCGCTACTGTTGGTCCATTGAGGGCTCATCCGCTACTATTCTCATTCCAAGACCCTGACTTAGTTTTGGAAATTTTTACCGACCTGGGCTCCAGATATGTTGGAGTAGCCCGAATGACCTCTGATTTGTTTTATTCCCGGATTTTACTCCACCGTTGATTCCATCTGGGGAATACATTCGCTGTTCTTACATATCGCTACTCACCGAGCTCCTGCAAAAATTGTTCCTTTGCACTTAATACCAGTTTGTACGTAATGGAACTCGAGTCCATTAATATGATCATGCATTCTCTATCAGTTGCCAACAGAATTACACCTTTTGGACTAACTTTGCTTTCATTGCAAAGTCTACTTCCACTTCAATAACCACGGTGTCTTGAAATACATATTATTTGAACATAAGTATTCAAATGACATGTTAATTGTCATTTCGATTTACAATATGTTGGTTAAAATACTATTTTTCTCTGTATGTAGTCAAGAAGCAAATAAAGCTAATTTTTGTCAGTCGCATTCGGTAATCTTCTTCCGGAATCAATTATTTCTTTGGATAATCATTTTGGTTCTGCTTTCCAAAATGCGCTGAATGGCCTCTGAAATAGGTACAGTAGATATTTTTGATTTTTTTTTATAATTCTGTGATAGTGAATGAATTATTTTTTGGCGGAAATAAGAAGTGGACAAAAGTATTAATATTGGTTTCTCTTACATCTTTACGCAATGAAAAGGAATAGTGCACTTACATTGTCATATAAAAGTTATACTCTAATTCAAGACAATTGCATTGTAGGCGTGTAGTGTAGTGAACGGAGTATGTTTGTTGTGGGTCACTTCTCATGTCACTTCTCAAGGCCAACTGCCTTCAGTTGTGAACTGCAGGATTGTTGAGTTTGTCTTTCACTTGTGCGCGCCTAGATGATGCCTTCCTCTACTACCTTGTCCTTCCGGACAAATATCTCATGACCTTTAATGTTTAGCAACTTCAGGGGAGTGTACCTTTCTGATCAGATAGATATAACTACACAGCTTAGTAGACTTCGTTCCAAAGCCCACCAACTCAACCAGTATCAAAAATCTCTTGATGAATCTTGTGTTCAAAAAGAGAAGCGACATGTTCATTCGCCCTCATATACGTTCATAGCCTGCCAGTTTTTTCTGTGACCTTTTGGGCAAAAGTGGCCAGATCTCCCAATCTTGGAAACATAAGAACTGCTGTTGACCCATTTACGACACCATCTTTATTTCAGCGGTTTGAATAATCACGAACAATTCTTATTAACTTCAGCTCCAAGTAAGTGACGTTAAAATAGCTCACTCGTCTGCGTAAAGAGGGTGTGAAGAAAATAAAATGAAGTACTATACCGGCTATACAGCGACAGGACTCTGGTTAGAAGGCTTCGCGTACCGCGATAAAGATGGTTAGATCCTTAGAACGTGTGGACGCCAGTACTCCTTTTCAAAGCATCGTCGAACATACTCTAGTGCGACAACGTAGTAGGACATGATTTAAGATAGTTAACGCAATTGCAAGGTGGCTTTAACCAACTTGTGCGTAACTTGAGGCAGCAAATTAGGGATCAAATCGCCTTAAGTGGCATACCGGCTAAGGTCCAGGAGACTCCCAGTACGTAAGATGCCATTAAAATTAAAGTAAGGAAGCTCATATTATGAATAATCCTATCGCTTATAGCGATAGCCATTCAAACATTTTACCGTAATACCCGTCTCGCTATGTCTCAGTCTACTCTCAAAGCCATTTTCGGACGTACATTGAAATATCGTAATTCTTTCATAAGCCGTACAACTCGCTTATAGAATACCCCGCCGGGCTCTTTTTTTTACTATTCATTGTAACCTGCGAACATTCAAAACCAACTTGCATCGGCATCTATCTTTCTTACTTCCATAACTTTCCTTCGCCCGTGTGCAAACATTTTAAGGGTAATAAGAACCCCTTGAGCGGGCTACTTATAAAAAAAAAATTCACTGTACTAATTCTCCGGTCGAGCCTTTACTGGTAGGCAGTATATAGTAGTTTTTCTATTTTCTTATAAGTTTGGGATGTCCAGTCCGCTTGGTTAAGTTACCTATCATGTGGGGATTAGATAAGTACGATTGACGTGCAGTCATAGTAACAACACTGATCATTGACAAATTGAACATAGCTCAGTGCCAATCCTTGTCGCAGAACATCCAGCCACAAACTTAGAAAATGAATGTTTTTGGAAAATGCTTTTGAATAAAGATATAGGAATAAATCCTAAGATGCTCTGCTTCCATAAAGGGTTCACAAAGTTTCTATCATATTATTTATATATTTTGACAGCATTCGTTCTAAAAAAAACTATTCCTGTGGGTATACTATTGCTATACCTATCGCTTCAGAATTAAGCCATGAACTGAACTCTATATTATACATGGGCTTGTTAGTGTAAGCAGGACACAAATCCTTAATTTGGCACACATCCCTATGCGTCTCCCAGAAGTTAGGTTCGCTTAAGTTATCAGGGCTGACCAAATGGAGTGAAGCATTCGGTCGATACGAGTGAACAGACATGTGACACAATAGTTAAACAATTTTGCCTCATTATACCGACGGTTCAACCGAAAGTATTATACTTTACATATATTTTCCTTAAAGAGACAGAGGCTCATAAAAGTGAAAATTGATAAAGTGATTAAAAAATCTCCAGCACTTACGCTGGAGAATAAAATTAATTCTACTGCAAGTGCATCAATTGGTGATAAAATCAAACACTTGCAGCCTAATGTCAGCTCATTCGCAAGTAATAATCTCTCGAAGCCGATAGCCATTGCAGCTAGTGCTTACTAGTTTTAGTTAGCATTTAGTTTGAACTAATTGTTAATAAATAAATAATAATAATCTCCCGGTAAATACTCAAAGACTCACTACAAACATGCGAGGAATCTCTACTCTCCAACATACAAATATGGGAGAAGTCAATAACAACTCAAATGTGACTGAGTGGACAGCAGTCATTGGAAACCATCTGCAAGCATCTAAAATGCGAAAATCGGAAAAAGGAAAAAAATAATTGGAGACGGCATTGGTCGTTCACATGCAATGAGTCATCAGAAATCTACTTTGGATAACAATTCCTTCTCCCTGCTAGCAGACCTGGACAATAACAAATACTGAATCGAATAGATCCAACAAAATAATATTTTGCCCACCCATACATATCTTTGGTGCTAATTGTACATTACTAACTAACTTAATTAAATTGGTAGCAGCCGAATGTAATATTTCTAATATCCAGTATAAGTTCGTTAATTTAAGTTATCATAAGGCTAAGGTATATGTGAATAGTGCGAGTGTGCATGGGCTAATTATAAATAGACTTCGCGAGACTGGTATAGGCGCATATTCTTTCTCTCCTAAAGAGACAAAAAGGCTTCTATACTACTGAAAGGTATTGATGGGGATACACCTATTGACAGTATTCGTATAGCTCTGGAGAGATCTGCACCAAATGTAAAGGTTTGTAAAATAAGCCATTTCTTTACAGCTAGAAGAAAAGCCCAAAATGTTAAATTGAATATATTTGTTATTCAATTAGAGGTTGCGGAGTCCATCAATGATTTAATAAATATTAGATTTCTATTGCACCAAAGGGTGTACTGGGAAAGGAAAAGTAATGGAGTTGTTATTAGGTGTTACAGCTGCCAACGGTTTGGTCACACTGGAGACTGTATGCCTATAGTAGTCGCTGTCTTCTCTGTGGAGAAGGTCATGATTCTGAGTCTTGCATTGAGTCGCACAAAAAACGTAGGGAAATAAATCAGGAATTTCCAGAACTTAAATGCATTAACTGCAATAAATAAGGGTATGCAGCTAGTGATATAAGCTGTCCATCATATATAAAATATAAGGAAAGAAAGGAAGCCTTGTCTCATACTGCAAAGCTGAGAAAAGTAACCAACCTAAGAGATGCACATGAGAACTTAATCAACTTATAAGGCCACACGTTTCCTTTGCTGACGTAGCAAAAATGGCATCCAATGAAGAATACTCAAAAGGACCCAATCAATTTGCACAGACAGGCAATCTGAGCGACTTTCTTAGTAAATCGATTAACTTATTTAACCTTTCATTTAGGGACCTGTTGATAAAAATCAGGCAATTTTGGCCAAAGTATCAACAGCTTCAATCTAAAGGAGAAAAATGTTTACATACCTAGAGTTTGTTGCTTCAATTGAAGTATAATGTACACACCAAACTTAAATATTCTAAATATTATATCGATGACTTTTAATTCAATAATTTCCCACGAACGTAAATTTGAACTCTAAAAATATTAAAAAGTAAGAAACCCCTAATTTGTTTTTTGTCTGAAAGCAAGACACAAACCTAAATTTGAAAGTTTTAACATCATTCGGAATCACGCTGGCAGAGGAACTGCAATCATCCTGGACGAAAAACTCAAATACAATCCTGTTCCTTTCTACAGTGATATCTTTTCTGTTTGCTTAGCCTCAATTACTTTCAAAAACCTACAAGGAACACATTTGGGGAATGCTTCTAGGAAGTATTTATATTCCTAGTAACGCTGGCCGAAGCTTACTGAGAGAACTCGATAGGTTATATGCCGTAGCAAGTACTTTTGACGCAATGATTCTTGGGGGGGACTTCAATGCTCGCCATCAACACTGGGGAGATAGCGTTCACAATGGCAATGGACTCAAGATATATGATTGGTTTTACATTGGCCCCTTCTTAAATCTTGATTTGATTTCGCCTAATAGCCCAACATTTCCACCTTCCTCTTCGGTATTAGACTTTTTTCTACTGTCATCTTTTTTGAATAGCGCAGGTAACAATAATTTGTGCTTGACATTCCCTACAATATCTGACCATTACGGAATTTCCGTTGCTACCGTCAGTCACTTACAGAAGCTTTAAAAGCACTGACTGGAAAACCTTCAGACTAGATCTTCATAATAGTCTTTTCCGACTAGACGTATGATGGTATTATCAGACAGGAACCTTTCGAATGCCGCAATAGACGCATTCATCGGCGAAATTAATTTAGCGCTGGCAAGAAATATCGATTCTTATTCGGTAATATGTTCACCTAAACAATCTAAGTACAGCAACATCTCTCCTCTTACAATGAAACTAATTAAAATACGTTCCCTTTGGCTCAGAAAACTAAAAAGAATATATCATAGAGACCTTAACAGAATAAATCAGGAATATCGCAAGTTGTCGTCAAGAATTTCATGCATCAGTAGAATCATTAGTTTGAGAATAAACTTAGATATTAATTCCACCTTCAAGTCAAGACTACAGAAAATAAGACCTTCTCCTCAAGCTTTTAAGGAGATCGACAGAATAAGGGGATGAACATTTTTTGGTTCGGACATCTCAAGGGACATACTGACGCATTATAGCGTGAAGCTAGTAGATACTGTGACTACGAGTAAGCTCAATACTTTTAAAGATTTTTATTCCTCTGTCTACCTGGACAAAATACCTAATTGCAATAATAATCTGACTAATGAAGTGCTGTCCACTGTTACAGAATTTTGTGCTAGTCGAAATGATATCCCCATCACCACGTTTTCGCCATCTCATCCTTCGGTCAACCCCAAATGCACTTCCTTTCACCACCTCTGACAAAATACAGGTTTTAAGGGCCAACCTTAACAACAAACGTTCTTCATGCATAGATGAGGTATCTAATTTCATATTAAGAAAATGCTGCCATACGCTGGATTCAATTTTGTCTTCTGTATTCAATCACTGTATCAATAACTTTTCCTAGTAGCAAAAAAAAGTCTATTAAGGAAATCAAGGAGTTTCGCCCTATATCCTTGCTCTCAAATATAGGAAAATTGTTTGAAAAAATATTAGCTGAACACGTTAGCATTATCTGTGAGGAGGCAAATGTGATTCCAAGAACCCAATTCGGATTCAGGAAAGAGCACTCGACAGAACACGAGCAACTTCTGTTATGTAATAAGATCATCCAAAACTTAAGGAATAAGAAGTGTATAGTTAGGTTGGACATTGACCTTGAGAAAGCCTTCGATTCTCTCTGGCATAAAGGCGTGATTTTTAAACTCATAAGATTAAACTTTCCCACATGTCTCATTCGAATACTTTACAACTATCTACTAAACCGTTCCTCATCCATAGTTATAAATTCTGAGTACTCAGAACCATTCTCGGTGTTGTCAGGGATTCCGCAGGGGTCCATTTTGGGCCCGATTCTGTTCATCATATTTCTTTATGATTTTCCATACGAAAGTGTTTTAAATGCTGAACGAGAGCCTTGTGAAAATTTTTTTGCAGACGATACCTTAATATTAGCTAGCGATGCGAGGCCTCAAAATGCTCTCAACAAAATCAAGGAGAAGCTTCCTTTGCTGTAGGATTATTTAAAAAAATGGGGACTTAAAATAAGCACAGAGAAATGTGGCATTACTTGTTTTCGCAGTTCTAGTGGAAAAGGCCATCGTTTAGCTGTGAAAGAGAGCAAAATGTTGAGTTTGCAAATCGATGACCATTCCATCCCTCTGCGGTCAGAATTGAAATACTTGGATGTATACTTCCACAACAGATTTCTTTTTAACAAACATGCTAGAAAGGCATTAGCGAAAGCCAATGTACAAAACGCTTATAAAACCTATATTAGCATACGGATTCTGTGCATGGTTTACAATCTCCCCCACTGTAGCAAAAGAACTGGAATAATTTGAAAGAAGAATACTTAGATTCTGTTGTGGAAAGTATAGAATACCAGATAAAAAATGGTATCCAAATAAACTTCTGTATAACACTTGTCAAGTAACACCTCTTATGACATACCTCATTAATCTTACCCTAAGAAAACTTAAACGCATAGATTTCCATCCAAATGCACTAATAAAATCTTTGCTGGACTCAAACAAATGTGAGGGTTTGGACGCCAATTACTATCTTTCACCATTTAATCTCCTTAATGAAAGATCCATCCATCATATTGAACAAGATCTTGGTAGAAGCCTTATGTTACCATTTTATGTTAAAGCGTCACAGTCTAATTTGAGAGGATAACATAATGTCCTCAAAAACATAAAAATAACCTCATATACTCGCGCTATGCATATATACTATTGTTTAGGAATGAACAAGTCAAATTTATTTGTGACGACGAAAAGAAGGACCAGCACTCAGAGTGAAAAAAAAAGACCAAGATAAACGACGATAAATTTATTCTTAAGTACTTATCTCTGTGCTTACAAAAATCCAAGTGCACGAGAATTCGGTCTTGAGTCGCGATTTACATTACGTACAAGCAGTATACAATATTAATGAGAAAATTGAGAGTAAATGATTAAATTACGATATTAATTACGATATTATACATGATTGAAATTAAAATTAGTGTATTACAGATTTGTTTGCTATGTTGTAAGTTATCAGCAATCAGAAACTTTTAAGTGATTACATAAACAATTATTCAAAATGAAACGATTCTTAAACATTCCGCCGCCCCTGGAACAACGTTTCAGTTTAGAGGGAGTACCGCCAGTTTATGAATTGGTCGCACAAAATTGCCGCTCACTGTTTTAAGGGTGACTACCCTCACATGTCCGTTATTGCCTGGATGTATCGCTATGATTCGTCCCATAGCCCATTTTCCCGGTGGTAGGTTTTGCTCTTTTATGACGACCAGATCGTTGATTTGACAATCTCGCTGTGGTTGCGACCATCGAGGTCTTTGTTGAAGAGAGGTCAAGTACTCGTTACTCCAGCGCTTCCAATAGCCCTGAATCTTAGCTTGAAGGGCTCTCCAAGAGTGTAGGCGAATTGGGATACCTCGAGTGATTATTCTGGCACAGCTGAATATGGTTCACCTAGAATGAAATGAGCTGGTGTTAGTGGATCTAGATCGTTGTCTGATTTTTGACACAAAGGACGAAAATTAAGAAGAGCTTCAATTTGGGTTAGAAGGGTGTAATATTCTTCAAAGGACAGAACATCTGAGCCAATAACGCGACGAAGATGCTGTTTGACCGATTTTACTCCCGCCTCCCACAAACCGCCGAAATGTGGTGCTGAGGGGCGAATAAAATGCTACTATGGAGTTGTGGTTTTCAGATAAAGTGGTTCGATGCATGTCGGATAACAACCTAGCAGACCCTCGGAAATTGGTTCCATTATCTGAATACATATGTGATGGTTTACCCCGACGCGCCACAAAACGACGAAGAGCTGCTAGGAACGATTCAGTGGTTAGATCACTGACCAATTCTAAATGTATAGCCTTTGTCGCTAAACACACGAACAATGAAATGTATCCCTTTGTCTTGAAGACCTTCCGTCCGATTTTTGTTTTGATAAGAATGGGTCCTGCATAGTCACATCCACAGTGAGTAAAAGGTCTGCTTGCCTGAATCCGTTGAGCCGGGAGGTTTCCCATGATTTGCGACGTTGTGGAACTTCTTTGTCGAAAGCATTTTATACACTTATGTGTTATTTTGCGTAATAAATTTCGTGAAAGTCAAGCGCGATAAGTTGTGTCACCTTATGTCCCTTTGGAATAATTATTGGATGCTTCGCACTGAATGAGATTTCTGCCTCTTGGATTCTTCCTCCTACGCGTAGTAGTTGTTTATCATCTGAAAAGGGATTAAGGTTAGCGATCTTGGAGTTTCTGCTAAAGTGCCCATTTTGCAGATAGTACTTAAAATCGTTTCCGAAGTAGACCTGCTGTAGCCATATTATGATTTTTAATTTGGCCTCATAAATTTCATCAGGAAGCAGTTGATGAGTATTAGGCTGTGTGAGCTTCCTGCACTTGTTAATGAAACGGAGAACGAATGCAAGTATACGAATTAGACGATTCCACGACGATACACGCGATGAGAGAAGTTAAAAAGGGTGTTTTGTAGTAACTACCAAACAAGACAATTTATATGACTTCTTCTCCTCCTGCTTGCACTCTGGGTGTTCTTCAAGACGCTGAACGATAGGCCAAGTGTCATTACATTTTCTGAGCCAACAAGGACCTGTCCACCAAATTGGATGACCAATGAGAGACGATGGAAATATACCCCGCGAAGCACAGTCCGCAGGATTCTGCTCTGATTTTATATGAAACCACCTATTTCTGGGTATGGTATTTAGGATCTCGGAAGTTCGGTTTCCGACGAAGATGTCCCAACGACGAGAAGGTGACGATAACCACGAAAGAACAACCTGGGAATCACACCATGCAAAAACATTTGAACCAGTAATATTAAGCGACCTCTGAACTGACACCAACAGACGGGTAAGTAACAGTGCCTCGCACAATTCCAGACGAGGAATACTTAGTTGTTTTATTGGGGAAACTCGTGTTTTTGCTGCTACAATGTTTGTTTTAATAGTTCCATCAGGGAGAATATAACGCGAGTAAATGACGGCGGCGTACGCCGATGTTGAGGCGTCAGAGAAACCGTGCAGTTGGAGTGATGCATCTGCTATACCGATGTTACGACAAATTTTAATGTTTGTTAATAGAGACAGTTCTTCACGATTTTTGCACCATTTTTTAGTGATAGAATCCGGAAGTGGGTCATCCCAATTAAGTTTTAGATACCACAGTTCTTGAAATATAATCTTAAGTTGCACGACACATGGGGCAAGAAACCCAAGTGGGTCAAAGATCCGCGCGACCTCCTTAAGAATTTGACGTTTTGTGACTGGTTCGTCAGGAAGTATATTAAGACGAAATGAGAAACAATCTAGATTTGGGTTCCAATACAAGCCAAGCACTTTTACCCATGAATCCGCGACGGTATTAAGAGACACGTTTTTTATTTTTTTACCTTCTTCAAGGAGTTCGCAACAATTACTTTGCCACTTACTTAACTGAAATCCACCTTTATCAAGGAGTTCAATTAGACGTTGTTTTTTAAAAATTGCATCAGAAAGTGTGTCTCCTCCTGATACAACGTCGTCAACATAAAAATCATTAAGAATTATTTCTGAAGCGACGGGATATTCATCACGGTAATCACGGGCTAATTGTTCTAATACGCGAACCGATAGGTAGGGAGCGTACGATGTCCCATATGTAACTGTACATAAACGATAATGTTCTAGTGGGTCTGTTTGTGATTTGCGCCAGATAATTCTTTGGAAGTCAGTATCTTCATCTGCAACTCGAATCTGACGAAACATTTTGACGATGTCTGCACAAAACACGTATTTGTGTCGACGAAATCGCAAGCACACTGAAAACAGATTACGCTGGATTGGTGGGCCTATCATAAGCGAATCGTTTAGAGATTTCATATCCGTATCCTTGAATGAGCCGTCAAATACGACACGGAGCTTAGTTGTAGAACTATCGGGTTTGAGTACTGCATGATGTGGAAGGTAGAATACGTTGGGTTTATTGATATCAGACGAAGGTATTCTACGCATGTGTCCTAATGTTAGATATTCATTTAGAAACTGAGAGTAAAGTTTAAAGAGTTCATTGTTTTTTGAAAATCTTTTTTCCATAGATATCAAACGAGAAAAGGCACCCCCGAGGGTGTCAGCGAATCGCGGACGAACTTTAAACGGAAGATTGACGACATATTTTCCATCATTATCCCTTCGATGAGTTTTACAAAAATGTTCTTCGATGTGTTTGAATTCCTGGGAAGTTACCGTTTTCGGTTCGATTTCCTCGATTGTCCAAAAGGCCTGCAAAATTGAATCAATGTCTACCAGAGTGTGATGTGATTGAATATTAATTCCCTTATTCAAGTGTAAGCCACCAGCCAAAACCCAGCCAAAGACTGTGTTGTGAGCAAGAGGATAGCCTTTGATGCTACGTACAACTTCCCCCTGCAAGATATCCCACACCCTTTCTGAGCCAAGCAGGACATCGATTGAATCTGGCTTATGAAAAGATGGATCTGCTAAGTTTAATTTTGATATATGGTCCCAGTCCTTAATATCGATTGTGACACTAGGTAATGCCGATGTAACTTTCGTTAAAATGTATGCATTTACTAACACACTATTTGAACTATAACACGAAGATATTAACAGTGACACCAACCTTCTTGATTGTCCTGCACAGGTTGTAGCAATTCCTTTAATCGGTATGCGTGCATTTGATCGTTTTAAGCCAAGTCTTTGGACACACGACTCAGTTACAAAGGAGACTTGTGATCCGGAGTCTATCAACATACGAACTAACTGACTATTTCCATTGCTGTCAATTACTTTACCAACAGCAGTGGGTAACAGAGATTGTGGCACACACTGGGTATAGTTAACCGAATGATTGGTAACGAGTGGATTTCGATGCGAGGGTTTAACATTATGGTCTGAAGTAGAAGGTTGGACGAAAGTTGTTGAGGTTTGTTCAGACGGTGAATTCCTATTAGTAACTGTGTCAAGGTGCACCAAGGTATGGTGTCGTGATTTGCAAGTTTTGCATCGAAATTTTGACTGACATCGTGCAGAATTGTGGCCTTCACGGAGACAATTAAAGCAAAGGCCTTTGGATTTGACGAAAATTCTCCTTCCTTCCTTATTCATTGAAAGAAATTCGGTGCACTGTGTCAGCAGATGAGACCCATTACATTTCAAGCACTGAGAAGTAAACGCTGTATGCATGCTGCTTAAGGCCACGGGTTTTGATTTTGTAGGTTCGCGAGCATGCCCCTTGCATGATTCAAGAGCTTCACACCGACGTTCTAAGAAAGATAAAAACTGCTTTATAGTAGGGTTCTCTTTGTCAACACTATCAGATGACCAAGCCTGTCGAGTATCTGAATCAACCTTGTTTATTAAAGCATAGATCATCCATGGATCCCTTTCGAACGATTTTAACGAATCAAGACCTCTTAGTATTTCGTCAGCCCCATCAGATATTTTACGAAGCAACTTAACATTTGAGACCTGAACCGATGGGAGCTGCATAAATGCTTCCAAAAGACTATTGAGAATGTAACGTGGTCTTTCATATCTCTTCTGTAGCCGTTCCCATGCCTGTTCATACGTCGCGTCCGCTATGGGAACGTGGTTGAGTAAACTTAAGGCTTCGCCCCGTAGGTGGGAGCGAAGAAAGTGAAATTTCTGAATCGATGACAAATTTGCCTTGTTGTGAATCGAACCTTCAAACATGTCGCGAAAAGCTGGCCAATCACGATAACTTCCCGTGAAGGGTTCAATATGAATCTTAGGAAGATGGTTGCTTAAGTAAGATTCATTTAATTGCTGCATTAAAGAGGCTTGAGGATTAGATGTGGCATCAATTTTGGGAGGCTTCGATTCTACCTTTTTTCTCTCACGAATTGCGGATATTAAAACCGATTTTACGACTATAACACGTGATTCAAATTCTGCTTCTGGGTCAACATAACCTTCTTCATCTGCGAGACTATATAATTGTTCTTGCGATATATTAAATTTTCCCCACAATTCATCCAATTTTTCCACGCGAATTTGGAGATCTTCTAAAGTCACGGTTTGAGTAATCTTTTCTGTGAAGATAGCTAACCTAGTAAGCGAACCCTTGAGATTGCCACGCGTCGCACGTAGAACCGATAACTTCTTTACAGACATGTTACAACGAATAGAATAGAATATGGGGAATTAAAGATTCAGATGGAAATGTATAGAAGTACCGAAACCCACGTGTTATTTTGATTCACTTCAATGCCTTTATCTGTCCAATAGTTCAGTTTGTATAATTTCTCACAAATATGTATGTATGAATAATAAAATAGTCCATGCAAAATAATTATATGAATTTTGATATCAAACACTTATGAAAATTTTCAGAAATGTACAGTCAATTAATTATTACATTCAGTATACATACATATATGTGTAGATTTGCTCGAAATCTACCATGTGCAAATTGCGCCAAAATACTTTCCCGCTTTAATCACCAACTGTTCACGGAAGAATTTAATTAGACGATCGATGAATCCAACGAAGACATTGTTGCATTGATGAAGATTAATCCTACGACGATGAGCTTGATGTGAAATCCCAACTCCGAGGCGATAATAGGTTCATAGAAAGGCGTTTAAAGATGAAAATAAGTCGAATGATTCTTCTAATAAATGTGGTTGACTACAATCCGTAATCCGGCTCGAAGGACCAAAAATTATGATTAGGAATGAACAAGTCAAATTTATTTGTGACGACGAAAAGAAGGACCAACACTCAGAGTGAAAAAAAAGACCAAAATAAACGACGATAAATTTATTCTTAAGTACTTATCTCTGTGCTTACAAAAATCCAAGTGCACGAGAATTCGGTCTGGAGTCGCGATTTACATTACGTACAAGCAAAGCAGTATACAATATTAATGAGAAAATTGAGAGTAAATGATTAAATTACGATATTAATTACGATATTAGACATGATTGAAATTAAAATTAGTGTATTACAGATTTGTTTGCTATGTTGTAAGTTATCAGCAATCAGAAACTTTTAAGTGATTACATAAACAATTATTCAAAATGAAACGATTCTTAAACAACTATGTATGTACATATGTTCTATATTGTGTAAGCCTTTCAATTAATTTCAAATTAATAATTATCTTTTAATTATATAAGCATTTATATATTATCCATTAAGAAGATTAATTTGAAATTTATACTAGAGCATAAGGAGATCATACTACTATATGGTATATAAAATAATATTTAAATTGATTGCACATGTCACTAGTCTGTGTTGTTTTGTTTCGTTTTCGTTTTATGTATCTTTTATCTAGTCATTGTTAAAAGTTGCTTAAAGTATGCCGGGAGCAAGCATACAGAAAATCGATCATTGTTACAGATAATACATGTATGTATATTGATAGAAAAGCTCACGAAGCTGTATTTCAAAACTCTGTTTAGCCAGAGATGTACTGTACAACTCGGCTACAATCTTGTATAAGTACAAAAAATAATTGTATTGATTTTTAAAGTCTCAATAAAGATAATTGTAAATTGTAATTGTAAAAATTGCTGACCAAATGGAGGAACCGTGTCTTGTTAAGTTAACATCTAAATTTGGATCCATTATACTACTTATACTATTTATACTATGAGTTATAATTATTATACTATGAGTTACTGAGTCAGTTTTTGACTATATTTTAAGTACTAACCTCTTTATTTGCAACATTGGCAATGAGCCCACTTTTATAACTAGAAACCGACAGGAAGTGCTAGATGTCACTCTTCTCTCCGACAGACGTTCGGAACTACCGGAAAACTGATTGGCCAAAATCAGAAACGCTATCCTCAAAACTATCAAGTCCCCCGAGTGACACCAATGAGCTTGCCATGAAAGTCAAGGAATTTACTCTGGCTCCCAATCAGGCTATGGCCGTTTCTTGCGTTCTTCTTCAACCTAGAGGCAAGAAAAAGCCACATTGCACTGGGACTGCTTAGAAACTCTTTTAGAAAACTTTACAACGTAGCAAAAAGCACAAGAAAAGTGACTGACTGGGACTCATACAGAGAATCCCTCAAATTATACAAAAAGAACTGAGAAAGGCAAAGCGACAATCCGGGAGGTCATTCTGTGACAATCACAGAAACCTCTGAGGCATCGCGGCTAAGAAAAATCCTCTAGCTGTTTGAAAAAAAACTGACGGCTCCTGGAAAACCTCAAGTGATGAATCACTCAATCTGCTACTGGACACACACTTTCCAGGTAGCTCCCAACTAGCGGCCAGGAGCAGCCCGAAAAGGCCTACTGCAACCGCGACCAAAATTCATGGTCTGTTTAGGAGAGACAAACTGCTCTGGGCGCTGCATAGCTTCAAACCATACAAGTCTGCTGGCCCGGATGGTATAATACCTGCCGAGCTACAGAGGTCCTCAGATATTATTCTGCCTATGCTAGAAAATATTATGAGCAGCTGTGTAGAACTTATCCACATTCCACTGTCATGGATAGAAGTCAATGTAGTATTCATTCCCAAATCCGGAAAATGCCCTCATGTTGTCCCAAAGAACCTCAGACCTATAAGCCTATCATCTTTCCTTCTGAAAACTCTAGAACGACTGATTGATATCCATATACGAGGTAAAATTGATCCAAGACTTCTGTCATCGGCTCATCATGCCTACTGTACTATAAAGAGTACACAATGGTTGCTTTCCTGGACATAGAGGGCGCATTTAACAACGTCGACACATCCACAATCACGACTGCGTTGTCAACTCTGCAGGTAGACGACTCACTTTGGGAGTTGATCAGTCTCAAGCTAAAAAACAGGATAATCAACTCCAAACAGGGGGTAGCAGGGTGATTTCCTATGAGGATGACGTTGCTATAGCCGTCTCAGGTAAGCACCTCAATACTCTTAAAGAACTCCTTCAAGTAAATCTCAATAGATTCACCCGCTGGGCAGATCGCTGTGGATTGGGAATAAACCCCCATAAAACTGATTTTGTCCTCTTTTCCAGGAAATACAAAAGTCCAACTATAGACCCTCCTTCAATAAACGGTACCAGTTTAGTATTTTCCGATACAGCAAAGTATCTGGGTCTCATTTTTGACAGGAAACTAAACTGGAAACCTAATATTCAAGAAAGAGTCAATAAAGCTACGATAGTTTTATTCTCTTGCAAAAAAGCCATTGGGAATTAACGGGCCTTTAACCTCGCATAACCCACTGGCTATACATCTCGGTCATAAGATCGATAGGTCGTCTGTTGGACGGCCTTAGAATATGCAGTCAACTGCACTAAACTAAGCAGAATCTAAAGAACAGCATGTCTATACATAAGCGGAGCCTTACGGTATTAGACATTCTGTTTCATTTGACCCCCCTCGATATCTTCAGCAGGCAAGTAGCTGCAACTGCATCTATTCGCTATAAAGCGACTAAACAGTGGACAAATAATTGATTTGGCCACGCCAACATTCTTAACACCTTAGGAATCCTCACAGAGAAGATCGATTACACCATACTTGAACTTTGGTTTGACAAAAACTTCCATGTGTAAGCTTCCCCTCTAGATCACTCTGGGAGAAAGATGCTGTCATGGAGGACAAGTCAATCCATCTCTACTCAGATGGATCTAAAGCCGATAGTGGAGTTGGTGGCGGTGTTTTCTCAGATAAGCTATATCTAAGACTCTCATTCCGTCATCCAAATCACTGTAGCGTGTTCCAGGCGGAGATTTTGACGCTTAAAGAAGCTCTGTACTGGCTGAAGAAAAACATAATATCTGCAAAGGCTTTCCGCATCTTTTCGGATAGTCAGGCCGCCATCAAGTGACTGGACTCGGCCTCATTATATTCCAAAATCGCCCTTGAATGCCGATCATCTCTCATGGAGGTGGCAGAGCAGTTCAACATTCACCCTTGTTGGCTGCCGGGCCACAGAGACATTCCAGGGAACTGCAGAGCCGATGAACTCAAAAAGATTGGAACCACTTTAAAACCACCAGAAAAGGGTAGTATAGGTATACCAATTGCTACGTGCAAACTAACATTAAAGCTGGATGCCAATAAAACAGACCTTAGGTGGACTCTTGGGCAATCATGTCTAGCGACCAAACAGATCTGGCCAAAGCTGGATTCTGAATCGCTCTAAGTGTATGATCCTTTTAAATAGGAAACATCTCAGCGCCATAATAGGTGTCATCACTGGACACTGCCTCATAAGCAAGCACGCAAGAAGCTGCATGGACGAGAAAGAGGAGGAGACAATTTTTTTTTTTCAGTTTTTATGCATTTTTATTTTTTCAACTTAAATTACCCTTATATGCTAAACAAAAAACGCTTAAAAATTAGCTTTAATTACTTACAAATAATCTTATTCTAACTTACTGGCCCCATGCGGGCACTCTAAGTTAAACCTAACACTTAAACTATGTCTTTCGACGAACCTTATAGTCTACTTTTATTTCTATTTTTACATTTATTACTACTAAGACTCAGAAAATAAATTTTAAGCAAAAACTTAGTATATGGAACTTTTTTTAATTTTTTATAAAACTTAAAACTAAAAGCCTACAAACTACCTAAAAATAAATCTTAATTTACGAGTACTTAACCTACTTACATCTAACACAAACATAGACATACATAAATATATATATACATAATAAGTATATACATAATATATAAATACATGTATATATATATTTTTTTTTTGCAACATTTTTTTTTTGGTTTTTATATATTTTTTTTTTTCTTAAAACTAACATAATCCTACCTAAAACTATGTAAGGCGGCCATGGCTAAAAAAAAAAATTAGGCTGACACACTTTGCCTCAGATGAAGCTATCTATTACTTTATTACTTTCGGCATTCGACACCAAAAGTGTTGGTGCTGCCGAGCAACATCCCTCATGTCGCGACTCCCTACCGACCTACTGAACCGGAGACGCTCCGCACTGCCATTTGCGACGTCTCTGTCGTAGTTGAGTCGCCTGTCCGCAGCTGTTCGAGCGACGTGGAAGATTAGCGGCACCGCCAATCTGTCTTGGATCAGACCTTTACTATCTAGATAGAGGAACGCTTCTGGAGGAATAAAGCCGTCAAAGCGAACTCTCTCGTGATACATATAATTGGGGTAGAAAGCCCCGGAGATCAAGTTGTTCGATGAGGTCATTGCTCTTGCAATGTGCCTTCGAGTCAACTTAATGACGAAATTGTCCACTCTTATTAGGTTCGCCCTATTGTACAAGACCTCATTGGGATAGAATTTGATGTACTGAGACTCTGGTGTTCTGTATAAGCGAAGACAAGTCCTAAGACAAGCCCTCTCAAACACCGGAATCTTCTCCAATAAACTTGCTCTCACGTTGAACCACACGGGACATCCAAATACAAGCATGGGCCTGATAAGGGCCATGTAGCAGATCACCTTCACCCTCGCATCGAGTTGGCTGTTATAAAACAGTCTCTTTGTAAGGGCAAAAGCACCTTTGCCTCTGGCCAGAGCAACATCTATATGTTTGTTAAAATACAGAAATTGATCTAGCCAGATCCCAAGGTATCTGACTACATTTCGACAAGCAAGTGGCTGTCCGTGTTGTCCGACGATAGAAAACTATCGCCAATTCTTTCTGGTATCCCTAGAGGCCCCAGACAAAGGCGTCCTAAACAGAATGGTTTCCGACTTCTGAAAGTTGATTTTCAACTTCCAGTCATCGCAATATCGCTTTATTTTGTCGAAGTCACGTTGCAAAAGCATATTAATGACCTCAATCTTTGGACCCGATCTGTACGCGATTAAGCCGTCTGCGTACGCTATGGCATGGTGAAGTGAACCTATCAGATCACTTGTGTAAATGTTGAACAGGATCGGCGAATTTACCGCACCTTGTTGCAGACCGTTCTTAATGTTAAAAGTTCCAGCAGAAGTCACATCGCCATTTTTCACGATGAACTGTCTACTGGAAAGCATATCGAAAAGAATATACAGCAGTGGTTTACTAATGCCCAACCCGTCCAGCTTGAAAAAGAGTCCTTCTTACCATACGGTATCGAAGGCCTTCCCCAAGTCAATCAGGCAGGCACCAGCGCACTGGTTCTTGCCTTTGTTCCATTGGATATCAGAAACCAGTTTCGACGCAGCATGAATGATAACATGCCCCGCCTTGAAACCGAATTGATTATCCGGAACTATATGTTTGTCCTCAACCCGGACTCTATTGATCACCTTTTCGAACACCTTACTGATGTTTGGATGAAGACTGATCGAGCGGAGTTTCGCCGGATTGGTAGTGTGCATTATCCCTTTTGGGGATGGGATGTATCACTGGATAATGTGCATTATTCATTGCACTATTAAACATTTATACCACAATGTTCACCGCTTCTAGAGGGAGAATTCGAAGCACAATGTTCAGTATTTTATCGGTTCCCACTGATTTCTTACTTCTAAGTGATTCGAAGATGGTTTGGAGCTCTACCTTCGAAATGAACGTTGGTAGTTCTCTTTCGTTGGTGATGACATTATTTGCCATATTTTCGTCACTGAACTGGGTGAAACCCGAGCTCTCGAATCGCCAATTCACTATTTCATTTCGAAGGTACAAATTGTGCACAAGGATTCGATTCTCCAGATCGTGGTTCGGGCCAATGATAACATTCGCCTTTCACACTTCCTGGAAATTCGCTCCTATAGCCTCTACCTTGATCCTCGATCACAAAGAAGTTGTCATCATTAGCAGCCTCATTTGGATCTATGCCTGCTGCTACCAGTATTTGTTCGTTGTTCGTCGTTCGGGCGATTTTAAGACATGGAAGGTCGTTCTGATTATTTCTCCGAAATATTTTATTTATTTGCGGGAACATATTCGGGTTGCTGGTATTTACAGCCCGAATTATACTGTTCCAATACAAACTTACAGATGCTCTGTAATTTTCCTATATTAATGTTTGGATGTTTTTAATCGACGACTTCAGTGTCATAATCTCCGGGTTATGTCTGTCAGTAAACCGTCTGAACAAGGTTTTTAGTCTTGACAGCAGTCCACTTTTATGTCAGTGCAGTGCGTCAATAGTTGCGTTGCGGAATAGGTCTCCTCCGTCAGTGTGTTGGTACCGAGGTATCAATAGTTGAAATTGAATTGAAAAAAAAAATTGATGCATGCTTCCAGCACCTGGAACCTACGTACTACACGACTGTATACTCTTTTAAAACGTATACATTTTCGTACGAAAATTGCAATGCCACCTCCCTGAATGGAGTTGGGTCGGTTTCTCCGTACTATCTTGTATCTTCTATCCCTCATTTTGTGTCTCTTGGTAAGCTTAGTTTCGCTAACCAAAAGCACATCAGGGGATTGGTCTTTAAGCAACTTAAATAGTGCGGCTCGTCGTTCGAGCTTAATCAATGAATTCACATTCACAGCAAGGACTTTCAGGGTTTGCTCCGTCACGTACGTACCCATTACGGCAAAAGGTGCGTTAGGCCAGGCAGCAGTGCGTATACTTGATCCACCCGCGCGGTCTGTTCAGTCAAGTGACGTTGTAGCTGAGCCATTTGCCCCTGGATAGAGAGCAAGATAGCTAGCATGTCAGGTACTGGTTCCGGTGCTCTGGGCGCTGGGGCCTGGGAAGCAACCTTCGTTTGCTGTACCGTATTTCTCACTGTGTTACAGTGGATCGCATGCCTATCTACGCTAAGTCTTTTAATATAAAAATTATTGCCTATGGCCGACTTACATACTCGTAGTTCTATCGTTTCCTTGTGTTCCATCTTATAAGTGTTTTTGGTGGAACCCTTGTTCTAGATGCCTTTTGATGTTATTGTTGTTTTTCTTGTTGTTGTTATGTGGTTGTTGTTGTTGTGGTTGTTGTTGTTGTTGTTGCGGTTGTTGTTGTTGTGGTTGCTGATGTTTACGTTGTTGTTGTTGTTGCTGTCTCTTCTGCTGCTGTTGTTGTTGTTGTTGTTGTGTCTGCTGATTGATTTTTTGAGCCCTTGTGTATGTAGGCTGCTGTTTTGGTTTTTGTTGTTGCTGCCTTTTTTTGCTGCTAGTTGTTGCTGTTGTTGTGGCTGTTGAGACACGAGAAGTTCTCCTACCTGCTCTTTCTCCCTCCTTGCTATTTGTTTAGCCTTAATAGCTAACACTCTTTGCTGGAGAAGCTTAATATTATTTTTTATGCTCTCTACCTCCTCCTCTTCGTCATCTGACTCAGAGGCCGCCAGAGATGCGAACATATTTTCGTCTTCCCTATGTTGACTTTCTCCACCATCAGCCATATATGGGAAGTTATCTTTCGGTGCCATTTGTTGTGCTGTTGCCCTTTTTGATGTTGTTGGTACCCCTTCCCCCGCTCCGCTAGGCAGCTTTTCGGTAGATGCTGACAGGGAAAGGCACTTTATAGGTTCGGAGTAGGCCTTTGCTTCGTCCTCCTCTTCCTCTTTGGTTCGACCACTACTGGTGGTTGGCTTGAACCACTTGATGTATTGCCTGTCTTTTCAGCTGGTCCCGCTATTGGCTTAACGGACCGCCCTCCAGAATACATCGCGTGATGTTGTTTCCTTCTTTTTATTATTTATTTTTAAATTAAATGAAAAAAAGTTTTTTATTCCACTCGGATTCGAACCCACGACCTATGGCCTGTCGGGCGAACACACTGCCACTGTGCTAATTGGTGCCTGTAAAACGACCCTCAAATGTCTCTTCTTATTGATTTATTTTATACACTATACTCTATTCACAATTCACTCGGAAGCCTAAACACGTTAAAACTCCACGGAGATCAATGAACGACTTTTTTGTAAAAAAAGAACTTAACACTCAAGTGGGTATTAATACACTTAAAATGCCTGAGCACGTGTTAAGTTTTTAAGGAAAATGGGACAGAGAGAGAAAGAAAGATTTTTGGGCTCAGTGGTTATTTCGCTCCATGGGTGGCATCCAACATTTGATGGGGAGACTAAATTATTTGCGTAATTGGACTTGTTGTTGTATTAGAGGAGGAGACAATCATCCACCTACTCTGCACATGTCTAGCTCTCTCCCAGAGAAGAAAGCTTTATCTAGGAGCTTTCATCTACAACGACCTAAGCGATATAGAAAATATAGACGTTAACAGTCTCCTACGCTTTATCATAACCTCAAACTGGTTCCGTTAGTAAGAGGATCATAGATCCACGTGACATCACAATGGGTCAATAGGCCTAAGTGGGTTGGTACTTCCAACAGCCACTCTTACCTACCTACCTACTAACTTGTGTGTGAAGGTTTATAGTTGTGTTCCTCCTCTTTGTGTTTATTTGATTTTTAGTGTAAAATAACAATAGGCACTGAGTTTTTTAGAATCTTTTGAGATAGAAGCCGATTAGAACTCTTTAATTTACTTACGAATTTGATAAAGTCACCGGTCGAGGCCTTGGTTATATCCTCAAGTATCACAGAACAATTGAAGAAGATTCAACTCCTTAAGTGTCAGAGAACTGTAAAGTCACGCAGTTTTTTTATTTTGTTCTGTGATTTCGTCATTATCCTCTAAACACAAATGGCACCCAGTTTCTAGGGAAAGGTTTGCGTTGGCGATATCTTCGAATAAACTGCGCAAACTTTCGGTCACGGGTGGTATAGAACCCCGATCCGTCCGAATGGGAAGTCAATACACTACCACTTTAGCCACGGCCACCCACAATTATTGCGCATTATTATTATTTCGCATTATTTCGCAAATTGAAATCTGTGGCCTTTGTACTCTATAGTGTCTAAGAATGCTGTAAGCAGAAAGAATGCCTACTAATGTAGAGAGGCATTTTCTGGCCAAACCTTAATAAGTGCATAAGTGTGCAGCATAAGTGATAATATCCTTTACTGAAGGCGGCCATGATATCTGATACCATAGACAGACCTCAGTTTAGAGTATCTAGCATGGTTCTGTTGCGAGCAAATTCATTTAATCTACCTCTAAAATTTAAAGGGTTCTGTGAGCCTATTCAGCTTTGGAGTCGTTGAAACCCATTTTTATGTCTAAATTATGAAATCCACATCAGCCAGCGGTTTCTCAAATAATCCAACATAATGATGAATTGCCGTTTGAATGCTTTGTGTCCTTTTGTATACGCTAGCTGGTTTGAAGATATGTCTCACGGACAGAAGTTTCTTTGAATTTGGATGCCAATAGTTGGGCGGTGTAAAATTGTTTCAGTTTTTTGTCTAGATTTGCCACCTTACAACAGCTTTTCCTTTTTCTTCCACGAACTAGAAAAATAGCCTTTTGCCAGGCTTTCAGGACATATAAACCCGGCGGTTTGTATAAGTAGAAAGCATTTGTTTCGCATCTAATATTTTCCTCCGCCATAATGACATTTCGTACTTCAGCCTGAAAGTTTAGTGCGGACGAGTAACTAGATTAGCTCAGAAAGTACCTTTGAGCAGTACTATTGTCCTTTTCTGTTTTGGTTCTGTCCAGTTCCCATTAGAATCCTTAAGAGATTAAAAAATTGCCAGATTTCTTGGTTTATAAAGAGTTCTGTCTGGCACGGCGTGCCTCGTTCTAAAACTTCTTGGCCTGACTTCGGAACAATTAAAAAAGACAATACGAGTATACATATGAAGTAGTGCCGTTTTGAAATTGAGTAGTTTACCATACACAGTCATGTGATTCAGCTTGATTTTCAGTTTTATTCAGAGTTCCGAAGGTAATCAAATTTATACCAAGTTATAAAAATTCGAAACCGTAATATTGTGGGCCATTGAAATTGCCTATTAGATTAAGAACTACAAGAGACACGTGGAAGTGGAAGAGAGGTTTGCGGCATAATGCGTCCATAGATTAAATTCACTAATTTTCATCGTCAAATGCACTAAATTATACTATCTACTCATTGCCTTCTCGATGTCTCCTATTTCAAACAACAGTTGCGCATTTCTCTTATTCACCATACCCATAGAATTAAACCGAAATTCTCTAAGCTCGACGTGGAATATGTATCTGCTGCTGCAGCTGCCTCATCATATCCAAGGCAATGCCCACAGCAGTCTAGATTGATTCTTTTGAATTGTAAACAAACTTACGTTTCTTATTGCCAATATCAGAAATTATATACAACACCTACGCCACAGTCTCTAAATCGACAAGTAACTCCTAGTATAGTAGCAATACTTGCACAATCTGTAAGTTTAGTTCATATGTCACTCTTATAAAGGGTCCGCCATCTAACGTTTTTTTTTCAACTAGTGCTTATTTCGTGAATGGTAACACTTAGCTCATGTCTGATTTGACAGATAATTAGTTTTATCCGTCCGCTGAACGAATATGGTTGTGTATACGCTTGAACAACGCTGGGAAAGATTGCGATATTACTTTGAAAATCATGGTAATATTGCAGAATGTGTGCGAAAATTGCGTACGGATTTTGGAAGAAGAGAAACCCCGTCAGCTCCGTATGTTCATTATCTTGTGAAAAAAGTGAAAGAAACTGGCATCCTCATCGATAAACCAAAGCGTGAAAAGCCAAAAACAGTGCGTACACCCGAGAATATTGCTGCTGTGGCAGAAAGTGTGCGTGAAGCGCCATCAAAATCAATTCACCGTCGTTCTCAGCAATTGAACATTTCGGAGACATCATTGAGACGAATTTTGCATAAAGACCTTGGTATGACGCCATACAAAGTCCAATTGGTTCAGGAGTTGAAGCCAACTGACCATCCAATGCGTTTTCGCTTCGCTAAGTGGGCCTGCGATCGACTTAGAGAAGATGCCGATTTTGCCAAAAAAATCATCTTTTCAGATGAAGCTCATTTTGATCTTGGCGGGTATGTAAACAAGCAAAATTGTCGCATTTGGGGCACAGAAAACCCGCGCACATACATTGAAAAGCCGATACACCCAAAACGACTCACTGTTTGGTGCGGATTTTGGTCCAGAGGCATAATTGGGCCATTTTTCTTCGAAAATGAGCAAGGAGTGGCCGTTACAGTCAATGGCGATCTCGGGCCATGTTGAACGAATTTTTGTTCACAAAAATTGAAGAGGGAGATATTGGCAACATTTGGTTGCAACAGGACGGCGCTACGTGCCACACTCGATGTTTTGCGCCCTGTTTTTGAAGATCGCATTATCAGCCGCAGAGCTGATGTCGTCTGGCCACCTCGGAGCTGCGATTTGACACCGTTGGACTATTATTTGTGGGGTGCCGTAAAAGATAAGTGTTACGCCGACAAGCCAGAGACAATTGACGCTTTAAAGGACAATATTCGTGAAGCCATTGGTGAAATACAGCTGCACACAATCGATAATGTTCTTAAAAATTGGACCAATCGTGTAGGCTACTGCATGGCCAGCCGAGGCAGCCATTTGAATGAAATTATTTTCCACTATTAACCGGAAGGATAAAACTAATTATCTGTCAAATCAGACATGAGCTAAGTGTTACCATTCACGAAATAAGCACTAGTTGAAAAAGAAAACGTTAGATGGCGGACCCTTTATTCAGTTTTATGGGTAATAGCCGATTTTAACTATCCCTTCACACAGATAGCAAAACAACAATGAACCTGCTCTACTCGTATATGATTATGTAAATGACAAAAATAAGAAAAACGAATTAATAAGAATAATTGAAACTCACAAGGTACCAAAGTACCAAAGTACCAAAGTATCTGGAATAAGTACTCGTACTTAACCGACACATGCAACAGTCTGTAGACAAAGTGTGGGATACAAAGCAAACAAAAATAAGTTTGCATTTGCAATTTATCATGGCGCACTATCTGAATGCTTATGCTGGCTTTCAAAGCATTTCTTATGAGTTTTGATTAATTACCTCATCGTCGTTGCATCTACATAATGCCGTGTGAAAAATCCACCACCACGTTGGTGTACAACAGTAAAAGCTCCAACTCTAGCTGCCTCATCTCCATTTCATTTGATGCCAAAAAAAAAAAATAATAATAGAGAACCACCTTAACCAACATACTGAAGTACTCGTATATAAACATCTTTGCAATAGTGGAACTAAGGTGTGCATTAAAATTCATCCCAGTGTTAAACACACCATGAAAAGACCTCCCCTCCTCTCACAAACACCATCTTCCTCCTGCTGCTCATCTGCCTCTGTAAACAACAACAACCAGAACAGCAACATCGACAATGTCGTCAAGCCTATGTGGTGCTTTGAACAATGTCGAAGATACAAAATGCATTCCCTCATTTGAAATGCAATTGCAGCCAAGAAAACAAACGAACAAAATCCACAATTGGAGTTGCACAACCAATTCAGCCATTGCGCCTCTGAGTGACGTCCTACGGTTGCCAACATCATTGCCGTTGCGGCCTTACCCGTACTTGGTTTTCCCCTCTTCCTCCTACCTCTTCCCTAACATTGCTCAAAAATATTTCGACGCGATACTTCTAGTAGCTACGGCTACCGTATTCCTAAGTAAGACTCAAAGATTTAATGTGAGACTTTATCTCTGAATGTGGAGTGGTTTCACGGGAACATTCTTTCCAGACGAATTGCTTAGCAGTTTGGTCTATTGGAGATTCATGGCTCATAGCTCATGGTTATATCAGTGACTGGGTTATCTTGTTGGCTTCGATTTCTAAGACCTTTCTCTTTTTTCATATCGGCATTTCAGATTTCATGTGACCTTTCTTGAAAGGAAAAACATCTGTGCAATGGTAACAAAGTCATCAAGGTGTCTTCATCACTTCTCCCACATTTAACTTGTTGTTTTTTTTACAGATTTACAATTTTCATGTCGTAAAGATGGGCCTCTGTAATCTTGGGCCAAAGTTAATGACATCACTTTGGTTTAAATCGCAATGGATTGCGAGTTGTAATTAAGGTTTTTAGTTTCAGTTTTATTAGCATATCTAAGTATATAAAGTAACTTTGGTCTAGCCTTTGTCTGACAAGGTCACGGCAATGCATCTTGATTGATGGAGTCATTAGAGATCCGTGCTTTGGCTGTAGAGTTTTTTATATAACAAAGTACTGAGTCATAGTACAGCTGGAGGAAGAAATGGTACTTATAATGGTAAGGGGATTAAACGCATGAACTGGGATGAGCAATTCAATCGTTGAGATAATCCCAGATGGTACTCATTTCCCGTTGTTTTGATTTTCTGAGCACTTCTGTAAGCACTATCTGGAAAACGATTGCTTACTTATAAATGGGGAAAACTAGCTCTGTGCTTTAGCACTAGTGCCATTTGGCGAATACCTGGAAATTTGAGACTAGTAGACTGAACCTCTAAACAGAGCTTCGGGATAACATCTTTACAAGGGAAACAGCTAGAAGTCTTACTTACTTAGAAGGCGCTACAGTCCTCAATCAACAAGAGTCTCCAGTTATCTCGATCTTTAGTTAGCTGCCTCAAATTTCATATGCTGGGTTGGCTAAAGTCCGCTTCCACCTGAGTCGCGGTCTTCCTCTACTGTGCTGTCCTTCGGGCTTTGCTGGACAATTGCCTTCTTAGCCAAAAGAAGCAGCGATTGGCAAGAGTTATTCTTCGTTTGATCTCAGCGAGGATGTCTTTGTCAGAATTAGTGCCCTTTCTTGTTGACAGCATATACTTGGTCTTGTCTACACTTCCGCCTCAATACTCGCGAAAGCGCAACTGATACAACGCTGCTTTCTTCCGATTATGTCAATATCATCGGCGTATGTGAGTAATTGGACGGACTTTTGAAAGATTGTGCATCTTGTGTTGGCGCGTGAGTTTTGCTCTGTTCTTTCAAGAACGATCAAAATTCTCTGTGTTCTTTACCAACGTTGATGGAGCAGCGTGCATTCTCCATCGTCATCCTGCACAAACGGAAGAGTTTGGCAGGGATGCCAAAAGTAGACATTGTTCTGTATAGCTCGTCTCGATAGAAGCTATCATATGTGGCCTTAAAATCGATAAACACGTGGTGTGTATCGATTTGGAGCTCATGGGTTTTTACCAAGATCTACAGTAGTGTGAATATTTGATCAATTATGGACTCTCAAGGCATGCAATCACACTGATGTGGACCGATCAGATTGTTGACTACTCTCTTCAGGTGTTCACACAATATGGCAGATAGGATCTTGTAGGCGATGTTAACAAGATTGATGCATCTGTAGTTTGCACAATTCAGAGGGTCTCCTTTCTGGGGGATCGGACAAACAATGCTGAGTGTCTATTCATCGGGCATATCTTCGTCCGAGCATTTTTAATAGATGAGTTGGTGTATACTCCTTGCCAAGTCACCGCCTGCCGGTTTGAAGAGTTCGGCAGTCAGGCGGTCCGCTCCAGCAGCTTTGTGAGATTTAAGCTTAGACATTGCTATCTTCATTTCATCCAGATCCAGTAGGGGAACTGTTTGTCTACATCATCACGGTTTAAAGGTTCATTCTATTCATCAGCGGCGTTATACAGTCCACAGAAATGCATGCTAATCATCGACTGTGGCTCTACTACTATGTTCCCTTGTTCGTCTCTACAGGCTTCGGTTTGTGTCCATGGTATGTTTTGTTACCTTTTGATAAATCTTCCGAATCTCATTCCTGGGGTGGCATCTCTCAATTTCCTCGACCGCGAGCTTCTTATGATACTTCTTTTTCCTCCTGAGAAGCAGGTGTTCGTCTTTCTTCTTCTGCTCGTAGAGCTCATTCGCAGCTCTGGTTCTCTAATGCAGCGCCGCTTTTTATGCATCTTACCGTCAAACACTCCTTGTAGTGACCTAGTGAAACCCAGCATGTCTAAGGCGGTACCTCTAAGGGCTTTTTGGCAATGTTGCCCCTTATCTTACCTTACTTGATGCTGGCTGCATGGGTCCTCTTAAGAGATTAAGGAAGACTCGATCGGACGGTCCGACGCCCGTATCTTAGATACAACAAGGTAATAGTCCGAGCCAATGTTGAGGCCTAGTAACCATCACATATCCATAATGATTTAGGAGTCACTTGCGTCGATCACAATGTAGTCAATCTGACTGACTGTTGAATGATCAATCGCCGAGGGCAGTTTTAATGCCATCTTATCCAAGAGTTCGTAGAAGCTATCTTTGGTATAGTAGTATTTCTCCTCTGTGGGGGCGTGCACACATATACTCGTATATGCACACAGATAAATGTTGACAAATTTATCCTGAATATGGATTGTTATGAGGCGCTCGTACACATGCCAAACTGGAGTCTTCTTACCTAGGCCTGCCTCCAACAACAAACCAGAATCGAAATATGCGCTGCTTTTGCAGTCGATAACAATCACCGGAGTAGATGTCGCAGTTTTTCACCCTCTTTTTGTCCGTTCCATTATATCGCATTTCTTGGATGGCTGTAACATATGTTTTGCAGCAGTCCCGGGCCTCCGCTAGTTATTCTGTTGCACGTGGGCTAACGTTCCACGTACATATCTGACGTTCGTCGTCCTTATTTCGGTTGCAGTGATTGTCAACAGTGATCGTCCGTATCTGACGCTTGTTGTTGTTTCGTAGCTGTGGGTTTTTTTTCAAGTATTGTAGTTACGCCGTCTGCACAATCCCTAACCTGGAGGGCTAGTTGTGTTATAAATACCCCTAGGACGAGGGGTAAGCCAGATCGAAGCCAGTAAACCTTACGCAGATGTGAGCGCTCTCGTTGGCTCGTAGAGGGCTCATCCGCCACCATCTCTTTTCCAAGACCCTAGTTTCGGAAATCCTTTCCGGCCTGAGTTTCAAGTATGTCGGAATAGCCCGGATATAATTTTAATTGTTTTATTGTGGGATTTTACTACACAGTTGCTTCTATCGATGAGTTCATCCGCTGTTCCGTTTATTTAGTGCTGCTATTTTGTATGCTTGTCAGCACTTGCACTTCTAGGTTTGACAAGTCGAGTCCGGATGAACGTCGACCAGTACACGATGGTTACCACTTGGAAGTAAAATAAATACAATTGATGAGTTACAATACTGGTCATCGCCAGGTTAACACCTCTCACAATGACTACCCTATTTCTACAGTACCCAACCACTAGAAGTCATGCACATTATTTTGGAAGAAAATTAAAGATTTCTTTAGAGGTCTTGAAGCTCGACATTCTTCAATAAGACTTTTACATCTGGGTGCTTAATTTGGTCAAGTCATACACCCGTAAATTCGCAAAATACAGTCAGGCGGATTTATACGTTGACTAGGAAGCACCGAGATTAGTAATACTAGGTGGAGTGAAAAGTAACCTCCTTGGGAATGAAAAAAAATTTTTTTTTAAATTTTTTAAAATTTTATCAATATAGTCCCCTTTTAGCTTGATACACTTATACCAACTTTCAAACTTCTTGATCTCGTCCGAAAAGTAATTTTCCGGAAGGTCTGCAAAATACTCCTCCGTGGTGTCGATTATTTCTGATTTCCTCGCGTGAGCTGAATTTTTTATTGATGAGCCATCTTTTGAGGTTTGGGATGAAATAATAGTCCGAGGGAGCTAAATCGGGCGATGCGACAGCAATTGGAGCCGTAAGTCATTGATTGATTTTAGCCGTGGTTGCGATGCTCTTGTGCGCCGGCGCATTGTCTTGCAAAAACAAATTTTTTTTTCACTTCATGTGAGGCCGTTTTGTAGCGATTTCGGCCTTCAATCGCTCCAATAATGCACAGTAATACTCGCTGTTGATGGTTTTTCCTTTTTCGAGGTATTCCATGAAGAGTATGCCATGATAATCCCAGAAAACCGACGCCATAACCTTTATAATAATAATTAATTATCTGTTTATAATTATCTGTTTATGTTTATCAAATATTTGCTATAATTTCATGATATAAGATTGTAATCACTTTTTTTCGATGAATTTTCTATGTTTGAATATTGTGGAATCTAAGCTGTATGTAATTAGTATAAAAGAGCTAAGCAAGAGCGAGATAAAACCCTTCTTCTTTTGTGATTTGAAAACTTGGTATAAATCTTTTATTCGTTGCCGCATTTAAATAGTTTATTTTAATTTGCATTTAAAAGTTGAAAGTCCAAAAAACGCTTTGGACACCGACCCATCGAGCCTCCCTCGGCCGCTACGGAGCACTCGTGCCGGCTTCAGTCCGTTGCCGGCACTCATTCTGTTCTCTGGTGTGTAATAGTTGATCCAAGTTTCATCAACATCAACAGTTACCAATCGACGCCAAAAGTCCGCCCGATTTCGCATCAGCAAGTCCAAACATTCTTTCGAAGTGCTCTCGCGTTCGTGTTTTTGGTCAGGAGTGAGCATGCGCGGCACCCAGCGGCAGGATGAGTTTTTCATATGCAGAATATTGCCCAAAATATGGCGTATGCGCTCAGTTCTAATCTTTGTGGTATCTGCTAGCTCGCGCACCTTCACTTTCCAGTCAGCCAACACCATTTCATGTACTTTTTGATATTGTTCACTGTAACCGCATCGGAGGGCCTGCCGCTGCAGACCTTATCGGTAGTGGAGTTGCGGCCACCACGAAACTCTCGAAACCAAATCTGACGGAGCATTAGTCCCATAATATTTATCCAACTTTTCTTTTGTTTCCTTCGCCGTTTTGCCTCTCAATGAGAGAACGAAAATCATTTTTGTCCATACTCAACATGATGCCAAACACGTCAACAACAATCAGCAGTCAAAACAATACTAAAGACAGTATCGCACTGAAATTTAGCATATCTGCCTAAATATGAACAGAATTCAAGACAACATCCTTTTTTGCAGTAGCAGCGCATTCTGGCGGTGAAGGAGATTACTTTTCACCCCACCTAGTAAGTTCCACATTTGTGTGGTTCTGATGAGCACTCGAAGAGGAATGAGTGTTATGGTTAAATGATTACAGGAATGCTGCTGGCAGTTTTATTGAGCACTGGACTTGAAAATAAACATAGAATAAGTGAGGCAACAGACGTTATGTCTGCATTGCAATATCTCAATCGACTGTATGGGTTCTCAGTTTTTTGCTGAAACATACCATTTAATAACTACTGAAGCTGTAGCAACGAGAACCGAATTGCAAATTGCATGTCATTGAGAAGCTTGCGTGCCTAAAGATATTTAATGAACTAACAATTTATCAGCTTTAAGGCCTTGCAATGGGTCTGAAATTCGGTGCTGTTTTCCACTTGCTCGAAAAGAGTCTTAAAGAGTAGATTTGATGGGAAAGTTTGGACAGTGGTTTTTCAAGTGTGGAAGAACACCGAATCACAATTTGGAAGGATAAGGCTATCAGAGAAATACGCATCAAGCAGAAAGGCTTTGGCTACAGCGGAATATCAATGTTGGAATTTACGAAGGACCAATTATTTCTACTAACTTTGTGGCGCTGCAGTTACTCCTGTTAACCACCATTCAACACGAAAAAGGACAGTAATGTATAGATCCGCACAAGGAATATTCGGAGTTCGAGCAGGCCATACGCAACCAAACAACTGGCGACGCCCTGGTTGGCTATCAATCCATGAAGTGCAGTGGTGTGAGCCGGACAAAAGGAGGATGAAAGATGGATGATGGAAGCACAGAAGTCTAATTGGCTTCGGATTTGCGGTAGACCATGGCTCAACTGGTAGTGGACTGACTTCTAAATCGGAAGGTTTGGTGTTCAAATCCCAACCGTGCGCGAAAGACATTAATTTTTTCAGTTCAATAAAATCAAGTTGACTAGAAATCAACAACAAGCCAACTTAACACATGCTGAGACATTATTAATACCCACTTAAGTGCTAAATTCTTTAAGCAAAAAAAAAGAGAAACTATGGAAATAAGTTTCGAGTTTTCAGCAAGTAAGCGAACATATGTCTGTGTATCGTGTGACCACTCCTCGACAGAAGAAGACGACGATTCCACCAAAGAATGTTCCTATGAGCTTCTCGACAAAACCTACATACATGCAATTTCCTTGGTATGACCTATGAGGACATCTTTGGTACCAAAATAGGAGAGCATAGTCATGGTCATGGTTTTAGCTTTATTCGAATGAACATTTTATGCAATTTTATGATTTGAACATATGGACTCCACGTCTGGCTTGAAAAAGTTCAATCTGGAAGTCAAATTTTGGAGCACTTTTTCAAGCAGGTGGGGCAGTATACTCAACCTATCTGCAGACGGGAGAGGCAAAATAAAGACGCGGCTGATGACATAAATTTCCCTGTCAGACACAACAAACCTGCCAGCTTGACTACTGAAGGGTAATATTTCCGTACGGCTGACCAAACTGAATTGAACTTGTATTATCTAAAATTAAAGATAACAAAGCTGTGTGATGGGATGTGCTGCTTCTTAATAGAGAACATACACAAGCTCACCTCCAAGATTTGGTCGAAAGAAAGTATGTGTGATAAATGAAACCTCAGCGTCCTCAGACACTCTAAACTGAGACAACTGTATAGACATTAGTCCATTAAGCATCGTGTTCAACGTCTAGCTGTCGTCGTATTGCGTGAACGCCTGAAATCATTTTTTAATGATCTAATTGGTTCCTATCAGTGCGATCTAAGGCTTGATTTGTCTGCAATTGACAAAATATTCGCAATACGGCAGATCAGAGAGAAAACCCAAGTATGATAGTTTATCTACTTTAAATTCGAAACCCGAAGGAGTAATTCCTTGTCAAATTTGGAAAAAAAGAAGTAATTAATGTCTGTGCTGTGTGTAATAGGGTCTGGATTTTCATATTCATTGGTATCATGACACTTACGCCAGTGTACCACATACGTAAGAATTTGCTTCCGCTTTTTGTCACTATAGGAGTGTCTTTGATCGATAGAAGTAGCTATTAAGTGCTATGAGTACCAATTGATTATCCGAGAATATAGTTGTTGACTCGTTCATATCATTTACTTAGTAGAATGGAGACGACGTCAAATAAAGCAGTTAATTCCACCTGAAAGATGGCAGCATCCTTGCTAAGTCCCAAATAAGTGGTTGTAGTTTGCGAGTTATAGATTTTTCTTTGATCTTGGTCCACCACACTACAGTAACGTATATGTACGAGTACTATGATTGGCTTCACCATTTGATCAGTATGTAATTTTAGGGTTGAAACCCCATAATTTGCGCAATAACTATTTTGTGGTTCGTAAGTATTTTATAGCCTTGCTTGTTATGTAGTTCAGGTGAGGTAACAAAGTGACTGTTTTGTCTAGGAACTAATTCTCTTCCTTCAAGTAAACAACTGTCACATCTCCATATAAACAGGTTGGAGAAGTTTATCTATCTTTTCCTAGCGAGTGGAATAATTGTTGTTTGCTGATATTAATTGAGAGGCCCTCTTTTATATACCTGCTCTTGGTAATTATCAGAACATCTTGAATGAGATCGCCGTTGGTAATTGCATGGCTGACCCTAATGATAACAGAGGTGTCATCTGCTTATCCTATAGTTTTATATCCATTGGGGTCCAGGATTTGCAAGAGGTTATCCACTAAACAGGGAACAGTTCTCCACCTTAAGACAGCCCTTTGCAGTATTGTTATTTAATTCCTCATGGCCTGGACTTGACTTTATAATCAATAAATGTAGCATGTTGCTAATGCACTTTAGAATCTTTGAATTTGGGGGTGCTTGCCCAAAGCACTCTCAATGTTCATGAATGTGCAGACTGCCATGCTTTTAGGGTCTAATGCTCTAGACCAGTCAGTTTTGTGGTGAGTTTTTAGATTTGCCTTTTCCGAACCCAAATTGTTTTCATAGTCTTAAACATGAAATTCAAATGAGCCTGTAGGATTTCGGAGATTCTGGGGGTAGTTAGTAGATAGATATCTAAAAGATTTGGTCTTGAATTTCCTTAGTTCTTTGTTTTAAGTTGTGAGACACTTCCTGCAGTCCTCCCAATTATTTGTTTTCTGTTTTTGCCTTATTGAATTCGTTTCTAACCATTTTCACAAGTTTGGTTGTTGTTTCACTAAAGCATCATTTTCGTAGAGGATTTCGTGTCCGATGTTGTGTTACAAAGTTTCTCTGGAAGAACCCGAGCATGTCGATACCAGTCCGGTGTTTTTGGGTTCCTATAGAGTGTAGCACTTTTCACCAAGCTCTTTTATGTAAAGTGAATAAGTTTGTGGTCAGACATGGAGTCCTTATAGGAAATCCTCCAATTTTGAACTAAATCAGATGAGATATTATTTACAAGAGTTAGGTATAACAATTTCTGGCGCATGGCATTAGCAAAAGCTGGCTTCTTCCCCTTATTTGCAATCAGATTGTTAGTGTTAGGTTTAGGGTTAGGGTTAGTGAATTTCTAAGCATTAGCATCGCAGCCAATGATAAGAGCCTTCCTGCGTGTATTGCAGTATTCTTCTAGTCTCTTGACAGGGTCAAGTGCGTCCTCAAAGTCGGATGAGGTGCTAGCGACCTCGTCTCTTTTATCACCCAAATCCTTTTCCACCAAAATTGCAAATGTGCCCCTTTCTAGGAATCCTATTAATAGGAAGATTTTAATCGTAGTGACTACAATTACCACAGTCATTTGTCTGACTGCTGTTACATCAGATATTACCTATATGTTTTCAATCTTTGTTAACTCCCATATTTGATGCAGAATTCTTGCAGGAATCTTTCTGTTGGAGATTCCCCTCTAGGCACATCAGTGTTAGCATCGAAGCCACTGGGAGAGTTTTCCTCTCCTTCAATTTGCATGGTATCCATTTGATTGGCCAGCTGGTGCTTGTAGCCTTCAGTTTAAACCGTCTCAGTTTAATTTTTCCAAAGGTAGATGACCCTAACCTTCGTCTCTTCCAGCATAGCGGCCTTCGATGTAGAGGACTGAGCGTCCTATTGCCGTTTGTTGTTCACCGCGGAAGGCGGTGTTTGGTCCGTGGATTTCCCTTTTTAGGGAGCTGCCTTTATCACCTTGACGGATTTTGTAGCAGTGGGTTGCAGACCTCCGGCGTACGCTTCTTTTCTGCTGAGTCCCCTTTTGACAAAGTATGTCAAGCGTTTCTTGCTGGCGCCACTTATTAAGTTTCTAATCGGCTTTCTTTGTAGCAGTTTTATCGCCAGTGGCAGCTGACTCATAATATAATTTTTTACTGCTTCCTCCCCTTTTTAAGGTACAGCAGCCTCTTTTGATGGTAAAGCCTTTATGGTCGCTCCGGCTATTGCTCTCTTTTTATTATTTCCCTCATTCATTGTTCCCACGAGTAAAAAGGTAAGTCGGTCCACTGCAAGAGATCTCCGGTAGTGCAGTAAGAGCGTGATTGAAATGAGAGAGCCCCTGTGCAGATCTTAGTGACTAACCACCCCATTAGTCATCCATCGTTCGGAAGATTCTATTCCACCTTGCGTTGACGATTTTCAAAATTCCCCTAGAAAAATGTGGACACAAAAGAAGGCCTGATTTAAAGCGTGCAAATTTGTATCAGGTACGCTCACAAAGCAAACTGAAGAGGGTTGTTGATTTATAAGCAACTAAAGTGATACCTCTCAAGCGCAAGTCAATCTTTGATCTGTAACCTCTTCTTAAGAGGTGTTCGGAATCTCATTTTATTGGATAATGACCAAGTGCTTCTCAGATAATCGAGTTAGTACTTCCTGTAGTCCTCCTTATCAAATTTGCTGATACTACCTTAAAGAAGTCCAGTACAGTAAAATCATTTTTTTCTAAAAACATCTTCTCAATGAGTCTTCAAGTTGTTGGTAAACTTTTGATCTTAACCATCAATTCAAATTGTTTCTGAAAATCTTCGCTTACGGCTTCGAGATTAAAGGTTACAAAACTCATCACCCATCATATTTTGCCGTTTTTTTGTCGAGACCTGACACCTTTGAACTATAAACTGTTAAGTTACTACCTAACCACAGCAATAAATCATATTAAAGTTAAATGACGGGCTATTAGACGCAACACCATCGCATGCTATTTCATCTTGAGATACAATCCGAGACTGAAAAGCGCGATGTTTTTTGTAAATAAAAAATCGCCAAAGGGAATTGTTTTCATTTAACCTGAAATCTTCGAGCAGATACTATTTGCTCAGATGTGTGATTACAAGTAACTTACGGTCACAGCTATGCCTCAGGGCGGTGAGGTGAAGCGATACACTTAATCAGTGTACTCGTACATATGATGTCTTCGTTTAGTAAACATCTTGAAATCGAAAGTGATTAAGATCACAAAACTCAATTGCACGCGATGGAGACTTAACGAAATTTGTGTTTGTTAAACAAATTGTGGTATTATACGACTACTTATGGTTTCGTTAATTGATTCGAGTGCTGGGCAATTTATCGTCAAGCTCTTCGAGTAATTGAACAGACAGATACATGTGCGCGGCTTGTAGATGAAATGAGGGATACTTGTCCGACATGTGTTAAAACTTGACCTGGTTAGCTTGTTGCTGTCTTTCTTCTTTTTTGTATAAAGGAATGATGTACAGATATACGTATAAATCCCGGTAGACTAATATGTGCATGAGGCGCTTTTGGCTGACTTTTGAGGTACAAATGGCTAACGATCAGTTAATATGCTCGCGTGAGTATGATTTTCTTAAATTTAAGAGAAAGCATAAATTTAGATTTTTTGCCAATTTTTGAAGTTCCGTTACACCCAAACTATATCGAATTCTGCAAAACTTTTTTTACCTTATGATTCGTACCACTACAATGAGTATATCTACCACTTTTTTTTTATATAATTTACGCGCGCCTAAGGGGTTAGATACCCTTTTACTGTTGCCAGGGTGCAGGCGGAAAGGTAGAAGAAGGTGAAAGGAAAATTGTTTTGTAGTGGTTTGAAACTCAGGTGTGTTTGGTTTCGATATTCGCTCTCCAGGGGGGTAGGAGTCCGAATAGGACGGAGAGTTTTTTCTTTAATCAGAGTGATTCGAGGTATAATTCACAGTATTTTTTTCTGTGCTTGAAATTCTATAACATCCAAATCTACGTGTCAGTATTATGCCTTCACACGCAGAATTTTTCTATCTGAGTTCCAATTACACAAATGAAAAACTGACTTGCCATGGTCAGGATTCGAACCCGGACCCTCCGAGTGAGAAGCGATTGCTAGTACCACTACACCACCACTACACCACATCCACATCGGAGGGATGTCGTTCAGAGCTCCCCATATAGCTTCGTCTATTTATCGTGGAATGACCCAATACCGATAATATCTTTTACAGGTACGATAGGTAGAATGGTTCCAATTTTGGCGAGCTCATTGGCCCTACAATTCCCTGTAAAGAATATACAATAGTTAAACTGAATCAGGGATTTGATAGCGGCCTATCTATCTGAAAAAATACAGATATACTTTGCAGATATTACGTTTTCCTTCACCCACGACAAGACTTCTTTAATCGATTAAATTTCCGCCGCGAGCACGCTACAGTGGTTTCAAAGGCAGAAGGAAAGGCTTAAGCTAAACTCAATCGAGAAAACACCGCCAAAAACCGCGCTGTCAGCCTTGGATCCATCTGTGAAAAAATTGATCGACTTGTCGTCCTTGAAAGCATCATTCTCCCAGAAAGATCTGAATGTTGAGGGATAATGTTGTCGATGTTCTTCGGAAGTATTCCTAACGTATGGAGAATATTAGCGTGGCCAAATAGTTTATTTGTTTCGAGTTTAGTTTCCTGTTAAAAATAAGACCCCAGATAGGGTCCGTTGGCCCTGAGGGCCTTTGGAACAACATGAGAATATTTTCCGGCTTTAGGAATGAAAACTACATTAACGGACCGTTTCTATGCAACTCCTCATGATATTCACTAGCATTGTCAGGATAATAGCTGAAGATATTTCTAGGTCGGCAAGTCCAACACCGTCCGGCTCAACATACTTGTATGGTTTAAAGCCATGCAGCGCCCATAGTAGCTTGTCTCTTGTAATCAGATCATGAATTTCAACCGCGGTAGCATTAGTTCTTTTAGGGTTATTAAAGGCCGTGAATAGGGAGCTACCTGGAAAATGGGTGCTCAGTAGCAGGTTAAGTGATTCATCACTTGAGGTTGTCCAAGATCCATCGGTTTTTTTACAAACAGCTAGGCATCGAAGGATTGGTAGAGAGGATTTTTCCTCGACAGGATTGTAGCTTTGCCTTCCTCAGTCCTTTCTTATATATTTTGATGGATTCCTTATATGGGTCCCAGTCTGTCATCTTTCTTGTGCTTTTTGCTTTGTTGAATGTCCACCAGTACAGCTTTTTCTTGCTTCTAGATTGACTCTCATGTCGAGCTCATTGTTGTTACATGGGGGACTTAAAAGTTCAAATGAGAGTAGTTTTAAAATTGTTCCTCTGTATTTTAGGCTCATTGCCAATACAGCAACCGTGAGGTTATTGCTAATAATATAATCGAAAATTGACTCTTCTCTATCGATAGTATTGGTATTGCTCGATAACAAGTGATGTGTGATATTCTCACCAAGGAAAGGCCCCACATAGTCCTGGCCAAGATATTCCTGGCAGTCTACTCTCTAGCAACGGTTAAGCCGGGATAGCTGAGATTAGAAAGGAAGAGTACGTTAAGGCTAAGTTTCACTATATACAAGCTCTGATCTTACAATTGTCTTTTGTATATGTATTCAGGTGGATGATATTTTCTGCGTCTTTGGATAGACGCAGAATGATCGTGCTCGAAACCTTTTTGGAGTGATGGAGGTTAATCTGAAAGAACCATAATATTAACCCACTACAATCCACTGCGATGTCATTCGAGTCCTCCGATTCTGAAAATGTGCCCAAAAATGTATCTTCATCATCTGATCGTAAAAGATCTCTTTTTGATTCGTCGTCGATTTCCATTTTCGATAGTGTATAAGAGGTGGAGACCGTCGGCTTGGTTGTCTCCTCGGAAAGTTTGGAGAAGTCATTACACATTTCAGGAAAGGAGTTTGACGCACTAGGATCTGAGGCCGTATTACCAGTTTCAATTAAAGGATGAGGAGGTCGCTTATCAGCATCCAGCTCATCCTTTTTGTAAACCATTAAGATTTTAGGTTTGAATCCAAGCCGAATTATGCCTTTAATCTGTGACAGAGGATTAAGCGATTTCTTATTGATCACAATTAACTATGCGTCTATAAAGCCCCATTAGTTTCTCGACTTTCCAATCATGAATCGAAATGGTCGGGTTGCTGAGGATAATGATCTCCAGGATGTCATCTGGGGAGGGGGGTTGAGCTGAGATCCATAATCTCGAGCTTCGCACCTGGCCAGACCTCTCCTAATCCACCTACGGCTTTTGCATAAACATCGAGATATCTTTCATCAGGACAAGCGACAAGCATAACGTTGCCAGCCAGTACTGCTTGTGATGGGAGGTAGTCCGGGATTTTTTTCAGTAAAAGACCTCACACATGTGTCGCTAGCTAACCCAGCCTATCTCTTCTGGGGAGTTGAAATGACTTCTAGCATATCCCGTAGGTGCTGAAAAGAAAATAGAAATAACAGCATTTTGCTTAGCCAGCTCTCTTCAGGAAGATAAATCATTGTCAGCAATGCCGTCGGTGTTATCAACTTCATCATCGTTATGGCAAAGTATGGAGAATATTCTGAACTGTTAAGGTCAATGTACAGATATATACACACACTCGTATGTTTGTATGTATTGTATGACCATTTTAAATTGTGAATGCCATTAAATCTGTTGATGGTTTCTTCGTCTCAAATTTGATCAAATTATAAATTTGTTTTCAGTTCTTCTCGCTGTCATAGTATTTTATACGGGTACCTACATATTGATCATTGCGCTAAAATCATGAAAAGGGCTCCAACATTTGTAAAACATTCATTGCTCATCGATTTGCATCTCAAAAAATATCCTCTCTAACAACATACCCTTCTGTTTTGTCTTTTCAGTTATACTACTTGGAGTGTACTGTTCATTGGGACAGCTTAGCCATAAAAAGCCATGGCCAACATACAGCCTACAGAATATGCCACAGACAAGATTTACATGCCACGACAAAATTCTCGGTGGCTACTATGCAGATCCCGAGACCCAATGTCAGATGTTTCACGTTTGTGTTAAAGTCGCCGGAGTTGGGGTAAGTCACTTATAGTATGTATGGCACAACTAAAATTTACTTATTACGAGATCTCATATGCGCAACATACGAGTACTCATCAGATGCAGATGCAATAGCGTAGTAAATCCAGTGAAGTCAAGATGGGAAGAGTCATGACCGTAAATTCAATGAACCAGTCTAATAGATCTCCGGTTATAAACTCGTATACAAGTACATTCCGATCAACAATGTGAACCGCCGTACAATTAAAGTGCGATCATTGTTTAGTTGCGAGTGGTTTTGGTTCCGTCAACGAGTGCGGGAAGGGGTATCCGAATGGATCGGAGAATACACGTATATGCGCGATATGCCATCCGATATGACTTCATCCATATTCTCATGGTAATAATTGTCTAAATGGCAAACGAGCGATTCGTGACTGAACATCTGCAGTTGAGATATGCTGCAAATGTAACAGCAACTGCAACCGCAAGACCAAGAGACAGTAGTGACCTTTATCGAAGATGATGTTTCATGTGCGCTTGTGGTGGTACTCGTAAATGGTGATATATTCGCTATTACCAGAAATGTGCCTTTATCACTAAATAGCTTGTGGTATTTGATCTTGTTATAGGTAGAAGGTGAATAGTGTTATTTTCGAATTGATCATGCTTATAAATCAAGATTAACTTATACAGGCCTACTTATCGAGGAGCTATAGTTGCCAGTGCATTGGATATTCAAAATGTATTCTCAATGGAATTACCGTGTTGTATGAACTTTGAAGAGATACGTTTAAGTTTTTTTTCGATCAGAAACGTACGTGGATACAGTTTCGCACAATGGTAAATACCTTTCGTTTGAAAATGAATCTGAGGAGTTATTCTCTGACGATGAATATTTCGGAATTTTGCAAGAATCCAGATTACTACTTGCGTATATACTCGTACATTGGTACTGTGTTTAGGAACTCATTTATGGAATGACATATTGGCAGACCGCTTAGTACTCGTGTATGACTATATCGTCATTTTCATTATATATATTGCAGCAGGTGCATAGTCCAGGAGGGTCTAAAGTACTAACCCTTTAAAGTCAATATGATTTTTGACAGGTGCTTTTCAGTTTTATATCCATGTTGAGTATATATCCATATGAGAAGTCCCGAAACTGATACATAGATGGCGACTATAAAAACATATGAATATGAATTTTAGTTAGTGCCTACCTTCAGACGATACGAGTCAAAAATCTTTTGATATTTACAAAAGCATGGAAAAAACCGAGTTTTATGTTGTATATTGATAAAACACTGTTCTTTGATATGAAAATTACCGTTAAAACTCTATTATGTTGAATTCAAACGCTGTCGTATAGACACAAATGATGCTGAACGCTCTGGGCGCCTAAATGAGGCTATTTCGTCGAAAAACATAAACAATTGCAGAAAATCGTTTTGGACAATCGTAAAGAGAAAGTGCGTGAGATAGCTGACATCGTGAAGATATCAATAGACCGTGTGCATCATATTTTGCATGGGTATTGGAGTATGCGAATGCTCTGTTCGAAGTGAGTACCGCGTTTTAACCAAAGCCAACATCGTGTCGATGATTCAGAGCGTTGTTTGGAACTCTTAAACCGAAATAGTAAAAACATAATTTCAAAAAAATGCTCGACGTTGGACAAATCGTTCTATAAGAAAGGCATAGTAATGTTAGAGCGGTGCTGGAATGATTGTAGTTATCACTCTAGATATGGGGTTTTATATGTTAGCCTTGAGATTTTTCGAATCACCTAATACAACCAGGTTCAATCGAATAGGGCTTTCTTTTTGCGTATAGGCACTTAAAAGTTTGAGTAAAGCCTTAGAGTGTCGTTGCACTAAAGGACCAGTGTCATCTTGTTGAATGTACACTTTTATAAGAAAGACCATGCTGAATGAAGTTCTTTCTACCATATTTGACGCCCGAAATGGACGTCTATCAGATTTTGACAGGGTCTGCGCTTTGCTCCATCTCACGGTTTTTCCTTATTTTTTGATTGATTGATTGATGATGACTGGGAAAACTCTCAGTCTTCATATAGTGGACATCCTGTAAATGAACATTGCCGCAGTTCGTTCCTTACTTATCGCGGAAGGTTCCAAATTGAGAAACTGGGTGCTTTAACACTAAAGATACATAAGTCTGAGGCACATCAACATCTAAATTGACTACACGAAGCCTGCAGACCAAAAGAATGAAAGTAAATTCGAATATACGTACATTTATATATTCCCACTTGCCAGTAGCGTACAAATGTAGGATATTACTACGAAAACAAGGCATCATGTAAGTGAACTTCACAGTGAAGAAGTGATCTCGAGGTGATGAAAAATATGATGAAAATGATGCTTTTAAAGAAAATAAGTTTCGAACTAGAAAACGCCAATGTATGATAAAATCGACATAAGGAGTAAAATATCGGACACTGAACAATAAGACTGGAGTTACTATGACCTTAACAACTGAACTTGTAGATATGATCTTAAGCGAATCAAAACTCGGCGATCGGTGAGTAGACAAGTAGGTACTGAGAAATCGGAAAGGAAATTCTTTTGGCGCGATTTCGATGATCTTTATAAAGCGAGGAAATACCTTTCATCTACGAACTACGAGTACGAAGACTAAGATGGAGGAAAAGGTGGACAAGGAATTCGGCGAGAGAGGTCAAACTCAATATGTTGCAAATCACATTTCTATTCATCATAAATTCGTTTTTCTTTAGGCAAGAATGGCATCTTGTCACTGTTGTGTTTTTCAATAATACGCTCTGTTTAATAGTACAAGTTATGTTTATTCTTTTCGAGTCAAGTTACAACTGAGATTTTTTACAAGATCCATCAAAGATCGAAACCAGCATGATGACATATGGAGTGCAACTAATGACAGTTGCAATTCTATAACATTCGTGTGTATAAGAATTCAGTGTTGCCAGGCTCAATGATACGAGTACATCATCTCTCTTCTTTAAATAAATTAAATTTCATTTATAACCTTATCATTTTAGATATAATAAAGAATGATTTCAAAAAGTAAATGCAAATACAGTAAAGCCCTTGAATGCAATGGGTGCGTTTCAATCATATTAAACTTTGGGGCATGTTGTGACTTTCTTAAATGAAACATATTTCGACGGATGATTCTGTTGTTCTCATTTCTTAGAATATATGACCGAGGCGTCTCATGCTTTTCAACAATACGTGACGGTTCCCATCTACCATTATTTCGATAAACCACATTTTCACCTCTTTGTAATTCAAGTTCTTTTCGAGGTCTAGCCGGATTATTTTTGTTAATAATATTTTGTTGGCGTACTTCAATCTTGTGTGGTACGTTCATTGGTACTTTTGGATACGGTTGTTCGCTTTTGATGGGCCACCAAAACTCATCAACTGAACTTTCGACTCATCAATATTTTAATCCCGCGACAGGTGCTGATCTATATTCTAGCAATGCAGCCTCTAAACTACCTTCACCATTATTGATTTTTTTAAAATAAATTTCGTTATATAGATTGCTTTTTCCGCTAATCCATTGGATTTTGGGTACCAAGGACTACTGTAAATAAAGTCAAAGTTCGAATTTTTAACAAAATTTCTCAATCCAAATGAATTAAATGGCATATTATCAGCCACAATTTTTTCTGGGATGCCATGCATAGAAAATATTTTAGTTAAAGCATTTTTTTATAGTTTTCGCCGTTTTATCTGGAATCAGATAGAGTTCGATCCACTTCGAATAATAATCGATTCCAACAAAATATGACTTCCAACCATAATCTAAATAATCTACACAAATTTTTTGAAATGGGGTCTCCGGTGGAGGGTGTTAAATAATGGAACTTTTTTATTTTGTGGTCTAAATTTCTCACATTCACGGTAGTTAAGAATCATGCTTTCAATGTCTCTTGCCATGTTTGGCCAGTAGAGAGTACATTTTGCTCTACTAAAAGTCTTTGTAATTCCCATGTGAGATTTATGAAGAAGGTTTATGAAGGTTTAATGTCTCTTTAATTAGCGACAGTGGACCAAAAACACGATTTTCGTAAAGAACTAACCCGCTTTCGACATGAATATTGTCTTTTAATTACCAGAAAAATTTAAAAGTTGGTCAAAGTCCTCAAGAGGGGCAAATGAAAAGATTGCAAACAAAAGTCCGAAGCAGAGACATCCTGTGTCATGCTTATCTATAACCTGTTCAAATGACCAAAGTTCCTATAACCAACCTTCAAGTGAGCTGAGTAACATGATCCGCCCTAGCTGATATCTCTCATCAGTTGTGAAAGCGGTTGCTTCTTTTGATGGCTTCGAGCCGCCTCGCACCGATGGCATATATGCTGTAGGTAATGCTACAAAAAGGTGTAGACTAATTGCTGGCAACTCTAAACAAAATCTTCATTTCTATCTTGGCACTGGAATACATCCCGAACGATGTAGTAGTAGAGTAAGAGGAGCTTTTATACCGAAAATAGGAAAAGATGAGTACACGTTCGCCAATTGCATCAGATCTATCAGTCAGGATAAATGCCTTGTTTATCATCCTGAAATTAATTATCAAAAGAGAGAACTTTTTTTAAAATTAGAAAAGATTTGAAATACATTTTTCTTTGTTAATTTCAGGTTCAAGATTTCCGATTCCTTTGTCCAAACAGCACTGCATTTGATCAGGAAGCACAAATTTGCGCAAATTGGGGAGATGTAGACTGTGAACAGGCCGTCTTATACTACGGCAGTGATAATTTTGACTTGTATCGCATTGGTTCCGGGTTCGAAAGTAAACGAGCACCACTAGCCGAAGAAGAAGAAGCAACATTCCATCTACAACGAGCTGAAACTGGTAATCTAAACACCTCAATCCTTCATTTCCTCTTAAAATAAGTCTTTTTCATTTTTCAGGAGATTTACGTCGGTCAAAGGAAACTCGAGTTGATCAGAAAATTCGTCCAGAAACGTCAAGCTATACGAACAAATACCAAAGCACCACTCGGGATCCATTTTCCAATGGAAATGGAAATTCCGAAAGTAGAAAGAGCGACTACGACCAAAACAATGATTTCAACAAAGTGACCCAACGGCACGATGGACCTAAAAAGAGCACTTCGAGCTACTTTACAAAGCCAAGGGCTAACGACTTCTACAACAACGCTGATTCCAAACGTAAGTTCTTAACAGGGTTTATATAGGTATAGACCACTCTTTTCAAAGTCTTATCACTTCATTTACAGAAGATGCAGATGACCTCTTCAAGGGTTCTCATAGTTCGAATTTCTTTAGCAACCGTAATGGTGGTCGAGAAGATGATTTCTATGACAACAAACAGACGGCATCTACTTCAACGACGACATCAAGGCCATCAAATCCTTGGAATAATGGAAACATACAGCAAGGCGAATACAACCAAATCGCAGATGTGACTACCAAACGTCCGCATAGAAGTCGTCGTCCGATTCTTAACAATCCAAACAGCTTAGTTCCGAGTACAACAACAACAACAAGATCGAGTACTCCATCGTCTACATATGCCACAACAGTTCCTGATATTCCAAAAACCACCAGAAGATTCCCAGCCCAAACGTCATTTAACTTCGGGAATGATCAATACTACAAGCAATCGAGCTCGTCAAGCACTAGCTCAAGCTCAAGCTCAACGTCAACCACATCCACTACTCAACGCTCATCGAGTGCAGCACAAAAGTTCTCATTTAGTGCCGCAGACTACCAACAGAATATCAAGCCCACAACATACAGTCCAAGCAGTGCGTTCAGATATAAAACGACAACGAGCAAATACGACGACATCGATGAGACAGCATTGCGCGGTGAGAAACCGGACCAGAGGGCCTTCCTTAATTCGCAATATGAAAACCAGAATTTTGAAGCCTTCAGTAGGGTCTCGAACCGTAAGTCGGATAATGTGGAACGAAATATTTATAAACAGCAAGCTAAGGACACTGCGTTGGCTAATAGAAATGAGTTCACTGATTTTGCAAAGAATAAAGAACCGAGCGGGTTCCAAGTACCATCTAAAGCACCGCAAGTACATAGCAATGCACCTAAAGTGTCATTAAATTTCAATGTCCAACCACTAGATCCGAGCAAGTTAAATTCAGAGTTGAGGAACAACAATCAAACCCAGCAAACGGGTAGAGGTCGTGTGCCATTTAATCGTGCCAATGATCGACAACAGGTAGAACCGCAGTATTTTCACACAAGACCACAGGAAACACCAGCACCATTCGCAGTACCGCAGGCTCAAAAACGATATGACAACAATCTAAACGGCTCTACTCAAAGGGACTCCAGCAGGACTAAGGGAGACTTGAAGAATAATGCCGAACCTCAGTCCCAATTTTACCAACAACAAGTTTCAAAACCACTTGAGTCCAATTTCAATACATACAGCAATACCCAAAGTAGAACTAGGCAAGATCAGAAAACTGGGGTGGTTAGTAATAATGGATATTTACCCCTTTCGCAGAATCAACCGGTGCCTAGTCCAACTGATTCAACTCTAAGTGGGCTCAACCCACCACAAAGAGACTTTGGTAGAACCAGAACGAAGCAGCGGTTAGGAGGAAATTCAATCAATCCCCAACAGCAACAGGCTCCGAAACAATTCGAGACAAGTTCCAATGGCTCCATTAGTTCCAATGGCATCAACTCAGCTCAAAAGGAAGCAAGTCGAACACGGCTTGAGCAACATTCTTCCCAACAAAAAACGTCACAACAGTCTAACTTCATCGGATTCAACTCTCCGCAAGGAGATATTATCCGAACTAAAACCAAATCTCGAATAGGAAGCAATACTTTGACCTCTGAACTATCATTCAGCACGACTACCGGCGCCTATATCCCTGAATCAACACCCATAAGAGGCCGAGGAAGAATAAACTACAAAGAAACTACCCAGCACCAGGGCCGTTCTCTAGATAATTTTGTCTCATCTACCACAAGTGGAATCAAAAAGTTCTCCACATTAGTCCCTAAAGATCAGTACTATCCAACCACTTTCAAGCCCTCTAACTACAAAAAGGCATTTGATCAGAAACCAACTAAATACATCGAACCCAAGTCAACATATGTCTCCAGCACAACCTCCTCATCGAGCACTCCCGATGAGGACGACGGCCAGTATCATCCTGAACTCTATGAAAACGACTACTCATCCAACAATGTGGTTCCAAGTAAAAAACCTTCCACCCAGACCACATCATATTCCGAACCAACTTTCTTCGGTACATCCCCGCAACATCGAGCTCCTATCACACCCAATTTTCAACCGACCAATTCGCCTCAAACCCCTCTCCAATCACAACAACAAACCGCCTTCCAAAAACAACCCCAGCATGCACAAAGTAGTTTTCATCAACAGTCTCAACAAAAACATTCAATTGCAACTCCAACCGATCTCAGCGATGAGGAGGAACTCTTCAAAACCGCCCATTCTCTAAATTTAGGTGCTGCCAGTATAAACAAACTTCGTGCAGACACCATTAAAACTGCCGACAAAACCCAACAACAATCTAGTCTGAATTTTGGGTTCGATAGGTCTATCCACACATCCACGACATTTGCAACAGCACCTGTGAATTTAACTTCCACAACAACAACATGGAGACCGACTATTACCAGCACGACAACGTCTCGAAAAACTGTATTGCCATCTGAAAAATCGAAAAAGTCATCTTCATCCAAGAGGCCGCCTCATGCGGATGCTGACACAAGTTATGATTATGCCTACTATGATTCACTTAGTGAAACGCCACAGGAATACCCTGAATACGATGTCATAGCAGAGTTTACTAAAACGAAGAAGCATTAGCATGGTCAGTCCAATTGTAGGTTAGAGTATGTGTATCTGTATTTTGTATTTTTTAGGTTAGGAAATTGTACCTTCATTTCCTTGTTTCAAAATGAAATTTGCACGAAAACGGTTTTCTTCATCTGTAAAAAAAAAAACAAAAACTTAAAAGCATCACGTTTCCGATCTTTCGAAAACAATGAAAACTGAAGTTTGGGAAAAATTATTATTTATATGAACATTAATGTAATGTGTTGAAAAGTATCGCTAATATTTTAATATCACTAATGTTTTAGTTCTTTTTGGTGGCACTTTAAGATTATTCTCTTTCTGTTAAAAGCAAACGCATTTTTAATTAACATTTATCCTCAAGAATTTTTAAAATAATTTGACGATGGTATACAGACGTGTATACAGATGTGTGTGTATACAGACGTTGTTGATGACCCTTCTAGCAATCTTGATTTATTTTCGGTTTCTAAAATTTCTAAGTATTTTTAAAAGTCTCTACTAACTCTCGAATGATATGTTCAGACTTTAGGTTGTACATCTTTGCAATTTTTAAATTTCTAGTGACTATAACAAGTTAACATGTTTCATTAACGCGGAACAATTTATCTATTTTTCATTACAGAGACTAGTTACGTTTTTGAAAAACAAATATTTTTATGTGTCAGTGTTTACTTTTTTTCTATTGTAATTAATAAAGGTAAAAATATTAAATAAATTACCATCCGGTTCTGACTAGGAATTTGTTTTTTAGGTCTGCTTCTTCTGATATGGTATTCCATAGTACTTGACTTGTGCTAATTGTAGTAATATTATTTTGACATGTACCACTATTGTATTTGTAAATAATTATTTAATAAATAAATTTATAGAAATATGAAACTTATTTGTTTGTCTGAAGTGACATGAGAAGTGATTACAAAGAATTAGTGCTCCACCAATCATTGGTCTTATTTTTGTTTATACAGTGTTTTTTTTTCCTACTTATAGATCTTCAGCTCGGTATGTACGATTAGAGTATCCACTGATCGGCGTCAATCTGGCCGCGCCAAGTGTTGCTGTTATGATAGCCGCCGTGGGGACGGGAATTGCCAAACTCATAAGCGCGAGTCGACACACAAGAGAAAATAAAGCAATGACGGATGAATTCATATCATTGAATCAATGGTGGCTTCAGCATTCAGTTTGGCAAACATCTTATATGGGCTTCTTCAACGTATTTGGGGCTGAAGTCAGTAAGGATTTTCAGGACTAGTAAGTGTGTATGCGTTAAAATCACGAGACTTTTGAATTTTTAAATAAATTAAACTTTTAAGGAAAAAATAAAGTCGAATAAACTTTTAACAAATTTTATTGATTTCCGTTCTAAAACAAGGTGGTTAAAAGACTAACAAAAAAAAACGACAAAGAAAATGAACAAGTGATATGAGATCAGAATGAAATAATATATGTGTGTATTATTTTACTTTCGGTGATGCCAAATTTAGTTAAAAGGCGAACATTATCCCCCCATTGAATGGTGCATTCAACATTCATCTACGAAAAGTGGGCATAGTCGCCTGAGTTGTCCGTTCGGTGTTGGTATTGTCACAACACGAACTAAGCCATCCTGGCCGGGATGCGCCGATATAAGACGTCCAATGATCCACTGACACGGAGGTCTATTCTCATCTTTTATAATTACTACGTCGTCGATGCAGATGTTTTGGCATTTCACATTCCATTTGGAACGTTTGCGAAGTTGACTTAAGTAGTCCTGGGACCATCGATTCCAAAAGTCCTGAACTAAACGTTGCAAATACTGCCATCGATTTAACGTTGTAACCTTTGCTTCTAATACTTTGGAAACTTTTGGAAGTGGTCTCATGATAAGACCTATCGCATAGTTGTTGATTAGCGCCAACGAAATTTGTGCCATTGTCACTGAACAGTGTGTGGCACTTACCCCTCCGGGATACAAACCGACGAAGAAAGGCAATAAACGCCGCAGAGGAGAGCTCCGTCAACAATTCGAGATGTAGCGCTTTGGTTGGCTAACAAATGTATAAAGCGATATAGGTCTTGTATTGTTTCGCTCCACGGCCCTTTCAAGAACGTACTGTGACTGGACCCGCGAAATCTAAATGCCATCCCACGTTGCAGAAGCTGCTTTGGAAGATGTGCCATTTGTTGCTTGAAGGGAATTGCTTCCTGTCTCATGCATGTTGGGCACTGGTATATGCATGCTTTGATTAAATGATGAACTCTTATAATGAAATAAGTAAGCAACAATAAATAAGTCATCTGACGAATACCAGCATTCAATTTTTTTAAATGACAATCACGAAAAATAAGTTTGGACAAAGGGTGATCTTTATGTAAGATTAATGGATGCTTTTGCTCGAACGGAATGTTTGCGTTATCGAGCCTGCCTCCAACTCGCAGTAGTCCTTCGTCGTCCATAAAGGGACTCATTGAAAATAGTTTGTTTTTATTAGACACTGGTTTATTATTTTTTAAGCAACTTATTTCTTCGCTGAACGTGGTAAAGGTTCCGCCATCTAACGTTTTTTTTTTTTCAACTAGTGCTTATTTCGTGAATGGTAACACCTAGCTCATGTCTGATTTGACAGATAATTAGTTTTATCCTTCCGCTAAACGAATATGGTTGTGTATACGCTTGAACAATGCCGGGAAATATTGCGACATTACTTTGAAAATCATGGTAATGTTGCAGAATGTGTGCGAAAATTGTGTACGGATTTAGGAAGAAGAGAAGCACCGTCAGCTCTGTATGTTCGTTATCTTGTGAAAGCAAGATGTTCTCAACAATTGAACATTTCGGAGACATCATTGAGACGAATTTTGCATAAAGACCTTGGTATGACGCCATACAAAGTCCAATTGGTTCAGGAGTTGAAGCCAACTGACCATCCAATGCGTTTTCGCTTCGCTAAGTGGGCCTGCGATCGACTTAGAGAAGATGCCGATTTTGCCAAAAAAATCATCTTTTCAGATGAAGCTCATTTTGATCTTGGCGGGTATGTAAACAAGCAAAATTGTCGCACTTGGGGCACAGAAAACCCGCACGCATACATTTAAAAGCCGATACACCCAAAACGAGTCACTGTTTGGTGCGGATTTTGGTCCAGAAGCATAATTGGGCCATTTTTCTTCGAAAATGATCGCATTATCAGCCGCAGAGCTGATGTCGTTTGGCCACCTCGGAGCTGCGATTTGACACCGTTGGACTATTATTTGTGGGGTGCCGTAAAAGATAAGTGTTACGCCGACAAGCCAGAGGCAATTGACGCTTTAAAGGACAATATTCGTGAAGCCATTGGTGAAATACAGCTGCACACAATCGATAATGTGCTTAAAAATTGGACCGATCGTGTAGGCTACTGCATGGCCAGCCGAGGCAGCCATTTGAATGAAATTATTTTCCACTATTAACCGGAAGGATAAAACTAATTATCTGTCAAATCAGACATGAGCTAAGTGTTACCGTTCACGAAATAAGCACTAGTTGAAAAAAAAGCGTTAGATGACGGACCCTTTACTTTGAGACATTGAAAAATACGACGTTTGGCTTATTGCATATCTGATACTGATAACGGCCTGAATTTATTATTTGATTTAGGAAGATTACGCGATCGAAATAATCTTAAGCAATTACAGTCTATTAAAATTTGCAAATTTTTCAAAAATGCCGCACTCAGCAATAGGATAACGCGTAAGCCAAACAAGTTCATTTTTTATTAGTTCTTCAATATTGTTCGGTAAAAGAGAAAATTGAATTTGTGTGTCGCGTAAAAATAGCGGGCCGTTCCACCATAAGTTAAGATTGAGTAAATTTCGAGGCATTATTCCGTGAGTAGGGCAATGGGCTGGTTTTTCCATTGACCGTACCTGATGCCATATGGACGCGGGAAAACTGCTTATAATTTGCGGCAACCGATTGTCTACGAACACGTTTCTTTGCCAAGGATATCCCTGAATCCAATGCAATACTAGAGTGGAATCGGTGTATGCGAAGCAACTTATGTTGTGCATAGAAAGAGCACAAGTAGCTTGATTAGTAGTAAAGAGCCGCTTATCTCGAGTCGCGGTATTGTCAGAGTAGGCTTTACCGGTTGGACGCGCGTTTTAGCACATATTAATGACGTTCGTATTTTGTTATTTTTAACTACGCGGGAGTATACTACAGCGGCGTAAGCTGACTCTGACGCGTCAGTAAACCCGTGTAACTCTAATAAATCGCCTTTTTCGAACTGTAGCCACCTTGGCCTACTAAGCGCACTGAAACAGTTAATCTCGGACCACTAGAAATATGTATTGTAAGGTTCTTCTGGGAACATTCGGTTCAAAGCACTTTTTTTAGAAAGTTTAAATGTGATTCATCCGGTTGACCACCCTGTGCTGGCACATTATCGTTTAATATTTATAATATTTGTTATATATTGTCATTATGTACATCTCATACAGTTTGTAAATCTGGTGATGATGCTTCGATGGGCTAACGTTACTTTTCGTTTTGTCAAAAATAATCCCGTATTTATTCAATGCTATTCTTCGATAAGCCAAATTTTATAAAACCAATGAGTTAGTTGCAATAAAGATCTTTAATCGGAAACACCGCTCTTGTTCTTTTGGTTTTTGTCGTGTTGTTTTTGTTGTATTGCTCCTACAAAATTATCAGAAGTGGGATAAGTTAACCAAACGTGATTTAATTAATTGTCAATTTATTTGTTAACGATTTATGCGCTTTATGTTAAACGTTTAATTGTATATTTGGTCGAACTTTTGTGTTTCCTAAAAATGATAAAAATGGCAATTGCGAAGGATTTTTTAATGATTGCAACGGTGTCGCAATTAAAAGATAAGTTGGCTGAAATGGGTTTGGCAACGAGCGGTGTAAAAAATGCTTTGAAAGTGCGGTTGGAACAGGCCATCGAAAAGTTAAGTGACGTTCAAATGGACGAGTTCTTCCCAGACAATATGATCGAAAGTTTAGATTCATACGGGAATACGAGTAGATCGGAGAGGGAAGAAGAAAGCAGCGTCATCGTTTCAGAGCAGTTGGCGAGCTTGCGTGAACTCGTTTCCAAAAAAGAGGAAATTCGAAGACTTCAGCAGAGGTTAGTCGAGTTAAGCAATCCATTAGACGTAGTGCAGCAAACGGTTTCTTTTAGGGACTTGAAGAGTCCCTAACTAAATTTTCTGGAGACGACAGCTATTCCATTACTGCCTGGTTAAAAAACTTTGAAGACACAAAGCACCTGTACAAACTCGATGATTCCAAGTGCTTTGTATACGCGCAACGACTCTTAACGGGAACAGCAAAACTGTACCTAAGATCTACGTCTTGTCGATCATGGAACGAGTTGAAAGCAGCTCTACTTGCAGAATTTCACCAGCACGTTACCGCCACAGATGTCCACGACGCTTTACGCAAGCGGAAGAAGCTTAAGGAGGAAAACTTTCAGCAGTATGTCTTGACTATGCAGGAGATCGCTGCCTCAGCCAACATAGAAGAGCAAGACATTATCGGCTATATTGTGAAAGGAATACCTGATTCGACATTCAACAAGCAGATGTTGTTTACAGCTAATACCATCTTGGAGCTGAAAAGTGTCTTAAGGAGATATGAGAAGATGAAACTTGAAGCCCATCCACCAACTCCGAGTACTAGTTTCATAAAATCGGTACCGCAAGGAAAAACTACAGTACAGTTTCCCAACAAGAAGGTTGTTAAGTGCTTTAACTGCAACGATGCTGGGCATGTGGCCACTAACTGTCCAAAGCCACGCCGAGAACGAGGTTCGTGTTTTCGCTGTGGGCAGAAAGGACACATCATTAAAGACTGTCCACAACGAACATCAATAATGGTTCTACAAAATTCAGAACCAGCTGAGGAAAATCAGAAGTCGTTCCTGCATAACTTTCATGGAGTTGTTACCTATAAATTCCTTCATGATAATTCCGGAGCTGCCTGCACGACATTGGATGCGATGACCATGATCGATACTGGAAGCCCCATAAGTTTTGTGCAGCGAAAATTCATTCCACCATATCTGATGACATCAATCGAACCGTCCATGGATGATTATGTAGGTATAAATAACAGTAAATTGGTTATTTTTGGCAAAGTGCTTTGTAAAACTAAAATTAACAATGAATATATTGATTTATGTCTTTTCATCGTTAGAGATGATTCTATGAAAAACATAGTTGTGTTGGGTAGAGATTTCTTGCAAAAAAGTAAAATTAAATTGACATTAGAAAATAAACAAATTTTTGAAGAAAAAGATAACGATAGCAACATTGACGATAGTATTATAGAAGTTCTTAATATTGATACATATGATGACCGCGATGAAAAGGATAATTTTAATATAAATCCAAGTTTGTGCTTTGAAGATAGTGATAAAATTAAAAATCTAGTTATTGGCAAAATTTCAAACAACAAGTTTTTATATGAGTCTTGCGAGTACGAAATGCGAATTACGTTGAATGATTCAAAATTTGTTTGTAATTGTGCACCTAGACGACTGCCATACATGCACAAGTTGGAATTACAAACAATTTTAGATGACCTTATTAAAAACCAAGTTATTCGTGAAAGCAGTTCTCCTTTCGCGTCCCCAATTGTTTTAGCTAAAAAGAAAACAGGAGAATTGCGACTCTGTGTTGATTTTCGGTCAATTAACAAGGTTACGGTCAAAGACAATTTTCCGCTACCATTGATAGAGGATCATTTGGATCGGTTAAGGGGGAAAAAATATTTTTCTCTCCTCGATCTAAAGAGTAGTTTTCATCATGTAAAAATGTCTGAAGACTCAATTAAATATACGTCTTTCATTACACCTCTGGGCCAGTTTGAATACTTACGCATGCCATTCGGGCTGAAAAACGCCCCTAACGTCTTTCAGCGGTTTATAAATTCTATATTTAAAGTACTGATTCAATCTGGAAAACTTTTTGTTTACATTGATGATTTGTTAATTGCTACCGAAACAAAGGAAGAACATTTTGACATATTAAAACAGGTTATGGATGTAGTAAGAAACAACAACTTACAATTGCGTTATGACAAATGTCTTTTTATGTTTGAAACTATAACCTATTTAGGATACGAAGTCTCTAGTAATGGAATAGGTCCAAACGTTAACGGCCTAAAAGCTGTTTCTGAATTTCCTGTACCTACAAATGTCAAGGGAGTGCATTCATTTTTGGGATTATGTTCTTATTTCAGAAAATTTATAAAGGACTTTTCAATTTTGGCAAAGCCGTTATACGATCTTCTCAAAAAAGACGCTGTTTTTAGTTTTGGTGATACAGAATTATCAGTTTTTGAAGTTTTGAAACATAAATTAGTTAACGCTCCATTACTCAGTATCTACAATCCCCACGCTGAGACTGAGTTGCATTGCGATGCAAGCAACTTGGGATTTGGTGCAGTGCTGGTACAACGACAAGAAGATAAGCGCTTTCACCCTGTCTTATTTTTCTCAAAACGTGCTACAGCTTCAGAATCTAAATACCACTCATATGAGTTATAGTCTAAGAGCCCGCAGTATAGATTTGGCAGTGAAGGATAACCAAAAAATATGTACATTCATAGGTAGTATTTATTAGTGTGATTTCAAATAAGGCAGTCTGGCAGTCCTCACTGACGGCCGAGGAAAATAACAGTACTTTTAAAATGCGAAACTATGCCCAAAAGGAATAGGGGAGATAACCATTTAATTTTTATTGAAAACGATAGAGCAGAATTTGCCTGCTCTAGATTCATATATGCCAGACGTATAGGATGCGGCGAAGGCCACGCCAGACGCCATCAAAGTGTTTGGATTATGCCCATTTTTGCATAGTTAAGGTAACCATGTCAATTTTACATAAAACATAGAACAGAGTTATATTGTTATGAATATATGGTTCCAAGACGTTTACGGTGCGTTGAAGGCAGTGCCAGACGTCGTTAAAATCAGCAAATATTCCATTTTTGCATAACTAACATAACCAATTTTTTTTTCTCTCAAAAAATAGTGAAAATCTTACAGATTACAAAAATATGAACGCCAGACGTTTTGCGCGCTGCCAAGTTCTTGTCAGACGCGTCCAAAATAACTAAAGTAACAAAAAACATGAAAGGTACCCGATCGAAAATAACTTATAAAATTACTATTTTTGTGCGTAAACACTAGAAATTGACCAATAAAATAATAGAACACCCGTTCTTTATAAATATACCAACGCAAGAAACGTTACCTATCGCCAAGTCCTCACAAAGCGCATCCAAAGTATCCAAACCTAACAAAACCATCCAAACCACTTAAACCACCAATCATACGTCTAATAATTCATGTTGCCACCTGAAATTTCTAACAAGGAAAGAACAATTTCCACAACACATTAAATTGTAATGCTCCACCTGATGTCAAGACATTACCGCATGCATCTAAAATATTTTTGGGGGCAAAACATACATATGCAACTTACATGACTGCGAAATATGCATGAAAATACTGCAATTTTAGTGCAAAAACCTGAAATTGCCCAAAATCATAAAATAATATCCATCTTAATTCCAAATAGCTCACTTGTCATCAAGTCCTTGCTAGACGCATTCAAGTATCTTAGGTTAGAAACAATAAATAATTGCTAATCGCACGCATTGTAAACATAAATAAATTTTCTAATCAGCCAATAGTTTAATTTTTTTTTTTCAATTACATGATTTGTTTACCGTTTAATTAAGGAAGACAATCGTCTTCACTTTCGTCTGATGAATTTTTGTAACAGACGTTATCGTTACTTTCCAACTCTCTATCGTCCTTCAAAATGTCTTCTAATTTATCAGGTGTAGTTTTTCCTTCAAACCATTTTATTTGAAGTTTGGTATGTTGAAGTACCCAGCCATTTTCCGATGGTACAAATTGTACTTTTTTATTATTCACTGCATTTGTCCATATACTGCATATATAATTGGTTCGATATAATTATTAGACGTATGATTGGTGGTTTAAGAGGTTTGGATGGTTTTGTTAGGTTTGGATACTTTGGATGCGCTTTGTGAGGACTTGGCGATAGGTAACGTTTCTTGCGTTGGTATATTTATAAAGAACGGGTGTTCTATTATTTTATTGGTCAATTTCTAGTGTTTACGCACAAAAATAGTAATTTTATAAGTTATTTTCGATCGGGTACCTTTCATGTTTTTTGTTACTTTAGTTATTTTGGACGCGTCTGACAAGAACTTGGCAGCGCGCAAAACGTCTGGCGTTCATATTTTTGTAATCTGTAAGATTTTCACTATTTTTTGAGAGAAAAAAAAATTGGTTATGTTAGTTATGCAAAAATGGAATATTTGCTGATTTTAACGACGTCTGGCACTGCCTTCAACGCACCGTAAACGTCTTGGAACCATATATTCATAACAATATAACTCTGTTCTATGTTTTATGTAAAATTGACATGGTTACCTTAACTATGCAAAAATGGGCATAATCCAAACACTTTGATGGCGTCTGGCGTGGCCTTCGCCGCATCCTATACGTCTGGCATATATGAATCTAGAGCAGGCAAATTCTGCTCTATCGTTTTCAATAAAAATTAAATGGTTATCTCCCCTATTCCTTTTGGGCATAGTTTCGCATTTTAAAAGTACTGTTATTTTCCTCGGCCGTCAGTGAGGACTGCCAGACTGCCTTATTTGAAATCACACTAATAAATACTACCTATGAATGTACATATTTTTTGGTTATCCTTCACTGCCAAATCTATACTGCGGGCTCTTGGTCTATTAGAAACCTTAGCCATTATCTATGCGCTGAGGAGATTCAGGATATATCTAACGGGCATAACATTTAAGATTATTACTGATTGTAAATCACTAACGCTTACCCTTAACAAAAAGTTAATAAACCCCAGGATCTCTCGTTGGGCCTTAGAGCTGCAGGATTACGACTTTGTTATTGAACATAGAGATGGTAAAAGGATGGGTCATGTTGACGCTCTCAGCAGGTGTCATAATGTCCTTATTATTGAGTCTGATTCTTTTGAACATGTTTTAGCGGCATCCCAACAGAAGGATCCTATTATAAGAAAGTTGGTTCAAATGTTAGAGAAACGGGAAAGTTCTCTTTACGAAATGATCAATGGCCTTGTTTATCGTAAGCTTGATCATAAAATATTATTTTACGTTCCATCGCAAATGGAAAGGAACGTTATGCAAACGCATCATGAAGCCCTTCGCCACACCGGTGTAGAAAAGTGTTATAATTTCTTAAGAAAAACTTATTGGTTTCCTCTCATGAAGGCAAAACTGAAAAGCTATATAAACAGTTGTCTAAAATGCATGCATTTCTCTTCAGTATCGGGGAAAAAGGAAGGTGTTTTGCACAGCATCTCTAAAGGTGACAAACCTTTTGAGACTATCCATATTGACCACTTTGGTCCATTACCCTCGTCGGGGCGAAGCTTTAAACATATTTTGTTGGTAGTCGATGGGTTTTCAAAATTCACCAGACTCTACCCAGTGAAGGGTACCAGCACCTTAGAAGTTGTCAAGTGTCTAAAGTCATATTTTTCCGTGTATAGTAAGCCCACCCGCATGATTTCTGATAGAGGTAGCTGCTTTACATCAGAAGATTTCGCGAGCTTTTGTAACAACTATAACATACAACACATTAAGGTGGCAACTTGTTCACCGCAGTCAAATGGTCAAGTGGAGCGTATCAACAGAAGCCTCATTCCAATGCTATCTAAGGAAAGTGAACTCAATCCTGGCGACTGGTCGAACCACCTGGAAAAAGTTGAATTCGCACTTAATAACGTCGAAAGTAAAAGTACAGGTTTTAGCCCAAGTATGTTGCTTTTTGGTGTTGCACAAAAGGGTAATGTGTCTGACAGAGTCCGTGAATATCTTGAACAAAACATAATTTCAGAAGATGATAGAAATTTAGATACAATTAGGCAAAAGGCTAGTGAAAAAACTGTTAGATGTCAAGAATCTAATAAAGTTAGTTATGACAAGCGGCATAAACAACCATTTTCTTACAAAGTCGGTGATTACGTTTTAATAAGAAACGTTGTAAATACACCCGGTTTAAATAAAAAGCTCATAGTTAAGTACAAAGGTCCTTTTGAGGTTGTTAAGATTTTCCCAAATGACAGGTACTTAATTAAAGACTTAGAAAATTTGAAAATTTCAAGAAACAAGTACGAAGGAGTTGCATCTCCTGAGAATATGAAACCATATATCATTCCGCAATAAGAAGTTTGGACATCATATTAATCATATGTATCATTATCAAGTTCCTTTTTAAAAGTATTAGTCCATTTCTTACCCTACACATTTGTGTTGTTTATATGTATCTATGTTATTATTATTATTATATATCTTTTGCGGTAATATCTGTATCTATTTGTTTTTGTTTAAATTTTAATTTGTAGTTTTATAATTATTACGAATCATTAATAAATGAAATTGAATATTTTGAAGATATGTACAGAGCATAATTTGTAACGACTTTTAATGAACTACTAAACCATTAAGTTCTGTTTTGGTACAAACATAAAAATACCAAGTTTCGAAAAATTGTATCGACTTTATTTATTCTTGATTTTGAAATGTATTAAATAAAAGAAAAAATAGTGTAAGTGTCAATGCATACGGTGGAAAAATCGGGCTCGATTTATAGTCAGGATGAACGAGTTGTAAGGTTCTTCTGGGAACATTCGGTTCAAAGCACTTTTTTTAGAAAGTTTAAATGTGATTCATCCGGTTGACCACCCTGTGCTGGCACATTATCGTTTAATATTTATAATATTTGTTATATATTGTCATTATGTACATCTCATACAGTTTGTAAATCTGGTGATGATGCTTCGATGGGCTAACGTTACTTTTCGTTTTGTCAAAAATAATCCCGTATTTATTCAATGCTATTCTTCGATAAGCCAAATTTTATAAAACCAATGAGTTAGTTGCAATAAAGATCTTTAATCGGAAACACCGCTCTTGTTCTTTTGGTTTTTGTCGTGTTGTTTTTGTTGTATTGCTCCTACAGTATATCCCAACCAATTCCTTTTAGCCACAACCGTTTCATAAAATTTTTCATTTTTACGATAGCTTTCGCGATCCAGCCTAATCGGTCAAAAATACGGGCTATATCTGATAGCACTTGTCTTTTGGTAATGTATGTGTCAAGGGAGGGTATTGAAGAACTGAATTTAAAGCAGTTATTTGTAGTGTCCCATAATAGCCAAGAGTTTTAATACAAAATTCACCGATAGGCAGTATTGTTGCGGCCTCTCTATTTTCCGGTTGAAGCGTATCTAAAAAGGCCGATGAATTAGATGAACACTTACGGAAGTCCATACCCGCGTTTTGAAGAATATAAGATACTAAATTTTTGACACAATTTGCTTCTTCGTAATTATGAAAACCACTCATATAATCGTCAACGTAAAAATCGTTAATAATACCAGACGCGCGAGGATACTTCGTTGAATTGTCTATTCCGATATGTTTAAGGACCTGTGTAGCCAGAAACGAAGCCGAAGCTGTACCGTATGTTACAGTGTTAAGCCTATAATCACGAAGCTCTTCACTAGGATCATTTCTCCAAACAATTTTCTGATAGTCTAAATCAGACTGATTGACGAAAACACAGCGATACATTTTACCTATATATGCTTTTACTGCAACTTTATATTTTCGGAATCGTATTACTCACGTTATCAAATCATGTTGAATCGTCCGTCCTACTAACAAAACATGATTAAGAGCAACACTATTACTCGATTTACACGAACCATCGAACACAACCCTTAACTTTGTTGTTGTGCTGGATGGTTTAATTACCGCGTGGTGGGGCAAGTAAAATGACGGATTATTAAGTTCATTTCGCGACACTATTGACATATGACCCAGCGCTTCATATACATGCATAAAATCTAAGTACTCGCGCTTAAGATCGTGGTTAGTGCGGAACCGTTTTTCCATAGTATGAAGCCTTTTTAATGCCGAATTTCGTGACTCCCCGAACTGCACTTGTTGACTCGCAAATAGTAAACTTACTACATACCTACCGTCCGACCGAACGTAGTGTGTAGAAACAAAATGTTTTTCAATGTTATTGACTTCTCCCGGAATTCGCTTAACGTCTTGAAATTATTCATGCTCATAAAAGCGTTTGAGGAGCACGTCGAGATCAAGGGACGTGTGATGTATTTTTAATTCGCGATGTTGGCTCACGTGAACATTACCAGCTATTACCCATCTAAATATCGTATATATCATCCTCGCCAATCAAAATATCGATTTTGCCTAGGCTGCAGTACTATTGATCAGCAAGATTGAGGTTGTCAAAAAAAGATCACTTGTAATAGAAGAAAGAATGTAAGCTTCTGTACAAAGCGACAAATCCTGTGCAGATGATAATAAGATTAGCTAACATTGTTGTGCTTTGGAAATGGAGTTATTCGCCAATACCTGCAATAGGCAACCTGGTATTCGATCTTCGTAAGTTAAGCCGTTTTACGCATGCTTCTGTAATTATTGTGGATGGTGATCCCGAATCTAGCAGTGCCCGGCACTGCTGCTGTTGATCATTTGAGTCTCTGACAAATAACATTATCATGGGCAGAAAAGTCGTAACATCGAATGGTGAATGCTGTACTGAATTCACTAAGAAATTTTTAGAACTGTCTTTCGAGGTACATGGTTAAACATCGGAATACCCGTGTTCTAGATGGACCAGCGGGTTGTGCTTGCAACCACAGATTCTACAGAAGTTACACTCTGACAGAAGGTGCTTTACACAAAGACAGTTAATACAAATTCGATTTAATTTTACAACTTCTATACGCGACGGTATGGGAAGACATCTAAACTGATTGCAAATGATGATACACAAGAAGAATATCCCACGGTACAATTTGGAGTTTTAAAGCCCGGAGCTTTTTTTTTATAACTTACGCGTGCCTAAGGGGTTAGATGCCCTTTTACTGTTGCCAGGGCGCCGGCGGAAAGGTAGAAGGAGGAGAAAGGAAAATTGTTTAGTAGTGGTTTGAAACTCAGGTGTGTTTGGTTTCGATATTGTGCGTTAATGTTTTCGTTAGTGGTGTTAAACAATTGTTTCATATCAGAGAGCGACGAATTTCTTAACGGTTGTTAATCTAAATGCGCGACTATTATTTTTGACTCATTTTTATCGTAATGTTCTTTAAGAATTTTCCACGCTTCTGCAAAATTTTCATTACTTGGCGGCAAGTGTTTTATTAGGGATGCCGCTTCTCCCCTTAACCTTGTTTGTAGGTATTCCATTTTTTCAATGTCGGCATTTGTACTTTTGTTAATAACTAACACAGAGAATAAATCTCTAAACCGAATCCACTCATCGTATTTACCGGAGAATTCGGGCAATTTTATTTCAGGTAGTCTTGGCGATTCGAATTTATTAATATTAATGGGTTTACAGTGGAACCAAAACCCTTTCGAATTCTCGAAGGGATTGCGACTCGCTGCCGTGGGTAAAGAGATTGAATTTATAGCGTGCACACTATAATAATGTAATCGTAGCGTATAAATATACAGCGGCTCGATCATACTCACACACTACATCCCTGCCTAGCAAAAAGGACTAACATACCTGCCTAGCAAAAAAGACTGACATCCCTGTTTTGAAAAGAAAAGAGATTAAGTTGTCGGGTTCGCGACCTTTTTGTCTTTCTATTCTTGAATTTGGCGACGAACGCAACGTTGTTAAGAAAAAGTAAAAATTGGCTTATGTTAGTAAAGTTTATTTATTTTAACAAGTTTTTTTATTGCGCATCGCAACAGCACAAATTGGTGACCCCGACGTGATAAAAAATAAATAAAAAAACGTGATACGAATTTAATCAAAACAAAAAAAAATTATAAGTATTTAAAAAAACCAACGCCAGAGTCATAGACATCGCCAGCTTCATCGCAATCAGGACTACGCAATCAAGAATAAGCAATATTTTCTGTACAAAGTACATACACATATTACTGTGTTACACAAGCTCTAACGTCATCGACATCACTATCGCCAGCACCAGGGCCAAAAATTGCCACAGCACCACACAGGTTCCAGACACTGTTCAACAGCACCACTAGTCCCATATGCTTGCCATATACTTTACATCAACTTTTTTTTTATACGAAGAACAGTGTAAAATAAATCAATCATTTATTACCAAATTTCAAATAAAATACTTTTTTATGAATAAAGTCATAGATATAATTTTTACTTATCATATATTCTAATTCTTACTATATTATATTAATTGCATTGTAAATATTCTTAGTGGGTAGAATTAAAATTTCAACATTCTTTTTCTCGCCTACGTTTGTGAATTTTCAGGGAGAACATCGCGATTCAAATAACGGGTTCGCTCAGTCGGTTACGTTTATACAGTCCAAAAAAATAATAAGCCGCCTGCGCAGGACAAATATGATCATTTAAAAAAAGTTTTACTCGAAAGAAATCGAGATAGCGAAGAAAAACGGTTAGACGCGCTGCTAAATAAAATGAACTCGGTGATATGAAACCTTCGGAACTGTTTAGGATAGGGTTACCACATTTTCCCAAGACCTCGTCGGGACATTTTGGTGAAAAGTAATTTTTATGGGTAATCAAGCAGAAACTGATGGCAACTTGGAAATTATTTAATCTATTAATTATTTATTTAATTACTACAAGATACATATATTTAGGAACCAAATACAAATATTAATTTTTATATTTATCAGATGATTTCACCTAAGACAATAGTAGTTGATTTCCTTTTACGAATTTATAAAATCTTCACAAGTCATGTTCAAATTAAATTTACATTGAAGAATAGCTTCCACCATGTCGATTCCCAAGCGATTCCGTTCATATATCCACTGCGCGGACATTAATGAAAATACGCGCTCCTCCAGTTGCGTTATGGCCGGGAATACTGAAAATGTATTGACAAATTTTCTTGAATTGATTAAGCTTGTGTGATGTTTTAGTCTCAAAAACCTTCACCCATCTTTCACTGATATTTTTTGTTTTCCATTCTTCACTTTCTGTGTTTCTTGCAATAATGGCCTTCAAGTGAATAAATTTATGAAAACAGTAATCGCTGTTAATAAATGCCCCCTTTTCGTTCAAATATAAAATTCTCTCCTCTATATTAATCCACTCCGGAACCTTGGTTAAATTCATCCAGTCGAATGATTTGAAATGATCCAATTGTGACACCCATTTCTCAATATAATCGATAGCAACACTGTAAAACTTTACCACATCCTCTTCAAATTTTTTTATTTCAGTTTTTAGATCGTGATTTGTTGTTTTAAGACCATGTACTAATTGCTTAGCCATCATACCAATAAAATTTGAGACTTTACTCCCTTGGAATATTTTTCTCAAATTATCAATCAGCTCCTTGACCTCAATGACAGTGGTGTCTGATTTTTCCATTTTTAATGTCTGCTTAAGAAAGAGAAAAGACTGGGAATGGATAAATGAAAAATAGACCTTCGCCAAAGGGTTTCTAAAAAAATCAATTAATAGATTCGGTGTATTTGTCTCATTCTCAAAGAATTCTTTCAGTGGTTCAAACATTTTTTAAATCATATCGATGGCTGGCATCAAGGAGAGACACCTGGTACGCGAATGAGATAATACTGTTTGGAATGAGACTTCTACAAATTCACAAAAAGTTTTAAGCCTCTCTGTTCTGACTGTATGGATTGAAAAATATTTGAAAATCTTAATGACAATTATTTCACAATCAATCGCTAGTGTATCTCCAGCTGATGATATTGAATTGTGTAATATGTGGACAGGACAACCCACGCCTTCTATTTCTTTATTAAGTTCTGTCTTTAATTTGTAAAACACATTGCACACCCCACTTCTTTGAGCTCCACCAAAATTTGTATTAGTATTGTCGCCACAGAAAGCCACTAACTTCTCAGAGGAAATATATATGTAGGTCGTTTAGCGATTTCAGACAATAATTAGTTATAGTATCTGAAGTTTCATCCTGTAGAGCTTGCAATCTAAGTAATTTTGTTTTTATACCTTCTTTCACATCAAAGAATTGAATCACTATCGGAAATAGTTTTTCTGCTTTGTAGTTACTTACATCGGTGCTGATTCCATAAAATGAGACAGATTCCAAATGCGAAACACACTGAGAGAGAGAATAAGGTGCCAGAATATGCTTAATGATAGCAGATGCTTTTGTTCGGGCCGTAGACTGTTTGGCTGCTATTTTTGAATCTTTATACATTAAAGAATCCAGTTTGCTCAAACAGTCCAGTGATTTAAATGATTGATGATGGTTGATGGTTGTGTGCTGTTGTCAGTTCATCTGCACATACTAACAAATGTTCACTTGAATCAGTTTTTACACAGAAACTGTCTATTTTGCGTGATGAGGATGCAGATGACATTTTAGTTTTGTGTCCAGTTGTCTCGTTATGATGCTTGATATCGCTTTTACCTCCGTGGCGCACGGAAATGTATATCTTGCAAACTGCGCAAAATGCTTCTTCGTTTGTCTTTCCCTTCTTAATAAAAGACCACTCTTTAGTGTAGTCATCGCTGAAATGGCATTCTCTTTTTGGTGGAGCCATTATTTACAATAATAAACACTTATTTTGAATTTCAAACGTCCATATGGACTTAGTTGGTCCGTTACCTCCCTCTCAAGGTTTTACTTATTTACTAACAGTAAAAGATCGATTTTCGTCCTGGCCTGAAGCAATTCCATTAAGAAATATGAATGCTTCCACGGTTGTGTCCGCTTTCGTTCAAAACTGGGTTTCCAGTTTTGGTATTCCCCAAACGATCACAACTAATCAGAGAACTCAATTCGAGTCCAGTCTTTTCAAAGAAATTTCTGAAACCCTCGGTACCAAGCGAATCAGAACTACTACGTATCATCCTCAGGCGAACGGATCGGTCGAACGATTCCATCGGAAACTTTAAAAATCACTTCACGCATACGACGATAAACAAAATTGGTATTCAAGCCTACCTTGGATACTTCTCGGTATTCGTTCTACAATAATTGATGACATTAACGTAACTCCTGCTCAATTATTGTACGGACAAAACCTACGTTTACCTGCAGAATTAATCGAACCAAAACCGCTGAATCCAATTGTAAAATCGTCTACAGCTCGCGAAATCATTCAAGCCATATCGCAAACTCGACCAAGTTCAAGTAGAAATCGTGAACAAAAATACATTTTCATGCCTTAAGACTTGCAATGTTTTGTACGTTTTTGTCCGTGACGATTGATTAATTTAAAAAAAAAATATTCACTTATCTTTGCCTATTAAATAAATCGTATTAAAATAAAACACTGAATGTACATATTATATAAAGGGTCCGCCATCTAACGTTTTTGTTTTCAACTAGCTTAGCTAAGCTTACTAGCTTATTTTGTGAATAAGCTTGAAACTTAGCTCATGTCTGAGTTGACAGATAATTAGTTTTATCCTTCCGCTGAACGAATATGGTTGTGTATACGCTTGAACAACGCTGGAAAATCTTGTCTGTGATCGACTTAGAGAAGATGCCGATTTTGCCAAAAAAATTATCTTTTCAGATGAAGCTCATTTTGATCTTGGCGGGTATGTAAACAAGCCAAATTGTCGCATTTGGGGCACAGAAAACCCGCACGCATACACTGAAAAGCCGATACACCCAAAACGAGTCACTGTTTGGTGCGGATTTTGGTCCAGAGGCATAATTGGGCCATTTTTCTTCGAAAATGAGCAAGGAGTGGCCGTTACAGTCAATGGCGATCGTTTTCGGGCCATGTTGAACCAATTTTTGTTTACAAAAATTGAAGAGGAGGATATTGGCAACATTTGGTTTCAACAGGACGGTGCTACGTGCCACACAGCCGAAGCTACACTCGATGTTTTGCGCCCTGATTTTGAAGATCGCATTATCAGCCGCAGAGCTGATGTCGTTTGGCCACCTCGGAGCTGCGATTTGACACCGTTGGACTATTATTTGTGGGGTGCCGTAAAAGATAAGTGTTACGCCGACAAGCCAGAGACAATTGACGCTTTAAAGGACAATATTCGTGAAGCCATTGGTGAAATACAGCTGCACACCATCGATAATGTGCTTACAAATTGGACCGATCGTGTAGGCTACTGCATGGCCAGCCAAGGCAGTCATTTGAATGAAATTATTTTCCGTTATTAACCGGAAGGATAAAACTAATTATCTGTCAAATCAGACAGAAGCTACGTGTTACCATTCCCGAAATAAGCACTAGTTGAACAAAAAAACGTTAGATGGCGGACCCTTTATATCATATACATCATTTGCCTATCGAATAATTTTATTAAAGTAAAATACTCATTGTAATACCCATGTAAAAAAAAGAAGAACAACTTATTATTATTGGATCATTGTATTAAAGATAAAATACTCACTGTACACATAAATATGAAAACATGTAAAAATTAAATTAAATTTAAACTTTTGCTCTACATCCCTGCCTAGCAAAAAAGACTGACATCTCTGTTTTGACAAAAAAAGAGATTAAGTTGTCAGGTTCGCGCCTTTTTTGTCTTTCTATTCTTGAAGTTGGCGGCGAACACAACGTTGTTAAGAAAAAGTAAAAATTGGCTTATGTTAATAAAGTTTATTTGTTTTAACAAGTTTTTTTATTGTGCATCGCAACAGTACAGTAATAATAACCAATTTCGATTGGCGAGCTTGTAAATTGGGAAGTGAAAGATTTGAATGAGTTGATTGGCAATATGTGTCAATCCTCGTGATTTGTCCTTTGATGGGCGCACGTTGTCGTTTCAATAATTCCATGATTGATCCGCAAATTCATGAAACATCCGCTGCTCGATAGGACCAAATTTGTATGCGTTAAAACCACGAGACTTCTGAATTTTTAAATAAACTAAACTTTTAAAGAAAAAATAAAGTCATATAAACTTTCACCAGTTTTATTGATTTCCGATCTAAAACAAGGTGGTTGAAAGACTAACCAAAAAAAAAAGACAAAGCAAATGAACAAATCAGAATGAAATAACATATGTACGAGTATGTATTATTTTACTTTCGGTGATGCCAAATTTGGTTAAGAGGCGAGCAAAGTGTTTTGAAATAGAGATAGTGGCAGATGAAACCTAGAGGTGTTAACGTCTATTCTCATTCCGCCGAAGTAAGTAACTTATTCCAGAATATTCCGCGCCCTCGGCCAAGGGGTCATAAAAGCGGTGGACTTTCATGTTGCGCACTGTGTGTGGTGTTAACTATCCGGCCACGAAAAATAGCTCACTGTTGCGAAGCAACCAACAGCCTGGTAGGAGGGCGAATCTGCTGTTAACCACCCTGCAAAATAAAAACAAGTCAACGGCATTCGAATCTGCACATAGAGTTTTCGAAACTTGAACAGACTGCGTGCAGCCGAACAACAAGCGGAGGCCGCAACCTCTCGATCTGTTCTATACAACCAACATCAAGTGCTGAAGACTACTGTCATCGATGCCACCCGACCAATTCTACGAAAGCTACAGTTTGCTGAAGAGCGCAGGCAAGCACAGACAGGTAGGGAAAGAACTCGTTTATGAAGCAGCACTGCCTAGAGAACGAGAGCGGCCTAAAAGCATCGGTTTCTCTGATGGAAAAGAAGAAGCATACGAAGCACGGAACAGAGCATTCAGACAAAGAACTAGTCCCATGTACTCTTCGTCCTTTCAGTCTTTCGTTCAGAAAGATGAGTAAGCGTTTCAGTGATAAAGTGCCTACAATACATTACCAGCACACATCACATCAACGCCAAACTTCTGCACCCTGATGTGAGCATAAGCTGGACATTCACAGAGGTAGTGCTTCGCGGTGTTGTCATCACTTTCACAGCAAACGTCGTAAAATATTGTATCACTTATGCCAGAACAAAGTGTAGTGCCCTGTCACGACAGCAGTAAGAAGCCTGCAGTCTTTCCTGCTGAGGAACAGCAGGTCGCTGATCTCTTGGAGACATCGGGAAGCATTCGTTTAGTCTGACTGCAACCTGGAGAGTCATACCGGACACTGAAAAACTGAAACCATCGATGATTCGAATGGATTGTCACAATACTAACTTACTTACCTAACGGGCTCCCAACCCGTGAAGAGTCTCTGCTTGTGACACCGCAACCTGCCAGTTCGTAAAAGCATCCTGGCATTCGCTAATCTTTGATCTTTAAAGCGGAGTTTCGGTTTTACTGTTCGTTTCGAGCCTGAGGGCTGTGATTCGAAGATTCCCTTAGCTGGATCATACCTTTACATCAGCGCAACCCAATGCAGTCGATGTATCTTGGCTTTTCGAACTACATTCACAGTTCTAGAGTTCGTTGTTGTATATTCTTTGCCATTCGCCTTCTTTGCAAATTGCACAGCAAATTCGACGAAGGATCTTTCTTTCAAAGGTACAGAGTGCTAGGTTCACTTTCCTGCTTATTGTCCAGCCCGCGGCACCGAGTGCAAAATTGGTTTTTTTTTTTTTTATGCATTTTATTTCTATAACTTAAATTACTCTCTTATATGCTAAACAAAAAACGCTTAAAAATTAGCTTACTTAACTTAAAAAATAATCTTATTGTAACTTACTGGCCCCATGCGGGCACTCTAAATTAAACATAATACTTAATCTATGTCTTTCGACGTAACTTACAGTCTAATTTTATTTTTATTTTAACATTTATTAGAACTAAGAAAATGAAAGAAAAACTTAGTGCCTGGACTTTTTTTTTTATCTATAAAAACTTAAAACTAAAACTTTATAGACTACCTAAAAATAAATTTTAAACTACTTAACCTACTTACGTCTAATACATACACATACATATATATATATATATATATATTTACATAATACCTATATACGTAATATATAAGCATATGTATATATACATTTTTTTTTTGTGTTTTTGTATATTTTTTTTCTTAACACCTAACTTAAACCTACCTAGAACTATGTAAGCCGGCCATGGCTAAAAAAAAAAAAAATTGGCTGGCCCACCTTGCTTCACATGAAGCTAATTATCACTGGAGGAGTTCGACGACGAAGCATCCTCCCCTTCAACAAGCCACCAAAATTGTTGGTGCTGCCGAGCGACATCCCTCATGTCGCGACTCCCTACCGCCCTACTGAACCGGAGACGTTGCCATTTTTTTCGACAACCTGGAATTTCTTATGAACATTTCGCTCCAAATAATGTACACCTTATAACGTGGATGAAACGGGCATTTCCGTTGTCCCATCGAAAATGCCTTAAGTACTTGCAAGTTGGAGCATTAACTTCAGCTGAAAGAGGTTCTTTGATAACTTCAACATTGTGCATTTGTTCCTCTTATGTTCATCTTTCCATCAGGCTGGGTGCAAACTAACTTATTTACAAAGTGGTTCAAATACTTTTTAAAATCAGTCAAACCATCCTCATCGTCACCGGTGCTGCTTATAATGGATGGGCATACAAACCACACCAGGAATATAGAATTTGTGGACCTTGCAGGAACAATTCATGTGCACCTTCTATCGATTCCTCTGCATTCGAACCATAAAATACGGTCGCTTGACAAAACTTTCATTGGACCCTTAAAAAAGTACTTGACTGAGGACATTCGACGATGGGTCATCAATAACACAAAAGCCTTAACATGCTACGACATAATTGAGCTATTTGGTCGAGCCTTCCTTAAGACTCAGACTCGAGAGATCGCAGTTAATGGTTTTTCTCCAACAGGAATATGCCCAATTGTTAGAAATATCTTTCAAGACCACAATTTTTTAGCAGCAGAAGAAGTTGATACAACAGAATCTCAACCTAATGTAGAGAATCTTGCGCCTACCAATCCATATGATATTGAGGGGGACACGCAGATGGAACCAGATCAATGTACCATCAACTTCAGCTGGGATAAGATCTATTTCGGAAATAATGAAATCCAAACCTCCAACTTTTTCTGAAACAAACTCAAATATTGAACAATTAAAACATTCAGATAAATCGGAATCGCAGGCTTCGGCAACTATTTCTATTTCAAATCCATCAACGACCTTTTTTACTCCAAATGAAATTTCTCCTATTCCTGTCCGGATTAAAAAAACTTCGAATCGTGGACGAAAACGAGGAAAATCTGAGATCATTTCATCATCGCCTTATATAATGTCTCTAGAAAAATCCGTTAAATTAAAGGATGAGAGGGAAAAGAAACTAGGACCTAAACAGGATATGATGACAAAAGACGCATTAAAGAAGAAGGTAGAAATATCATCACACAGACCTTAATGTAATAATTTTAATGCATCTTAAACTTTAATTTCAGAAGGTTCTTACGAATCTGATGTTGGGAGGCGAACAGATCATACCGAACAAAAAGAAACGCATTCGCAAAGAACAGTCTTCTCCATCAGAAAGTCATGACAGTAATTTCATTCTAGACGATGGTTCCGACATTAGTCCCGATAGAAATAATCAGGCAGATGCTCAATGCATCCACTACTCGAGCTTATTCTCTGAAGATAAGGGAGGCGAAGACAATATGTTGTGTGTACAATGTGGGCACATGGCCCAACAATTTTCAAGCGGATCTTTAGCCCCGTTCCAAATTGAACTCGTTCAATGGCCAAAAGCGCACCCACTGCATAATTCGTGGCCTTTCACCTTTTCTTGTTAAACTGAGTCGTGTTTTCTGGCTGAATTGCTGCTAAAGCTTCTCTTGCTTGGTTGAGCTGTTCAAGCCTCTCGTCTTCATATTGCTTCTGAAATTCTTCTTCTATTAGTTTCGTTATTTCAAGTTCATTACCTATCTTCATCTTTGTCCCGATCATTAGTTGGAATAGCGTTGTTTTAATAGCTCGGTGGAACGTTGAGCTTATTACCCTCTGCAGTGGCTTCAAATATTGATACCATTTTTCAGGACAAGCTAATGAAAGTTTCGTTAACATTGCGATAACGATGGTATGAGGCCGCTCCACCTATCCATTGTCACGTGGGACGCCAACTGTAATTGCATGAACCTTTACATTATGGCCAGTACAATATCCTTGAAAGTTGTTTGAGGTAAAAGCTCCTCCTCTGTCGGTTATAAGGTTGTGTGGATAGCCAAACTTCTCAGCCACAATCTCCATCTTTGCAATGATCTCCTTTTAACCAAGGCTTTTTGTTGCAAAAAAATGCTAATATGTAACGGTAGCTTTTTTTCGTGTCTTGCATCGGTCTTAAATGTTCGACATGTGAGGTTGCTAGTGGTGTATCGCTTTTAGGGATTGGATGAAGCAGCTCCTCTGCTTTCCCACGCTTTCTATATGCCAACATACATTTCACTCAACTGGATACACACCGTTCTATGCGTCGGTCCAGATTAGGAGTGAAAAATTCTTTTTCTAGAATTACCTTCATATTCTTAGCTCGAAAATGACCTCTTTCGTGAGCTTCTCGAATGATGGAGCACCCCATGGATTCTGGAACGATAAAAAGAGTATAATTGACAATATTTTTACATAACAAACCCTGTTGGACTCTGAAGTTCTTATAAGGTCCATCCTTAAGTATGCTAAGAACCGCACTCAAGCCCTCGTCCTTTCGCTGCGTATCTGCTAGCTTCCTAAGAAAACTCTTACCGTCTCTTAGGCACATAACTGCTGAAACTGGGTTGCGGCTTAAGGCATCCACATGTCTCATGCCGGTCCATGCGCGGTGTTCTACCCAAAACTCGTTCTCCTCGAGGAGAAGTATCCACCCGGTTACCCGCGTTGATAGATCTCTCTTCTTCATAGTACATTCAAATGCCTTGCAGTCAGTTACCACCTTAAAACTTTGTCCTATAAGGTATATCCGTAACTTTTTCACGGCCTCGGTCACTGCCAACACCTCTAATTCATAGCTGTAATACTTCTTTTGAGCGTCCTTAGTGCTCCTGCTCATATAGTAGACGGTATGAAGCGCATTGTCCTCATCGTCACATTGAAGTAAAACAGCGTCGAATCCCTCCATGCTGGCGTCTATGTGAAGTTCTGTAGTGCTGCCGTATTTGAAAATGCTCAATACCGGTTTCGTTGAAAAAGCAAGTTTTACATTTATGGCAGATAATTCCTTCTGTGAGAGTTCAATCCGTGATCGTCCACCTGTTTTGAGCAACTCTGACAACGGCCTTGCTCTGATTGAGAAGTTAGGAATGTACTTTCTAAAATACCCAGCCAGACCCAGGAAACTTTGCAGCTCCTTAATAGTCGTTCCTCCTTAAACACATCTACAATACCCTGTGAGTAGGTGACTAGGTCTCCTTCTTTGTTTGGAAGAGCCTGTTTTCCGAATTTGAATACGACTGCCAGTTTGGTTTTCTTATAGAACTTGCGAACCGTTCCTGATCCTATCGACCGTATTTCCTGCATCGCAGTAATGCCTGACTTGTACTGCGCAGGGACGTTTTCTAGTTTTTGAGTTGGTATACAATGTACGCATATTCTAGGAGCAGGTTCTTAATCATTGTCCATTGTCGTTCCGGTTTGTATTGCCCTTTGAGGGTTAATTAAACCCGAGGCTTTTTGTGAGTCTCTCATAACTACACCTTTTTTTTGGGCAAGAGCAGTTACCCCGTCATGGAACTCCAAATCTTTGGGGTGGGTCCATTTACTCACTCCTCGAACGGAAGAAGCCGGGATTCCCGATCCTTACCTTTGAAGGCAAATGAGTAATAAGCACTTTTCAACAAATAATAAAGAGACCATATGTAACAACCTCATCATCCGCGCCCTATTTTACGGTGTAGAAGACGGGCGTTAGTGAAGGTGAGTGAAGATCTTGGTCGGTCTTTTGATCTTGCTGGCATTGATGGAACTTGGGAGGAGGAGATTTAAGGGCGAAATCTGACCTGGTCAGAAAAGCGCACTTTAGTCGCCTAAGATGGCTAAGCCTTGTAGAGGGAATGAACACTAACGCTCGAGCACAAAGAGTTTTTGATTTCAACCCGGAGGCACAACGCAGAAGCGCATTATTTCGCTTAATTTGCCGCCAAAATCGTGCCATTTAACACCTTTGGTCTATTCTCTGTGGAGATATGTGAAGCCGCTAGTCTACGCTGAAAAACTATAGAAGGACTTTTCGGAAGCCAATATTCCTGCGTTATTGCCGATATACCGGCCCAGTAGATCGAAAAAGTGTTTGAAAGGTGGACAATTAAGTTGAGCTTTATCTAAACCAGTCGCAGTAACATTATGGCCGAAATAATTCTTAAACATTTAAGGCTTAAAGTTATCTTTCCAATAAAACGAATACGGTAGTGATGGCGTCATGACAATTAACATCAAGTAGGTGTGTTACGAGTAGGTAGGCCAAAATGTCTTGCTGTACAGAGTTTTAAAGCCACCCAGAATGGTTTTAGTATGAGGATATAAGAATGGAATTCTTTAAATATACCCAGACCATAGTATCTAAGATGTTAAAAGTCGAATTGCTGTCAAGGTAGTTACTTCTCTAAACAACGCAGCTACGCACAATTTGCATGTGGCTGTTTACTTTCAAAGAATTTATTTTCAATAAAAGTTGGAGAGGCACTGTTGGGTGTGATTGGTGACAACCTGACAAAATGACTAAAACTCAGAAGGTACACCCTACCTAATGATTGTTGAATTCAGCTACTCTTTTTTTATTAAAAAAACTGTATTAGAAATAAACTTTTCTACTCCGTCATTTCGCTGCAATGAAAATAAACAAATTATTTGTCTAGAATTTTGAATATGAAGTAGAGCAATGACATATTGTAGTTAGGTTACGCACCCGCAATGTAGGTTCGTGTATTCGCTAGATTTATGCCTAAACCAATTTGGAACAAAAAGCTTTCATCGTAGCACTGCCAGCAAAGCGGATTGCTTTTTAAATCGATAATTGGAGGTTGAAGTGATGAAGTGATCATTATAGGCATGCGGTTAAAAAAGTTTCTAAAACATTGGCTTCTAAATGTGAAAGTGAAAGCAAATGAAAGGAGCGTTAGTTAGATTATAATTTACAATCATTGAGACTGGGTTGGCAAAAGTTCACTTCACAACTTGAGTAAAGACAGTCTTATAAACCAAGTGCCTACCTAGCTTCATTGCTCTGCTCTTTTTGGCAGCCAAACACTTTGTTTCTTTGTCTCTCTTGATTGTAGATTTTGCCACTTATGCCTCAAGAACAATGTACGAATGTATCTTGAAAATGGATAAAAGAGCGTATTCTGTTTTTATATAAACATATACTCGTATGTACTCGTATAATACAAGAAACTGAATTTATATTCCTTAAACCAATTTATTTAATTTATATAAAAAACCTTCAAGTATTCTCTACTGAAACTAATACAATTTCCTAATCATTTATTCCACTGTTCAAAACACCGGGGTCAACAATTGGAGTACAGATAATGTTGTGTGAACAGGGGCGTTATAGTGGTGGAAAAACCTGTCGCACTACTGCCACAAATCATATAAAAAGCCTGCTTATCTGTCTAAATCTGTGGAACAAACTCTCAATAGACGACTCCTATCACATCAAAAAATAAGAATTGTTATTTTGCGGTGACGCGAACTTGAATTCTTCAACTGGCTTGATTGTTGATTCGTTGCAGGGATCATTTCAGTATTCTCCACAGCATAATTCCATGGACCTTGTTTTTGTGTATTAGTCAGCAGTCCAGGCACGAATTTGACAGCGGCTCAGATGTAAATACGTAACGTGAATTTCGTCGTGACGTCGGTCGTCAACATGGATTCAATGTGCAGGCAATTCCTCACACTGTGGAAAAGTTTGAGCCTGAGCACACTTTTTTTAGATCTTAAGCAACCAACCAGACAGAGATTGGTGCGAAATGAAGAAAACAGAGACGCCGTAGGGGCCAGTATAGAAAATGACCCAGAAATGTCGATGTAGCGCCGATCAGCTGAATTGGGCATAGCCAGAGAGTCAACCCGTCTTATTTTGCGTTTGGATTTGGGCTTACATCCGTATAGAATTGTGCTGATGCAGGAATTGAAGCCGAACGACCACAGACAACGTTAGTTCCATTTTTGGCTCAGCGGCTATGTCAACAAGCAAAATTGCCATTAATGGAGCGGACACAATCCACAAGTGTTCGACCATGCATCAATGCATCCACAAGATTGACTGTTTGGTGCGGTTTATGACATGGCGGCATCGTCGGACCTTATTTCTTTCGAAATGAGGAAGGGACACCATTACCGTCATGTTCTCAGGTATAGAGCCATGTTAGCCGATGTTCTGTAGTTAGAGCTCAACATAATCGATATATTCGAGCTGTAGTACTAACAAGATGGCGCTACATGCCATACAAGCGACGTAACGCTCGAAATTGTGAAGAAATTAGGCGACTGGGTCATCTCACGACGAGCGTTCATCAATTGGCCGCCGTAATCAAGCGATTTGACACCACTCGATTATTTTCTCTGGGGCTACGTCAAGTCCTTGGTGTACGCTAACAAGCAAACCACTTTGGACAAGCTCGAGGCCTACATTCGACACGCTATTGGCGGAATAACGCCGCACATATTGGACCAAGTCATCAAAAATTGGATCGACCGCTTGAAGCATTGTCAGCAAATCCGAGGCGGTCATTTGAATGATGTGCTATTCTACACATAATGGCATGAACGTAACTTCAAAATAAAGTCAGAATCAATGTTACGAGTATATCTCATACCGTTGTTGTTTTGTTTAAATTTTTTTTTTCTATCGTTTTTATCTGGTAACCCCATATAAAATATCCAGAGGATCGGTTCGCATTAGATCACCGAAATCAAGCAGATGGAGACCACATGGGAACTCGGTACACCGCGTGCTTGTTGACAAACGCCACATGGGCATAGTACCCCGGCGTAAAATCCCGGACTTTACAAATTCATTTGTATCGATCCCTCGAAAATAATAAAATAATAATAATAATAATATCCATCCACCACACATAAGTTCGGTTGCTTATGAATAACCCCTCGTAAGATATTAACTTGACAAGCAATACCAATCAAAAGACACATAAATACAAGCTATTATATCGGACAAGATCAGCTTTTTAGGCGGTGTTCCAATAATACCGAAATACAACCTACCTTTCAATGTCCTAAAGTTACCTAGAGCATGTCTTCAAGTATGTTGCAAGGAGTTATAATGGGTGATTTTTTAAGCGGTTGGTTTTTTGTCAAAAAAAAACTGGAAAATTGGAAAAGTGTATACAATTTTTATTTGAGTTTATAAATTGATGCTTGTCATTTACTTTTCAAAGATTATTTAATGTAAATGTTAACAACGACTACGTTTTAAGTGGTCCATACGGAGTGTCCAATATTGAATCACTTTCGAGCATATTGGCTGGTATCTCGCTAATAACACGTGCAATGTTGTCTTCATATCGTTGTTGTCTTTATCGGCATAAACGAGCAATTTTACGTCTCTCCATAAATAATAGTCTGAAAGCGTAAAATCGCAGGATCTAGCCTACCAATTCACCGGTCCAAAATGAGAGAAAAATTTCATTCCTCAATTGATCCATCGATTCGCGTAATGTGTGGCATCACACGTCATCCTCTTTCTGAAACCACTTGAAACCACATGTCGACCAGGTTCAGCTCGTGCATTTTGGGCAAAAAAAAAAATCGAAATCATTAATTGATACGGTAACGATGTACTCACGGACATCGTTGAAAAAATACGGGCAAATGATTCCGCCGGAATATAAACCGTATCAAACAGTACATTTTTCCGGATGAATTGGCAGCTCTTGTATTGTCTGCTAAATATGGCAGTTTTTATTAGCATACTCGTTTAACCAGAAATGAGCTTCTTCGCTGAAGACAAATTTACGATAAAAAAGTGGCTTTTCTAAGGTCTACTCAACGAAAATTCGACGCTGTAGCAAGTCGTTCGACTTCAAACACACGAGTTGATTTTGTAAAGTTTTAGACCAAGATCCTTACGTAAAATCTTCCACATTGTCGAGTAAAACAATCCCAATTGCTGCGAACGACGACTAATGGACAAATCACGGCCTTCATAAACTCTGGCGGATATAGCAGCAATATTTTCCTCTGTACGCAATCTACGCATACAGTCCAATAGCGTGAAATTGGTGAAATTGGTGCGGAATTTGGTTACTATGGTTTGAATGGCTTGCTCAGTAGGTCGATTATGATGATCGTAAAATGGTCAAACGTTCGAAAAATTAGTTTGCAAATGCATTCTGTTTGCTATATATGCAGCTTAGATTAAGATTTAATCTATACATGCATCTGTATTGTCGGTAGCGTCATGCCTTGTGTATAGAAAAATGTTTAATATTTATGTATAATCGACGATTAGTGCACTTGAAATAAGCTCTTAGTCAGTTACATAAAAGTGAAGTTGTTCTCTTCTCCAGAAGGAGAAAGTTTACTGGTTCGGCTTATCCAGTGTTTCGTTTGGGTGTTATTCTGGATAGCAAACTTACTTAGACTAAAGTCGCGTGAACCACCTCACACCGCGCAATTGTCTTCCTGGCAATGTAACGTAGCTCAAGGTGTCTTATATTGTATAAAACTCTAGTAACTATATTCATCACTGATTTTAAACAACTGAACGGTTTGTCTTGGCTTCACGAGGGCTTTCTCTAGTACCCTGTATCTATGCTCACCCATCTTGATGCTCATATCATAGGATTACCTCTTAAAGTTATCGCCTGCCCTTAAATGTTCTTTGGCACAACTCGCATTTAAAACTGCAATGATGCAATGACACCAAAACCCCCATATTTCGAAAATGCGGAGTTGACTTTTCCTTGCAATCAGAAATGGAGTTCTGCAGTTTGCAGTTTGTTTTTCACGAATGGCTCGGAAACCGATCAAGAATGTGACGTGCACCTGTCTTTCAAGCGATGCAATGCGCAATTTTATTGGCAATGAACTCTTTTGTGAAGAGTAGATGGAAGGGTGAAATATTTACATCTGTAGCAATAGCCATCTGCGTGGAAGGCCGTATAGAACTGTTTCGCCATTTTTAAGCTAGTTTGAATAGTTAGGGCATCTACTGACAGCTATGTTTCTTGTGAGTACAATTATAGATAGTGTGACCCTCGAGAATGCAGACGAACCAAATGAATTTTCATGGGATTTATAAAATGCACAGATGTTGTGAACGCCGATACTGTTATCACTTCATCACCGAAATATTGTTTTATCTTTCCACGAAAGGCTAAAAGATTGCATAATGACGTACAATGGAATGGTTATTTCTGACAGAAAAAGGTCATTCGACTCTGACTACACTACACATTGTAGATGTACTTGCCCTCTGACTGATCAGCCACTACTTGTGGAGTCACCTGCCCGCAGTTGCTTGAGCGACGTGGAAGAGTAGGAGTACATATAATCAGTCTTGGATGTATCTAAATGGAGAAAAATGCTGGTGATACATATAGTTGAGGTAGTAAGCCCCGGAGATAGTGTTGCTCCTTGAATTCATTGCTCGTGCAATGTGTTCTCGAGTCAGCTTAATGACGAAAGTGTCCGCACTTATAAAATTTTATGAACTCCCCTCTTTTTGCGCTGTACAAGCGAAGACAAAGCCAATATCCCAAGGTCTCCATACCTTGACCGTGTTGGTCTACGATCGAAAACTTTAGCAAATTCCTTCTAGTTTCCGTATTCCAGACAAAGGCGGCCTATTTATTATCGAAGTCACGTGGCAAGATTAAAGTTATGATTTGATTGTGTCGCTGTTGACAGTACATGGTACAGACCGTTGTTAATGTCAAATATTGCAAGACATCATCCACTTTGTGTAGAAGGTCCTTTCTCTAAAGACGTTAATATGCCATTTTACTGTCCATTTTCGATCACAAAGAAGTTATCTTCATTGACAGCTTCTCCTGGATTTACACCTGCTATTAGCAATATCTGTTCATTTTCCGTTCGTTTGGTTCATACATAGATACAAAAGCGAGCCTTTACTCCGGAATATTTTATTTATTTGCAGGAACACGAGTAGATTGCTGTAGTTAATAGCCATTCGGGTTGTATTTGTAGAATGTAAAAATACAAGCTTATAGAGGTCCTGAATTAACCATTTCTCAATATTTTAAGGTTTTTGATCAACAACTTCAGCATCATGACTTCCGAGTAATGTTTGTCATTAAACTGACTGTACAAAATGTTTAGGCTTGATTTCGGTTATCGAATGGAAACTGATGCATTCAACTATAAACAGAAATAGGAAACCGGCACGCTTCAATTGAAGGGATTAGTTCCCTTAATAATTCCTGTGCTGAAGACGTCAGTTCACTAACGGATAATATTAATCAATGCAAAGCGCAAGGATTTTTTATAACTACCAAGCGTATCCAGAGCCAGATATTTGATACTAGACAATCCACTATTTCCTTTGCTCCAAACTGTGGATTGTCAAAAATCGCAACCCAGGAACATAGGAACATAGGAATACGTAGCAACGGAACATACTCGTATGTACAAATTGTGTGTAGCAAAACAATCGTTCTGCGACTTTACCAACGTACATATCTAGGGTACGTCACTACTCTTTGTAGTACCGATAATAAGCTGCGCTGGTTTGCTCGTAGAAGTTAATACATCTTTATGGATGTAGTACTTAAGAAGTCATCACTGCTACTAATATAATGGGGAAGATTTTGTGAACAGGTGCCCACGTAAGATACTCTGCTATTTTGAACTGAACCAATCTTTTAATCAACAGATAACAATAATAAATATCACTACACAACGAAAAAAGAAGATACATCCTTAGGCAGTAAAATAATTCCATAACACGGCATTCAGTAGAATTCGCTTGCGCGCTTGTTATTTGCTTCATTTTAAAAAATTGTTTCCACAGTGCGGTATAAAAAGGTAGAGAAAAACTAAGCTTAATAACTGGTGATAATGTTGTTGTTGAAGGTGTTTGCGATGTGCGCGTTAGACTTTTGAAGAGAGGTCACGAGTTTCAGATGGAGTTAGTTGTGGTAAAGTCTGAAAACAAATTTAACCCTTTACTTGGAAGATCGTGGTTGGATTTACTTGTTCCAAATTGGCGCGGTTACTTCTCCAATTGTGTTAGTGGGGGCAATATTGAATATATAGGTGCTGAAGTTGAAGTTAACAATTTGTATGACGTTAAGTATTATAAGAGTAGATTTAGCAACGTATTTTCCGAAAACCCAGAGAATTGCACTCTCGAGCATTTCGAAGCTGAAGTAGTTTTGAGAGACGATGCAAGACCCATATTCTATACACCATATACAGTACCTTTGGTCTGCGTAAAAGTGTAGAGCAAGAGCTAGATCTGTTGGTTGCAAAGGGAATTTTGGTGCCACTTCGGCACAGTGAGTGGGCTTCTCCTACAGTGCTAGTGCCTAAAAAAGATGAAAAATTGCGTATTTGCATCAACTGCAAAGTCACAGTTAATAAGTTTCTTGAAACACAACATTATCCTATACCAAGAATTGATGAGATTTTAGTAAAACTCAAAGCTTGTGCATGGTTCTGTGTTCTTGATTTGTCAGAGGTGTATCAACAAGTAAAAATTTCGGAAAAATCCCAAGAATGTCTCACGATCAATACTCATAAGGGTTTATTTCGTTCCACCCGCCTAGTATTTGGTCTAAAATCAGCACCTGCTATTTCCCAATAAATTATAGATCAAATTCTACTGAGGTTAGATGGTGTTACCGGGTATTTGGACGATATTATTGTAGGAGCAGAAACCCTGGAGGAGTGTGTACACAAACTTGAGGGAGTTTTAAGTAGACTAGACTAGTAGACTAATATAATATAAGAGTGAATGAAAGCAAGTGCAAGTTCTTTAAAGAAAAAGTATAATATCTAGGTCATGCAATTTGTAAGGAAGGTATTAAACCAATGAAAGCAAAACCAGAGGCAATCAAGAATGCGTCTGCACCACACGATGTAACTAGCCTTAAATCATGTTTAGGATTACTAAATTTTTACGGCAAATTTATGCCTAGATTATTACATGAACTCAGACCGCTGTATGAATTATTAAAAAGAAACCATAGATTTGTTTGGACAAGCGACTGCCAACTAGCTTTTTAGAAGAGCAAGGATTTGCTGCTAAGCAACCAGCTTTTGGTACATTTCGATGCAAGCAACAAACCAATGCTGGTTTCATGCGATGCCAGCCCTTACGGTGTAGAGACTGTGCTTTCACATATTATTGAAGGTGACGAGCGCCCGGTATTGTTTGCGTCGTCCACATTAAGTGAAGCTAAGAGAAGATATTCGCAGCTTCATCGCGAGACTTTAGCGATTGTGTTTGCTGTGCGAAAATTCCATCGCTATTTATATGGCAACAAGTTTATTTTGTACAGTGATCATAAGCCATTGCAAGCAATTTTAGGGAACAACAAGCACGCTCCAGCAGTAGCAGCGGCGCGATTGCAGAGGTGGGCGATTTTTCTGGGACAATATTCATATGAAATCAAGTACAAAAAGGGCGCAGACATAGGGCATGCAGATGCACTCTCCCGATTGCCGTCTGAAAAACCAACAGGCGAAGAATCTTTTATGATTAGTAATTTAAATGTCCAAGGCCGTCTGTCGGAGTTCCAACTAGATTTTCGGAAATAGTGCATGAGATTGAAAATGATAAAGTTCTGCAGGAAGTACTAAAATATGTTATGTGAGAGAAAGTTGGCCAAACCGAAAGTATTTTGATGAAATAGGTTGTTATTTTAAACAAAGGAATTCTCTATCTTGTGAACAAGGAGCCTTGTTATATGGGAACAAAATAGTAGTTCTGTGTACAATAAGAAAAAGAGTACTTGAGTAACTGCATACTGGGCATCCTTGCATTGTTCGACTGAAAATTTTCGCACGTGGTCATCTTTGGTGGCCAAAGATTAACGAAGATATAGAAGATTATATTCGGGCTGTGCAGTATGTGAGTCAACTCAAAGTAGGGGTTCGGAAGGAGGTAAAATAGAATGGCCGAAAACATTTTACCCCTACGAACGAGTACATATAGACCTTTTTCAATTAGAAGGCGTTGATTTCCTAATCCTAGTGGATCATTTTTCGAAGTGGATTGAGGTTGCCATTATGAAAAATTTAACAGCGTTATCAGTCATAAAACAGCTATTCGAGTTGGTTTGTAATTTACGGTCTTCCTAAAGAGATAGTTTCGGATAACGGTCCCCCTTCACGTTTTTGAAATTTTGTGAGGCAAATGGCATCGTTGCACTTAAGAGTCCTCCTTATCATCCCGAATCAAATGGGATGGCGGAAAGGGGTGTTCAAACGATAAAAGGTAAAAAGGTACTCTAAAAAAGTTTCTCGTGGAATATAGACCAGAATGCGATTTGCGAAAAACCCTAAACGCAGTGTTGTTTAACTACAGAAACACACCAACAACAACAACTAAAAAGTCGACATACTTTTCGCGTACAAGCCAAGAACTATAATCGACCTTACAAAACCGCAATGTGAAGACAAAGATTATAAAAATAAAAAAGAAGATAGTAGTAATGAAGATGTACAATCTGATAAAAATTATAATGAATGGAAAGAAAGTGTTAAGAAGTTTAATCCCAACGCAATTGTTTTGTACAAATGTGAATTTAAAAACTATCTGAAATGGATGCCGATACGACTTATAAGAAAGCTTAGCCTAGTAAGATATCTAATAGAAAAAGATGAAAGGTATTTACTAGCTCACATAAATTAGCTTAGAAAAACGCATGCAAGAAGATTTAAATTTGCTAATTTTAAAAATTATTATTACCAAAATATAGAAGAGAAAAATGATAAAGAGCATGTTCAAACAGACAATAGTCCAATAGCCCGTAGGCTAAGGTCAAAGCGCGTATTAGGTATTGATTAAGTAATTTAAAAAAATGATTTAAGTTAATACTACGTCATGAGCTATTGTTAGAATAATTAAAAAAAATAATGTAACTATTAATAAACATATATATTTGAATTATTTACTTTACTTTTTGTCTAGAATTTAAAACCTATTTAATTAAGGAAGGAGATAATATGTATTAAGAGCTTATTGATCCGCTCAGTGAGTACTGATAAACTTAACGACGGTTCGACTGCCTAGGTAATAACTGAGGGAGTCAGTGAGGTTTTAACGTAAAAAAACCACCAGAAATCTCACGTCTCTAAAGAGATCAATCAAAATACTCTTGAAATAGGTTAAGTCTGTTACGAGAGAGGAAACTCTAAAACGGCTACTTTAGGTTCAATTCCCAGACTGGACCTTTTTGAACAGCATAGATTATGTTAATTCCGTAGCCACAAGCTTTTCCTGCAGCAAGCGAGAAACAGCCTATATCGAAATATGTTCAGTATAAAAAAAGTTCAATAAGCTCATTTAAACCATACCTGCATCAGGCGGAATCATCCCAGAACTGATTCAAAAAGGTCTGGTCTTCCCACTCTAACTGCTGTATTTAGCTATAACTTCAATTGGGGATACACCCACAAGCCTGGAGGGATGTAATCGCTGTTTTTATCTCCAAACCATATAAACCTAGTGGACTACCTACATCTTTTCGACCCATAACTCTTACACCATTTTTTCTGAAAACCATATAAAGACTTATCGATTTACACATCACGGACGTTCTCAACAGAAATTGACCTTTGCACCCTCACCACTAAGCGTTGGGTTTGAGCAATGCAGGTAAACTAGAAATTTTGCATGTTCTCTGTCTCAGCCGTCAAAGGGTAAACACGCTAAAAACGTTTGCAGTCCGATCCAGATTGCTCTGAAGACAGTGAACGACTGGTGTATTAAAGAAAATCTCTCAGTCAACCCCAGTAAAACTGTAGTTATTCACTTCACTCGTAAGAGAAATCTGAGTCTTGAACATATCTCACTTAATCGTACAGCAATTGTCTACTCCAATGAAGTAAAATATATTGGAATGGTTCTCGATAAGAAACAAAACTGGAATTCACATATTAATAATAAAATTTACTATATTATATTAATTACAAAAGCGACTAAAGCCGTGTGAACTTGTCATCGTATCTACAGTAAGACCTGGGGATTTACCCCAAAGGTTACCCATTGGATACGACTCATCATCACATACTCATCAGCAGTTTGATGGAATAAAACAAAAGAGAAATCTACCATACAACTGCCACAGCGGCTTCAAAGACTTGCATGCCTCAGCATCGCTGGCGTAATGCACACATGCCCCACGGCGGCGGCTATAGAAGCCTTCATTCATCTTCATAAAAAAGGTGACAATTCACACCACTGTCAAACTATTACAAATAGGACAGATTAATCACTAAAGGTATCTAGTGGTATAGGTCTAGATCAAAGATGGACACCAGGATGTGTGCTGGTATATTTGGTCCAAACAATATAATGTCCCAACCAATGGGAAAAAGTCTCAGGGCATTTCAAGTGGAAATACATGCCATTCAGATGAGCCCACGCGAATACCAGACGTTGATAGTCATACCGCCAACACCCTGGACTTGATTTTAACTTTAGACCCTGATAAGTACACCGTTGATGTGCTCTTAGCTAATTTCTAATTTCATATCAGCTAATTTCTCGTATGTCGGCATACCCAGCTAGAGAAACAATTCCTAAAAGAACCGTATAGCAATACGGGAAAGCAAATTGGAGAGGACTTAACACGTTCCTTACGAAATTGAACTGGTCGTTATGTTTCCTCGATAACAACGTGGATGACGCTGCTCATATGATCACATAGACTATTCTCTTTGGAATGAGACGCTTTATCCCTCATCGGATAAAGAGTATCAAACCAAAAGAAAAGTCGTAGTACGACTCGAGCTGTAAAGAGTTTGTCATGGTTAGAGAAATATTTTTTGCTCATTTAAGACCAACCCGAGAGAGGAAAACCGAAAAAAAGCAACGTCTTTCTTAAGAGTGTGAAAATTCAATACGACCAAAAGTTGGGGCAAGTTGCGGCCAGCTCAACACTTCTAGATTGAGCTTTGTCTCCGCCTACACTTCTGTGCGTTGAATCTTCAATGGGGCGAAGGCACTCGTGTAGTAGTAAGAAGACTCAAAAATCTCAACACACATAAATCCGCTGGTCCAGATGGTATATTTCCCCTTCTTCTGAAGAGGTATTCTTCCACGCTGGCAAAACCAATGCGTAAGCATTGTCATCAATCCTACTCCTTAGGATTCTTTCCGAGAAGATGGAAAACAGAATTTTTCCATCCCGTCGCTACAAAAGACGAATCTTCTTCTCCTTCCTCCTACAGGCCCATTGCACTTACGTCCCTTCTTTCCAAGGTAATGGAAACACTGATAAATCGTCAGCTCATGAAATATCTCGAAACACGAAAACTTCTCAATGATCGGCAGTATAGTTTTCGTATCAACAGGTCCTGCTGATTTGATGGCATATCTCACCGAAAAGTGGAACCAAAGCGTACATCAATCTGGCGAAAGCAAGATAGTTGCACTTGATATTTCTAAGGCATTTGATAGAGTTTGGCATCAGGCTCTTTTTCGAAAAAGCGTTCTTTTGGGATCGATGACTCTCTCCTTCAATAGATTCGAAATTACCTTTCGGAATGTTCAATTCAAGTTGTCTTGGATGGTTTCAAGTCTGATATTCACAAAATAAATGCTGGGTTACCCCAGGGCTCCTTTCTGTCTCCGACAATCTTTTTAATTTCTATCAATGATCTCTTCTCTGCTTCTTATAATCCAATATATTCCTTTGCTGATGGCAAAACTCTCTGCTTTTCATATTCGTTCCCGGACTCGCGTCCCTGCTCTTCGGCTGTAGAACGGTAATGACCGCGTATGTTAAGCTCTTTAAATTCAATATTAACAGCATAACCAATTGGGGACCTATCAACAGAGTGGAATTTAATGCTTCCAAAAGACAATGCTGTCTGCTGTCATGAAAGAGAAATTTCAACACCCATCCATGAATAGCACTTGCGTCATTGAAACGGAAAAACTTTTCATTCTCGGTATGTGTGTTAATGATAATTTATGTTGGGATGACCATATATTCGATGTATCCAAAAATGTTACGTAATGTGCAGGTTTATTCAAATGATGTAAGAAATACTTTTCCCCTTCTGATCTGGCCAAAATTGGAGTACAATACACATATCTGGTCAGGTGCGCCTAAAACATATCTGCAACTCCTAGATAGGATTAAAGAATCAAAACCGTGCGATAAAACTCATAGGTGATATTAATAGCACTCAAACAATGGACACTCTCGAATACCGACGTAATGTCTCGTGTCTCACTCTGTTTTATCGCTATTCACACCACCAGTGCTGCGTAGAAGTCGCCAGTTGCATTCCGCCCCTTCAAACTTTTAACCGTAACATTCGTCTCGCTATGAATGCTCATCAGTATACCCTCAAGCCCACTTACGGACGTACTCTGAAATATCGGGATTCGTTCCTAAGCCGAACAACTCGCTTGGGGAATACCCTGCTGAGCTCTCTATTTCCTAGTGTAGCAGCCGTCCTAAAAATATTTAAATTTTCTTTCATTGTAATCTATTAATTTTCATTTATTGCTCATTCATAGAAAACCATTCAATTTCATTTCATTGTAAAGCACATTTTCCTATGCTAAAATTTACATGTACTACGCATAAGATCATTTTATATATGAACCAAATCGACGAGAAATAAAAAAATTTCCAAGTAAAAGTAGAAGACAACTTTTTATTTTTGTTTTTCAACAATCATCCCACCTGATTGCTTCACTAGTCATTATAACGCTCAGACATTTAAAACCAACGTGCATCGGTACCTACCTTTCTTTCCTCCCTAAATTTCCTTCGCCCTCGCTGAGTGCTAATATTTTAAGGGTACCTTAAACCTTAGCTAGCGAGCGCTCAAAAAAAAAATAAATTCAGATGTGTGCAAATCTCATACTCGATAAAGAAAAGAAGGGTGTCTCCATCCATATACTAATGGACAGTCAAATCAATTTTACACTACTTCACACTACAAGACGTATCCAATAAGAACAAAGTAACACTTTGGTGGATGCCTGGTAATAAAGGAATTGTCAGAAATAAAATAGCCACGATTCTACTGATTCATTCATCGACCCTGAACCGTTCTGCATGATCCCGAATTGACTCAGCAATAAAGGGTTGGGACAACTAAGTGTGTATATCCTATTGGGAAAACATCCCTGGGTTTCGACAGGCTAAAAGAGCCATCAAACTCTTTCCCAAAAGAACTCAAAAGGGATGATATCAGGTGAATGGTTGGATTTCTAACCGGACACTTCGATATAGTATAAACAAAATAGGTCTTATTCCGGAAACTGATTGTCATCTTCGCATGGAATATTGAGTTCGCCTTTCAAAACTATTCAAGAGAACACGAACATACCAATTGTTGTATTATAAACAGAATAACAGAAAGCATGACTATGAAAAAGTACCATAGCTTTGTAACATAGCATCAATCAGATAAGCACATTATCCACATCCACCCTAAACTTCAATCCATTATCGACAAATTGTCGATAGCTCAGAACAAACAACACAACATAATTGAGGTTTCCTCGTTAAGATAATATAATACCATCTATTAATGAAAATTTATGATTGAATACGATTAGTATTCGAAAACGAATTATATATGTAATTACAGTAACTAAACCACGGTGTAATAGTCGTCAATCAATCTGGGCGATAATTCACCAGCAATTATAACCGCACTTCAAAATTCTTCATTGAACCGTGAAAATGTTTGAATTTTGTGTGAGCCCCTCCAATCCACCATAGAATTATTGGTTGCTAACACTTTAAAGCACTCTCTACGGAAAATCCAATTAATAACTTTTATCTAAAAATGCCATCAGCAATTTCTGTGTTCATATTTGCTACGAAGACCTAGAGATAGACGGGACATAGTGTATCTACGAGCCAAGGGGGTGTCAAAAAAAAAACATTCATCTGTTCAACTTTAAACCCTGGTGCTCCGCATTTGCCGTCATAGTACATGCAACCGTCATCCGTTTGACATGTGTTTGGCGATAAGTTTTACTTGTCATACTAATTCACACGTAACAACTTCATAGGAAAGCTCACTCACTCACTTAAAAGTAAATCCCTTTTTCGTTGGATTTTTGTTGTTATAAATGAGTTCGTACATTGAAGACAACGATCTTACTGTCAAGACTGCAATGACGTATTTATCTTCCACCTTGCCACGCTTTACAATTAATTCATCGTTTCGTTCAATGGGGCACTCATATAGTATATGACCGGTGGTGTGCTATAGAAACGAGTGTGTGAGTATGTATAGTATGCCATTTGGCGGATATGTAGGCGTACTCGTAGATATATTACCGTTTACCCACCGGTTTACTCACTGGCACCCAGTCCAATCCCCCCAAAGATACAAGTGGTTCTCAATTATGTGAATGGCCGACGTGCATTAGCAATTCGTGAACCACTAATTTGCATTCCTAAAGTGCAAAGTAACAGCCCTGGCAGACGTTAGCATACATGTACGTATTGAGCACTAATACAAGCATGTTAGTGCAAAAACTACCCTCGATTCCGATCAATATGATCATTGAGGAAGACAGTGTGGCCACAGCACTTTTAAGTGCTGAATGGGTGATGTCTTTTAGACTTAAATATGTTATACTCTCTCTTATTGCCCACCAATTGCAGTATTTGTTTCGAAGGGTCTACCATTTTGCGAAATGTATGTAATACATCTGTGGAGATACTATTTCTGGATGATTCTAGAGAAGGTTTAGAATTATGGCGAAGCAGCTGTTGTGCAGACGGTACCAAACTATTGCAATTGTAAATGGTAGTGTTTTCGAGTATTAGTCCAGCAAAGGAGAATCCAGGTACAATTGAATTGGATTTCGTTACAATATAAAAGGGTACAGTTGGTTCCCTGTTGATTAAATTTGGACTATAAAGCTCCTTCAATATTACCTCTGCTTTTAATGTTTCGAAAAAAAGTATTTACAATATAAATAGTTCGCATTCAGATAAACCTTACTGAACAAAATCTACTCAGTACGACTGCATACTGGGCATATCAGAACGACGCTTCAACATAGCACGGAAAACGGTGACAACTCCTGTAGTGCAAGAGCAGCAAGTGCTTCGAAGAATCCCGCGATAAGATCAACATCCGCAGGAAGAAGACAAAAAAATTTCAATCTAAGAATCATCATTTCTCCGTCGAATTCAAAGCTGAATATGATAGTATTCCTTGTCTTGAGCTCTACGAGGCAATGATCGAATTCTGGATTCCTGCGAAACTAATCCAACTGCGGCTCGTTGTGTTAGAAAAGACGAGGTGAAATATGTAATTTGGAAATAGCTCCGCCGAGCTATTCTAAACATGACCGGATTTCGGCAAGGAGTTACTATCCAAAAACTTAAACCAAGGATTTATTGAAATCACAACTTGGCAAGATGATTTCGTCAAATTGATCTGGCTTCCGAGATCATGTTTAGGATATGAAGACTTTTCCTTGAGTTGGATTTAGAAGATGTCGCGTGTCTGCTTCACTAGCCTGAAGACCTCAAGGTAAGCAAGTCTTGTCCTCCTTGGCGTTACGGTGTTTTCATTGGAGGTAGGTTTTCTTGTCGAGCCGTTTTACGTACGGAAAAGATATGATTGTGAGTTTGCTGTTTTGGCTTTTTTCAATGGGTTTAACCAATTCGTCCGATTCACGTCCACTGAAATATAGCCTTTGTATGGTGCAGCGTCGGTTCTATTCCAACTTCGTGAGCAAAAAAAGCCATCGACAGATTGAGTGGCAAAAACTTTCCCCCTCGTAGTCCTGTTCGAGGTCAAAGAAAAGGAAGCAGTTTCAGTTTCAAGAGCTTGATCGGTTACAGTGGTTGTTATATCTGTCGATCTATGTCTCTTTGAGGTTATAAGCCACCATTGGCAACACTTGCAATCTCCTTACGCCATTTATAAACCTCGCGCAGTTCTTCAAAGTGTGCCTCTTTTGGAACTTAATCGATCGCGGACAAACTGACCACAACAGCACTTTGACGAACTTTGACCTATTTATTCTGACTGTATCGCAATCGCAGTAGGCTGCATCTCTTCAGTGTTCTCCCAACGTTTCAGTCCAATCAGACCAAATGTGTTTTACTAAGAGCCACTGGAGTCACCCCTTTTGAAAGATCAGTGACTCTAGGATCTGCACCTAAACCACCGAGGAGTTTCTTTAATATATTTGTTGGAATCTCAAAAGACCACGAGTTGGTTTTGCTATTGTGAGTACCATTTAAAGTATTATACATAAATCCACTGGGGTCAGATTCGTATTGTTTAACAATTTAATGTACAATTTGGACGTCACTGGAGCTTAGTTTGAAGTCTAATCGGGGCTCTTTGCGGAACCTTAAGATTTGTGCCTTTGACATGACACACCAGTCAGAGAGAATACGGATTTTCATATATTTGTATAAGAATCGATTCAAGTGCCTGCAAGAACTTTTTGGAATATCACTCACACTATCAGGGGAATGGTTTATTAGTTGTCTGTTAAGATGTCTTATATATAGTACAAAATGTTATTCCAGCTAGAGGAGCAGTTACTACTCTTCTTCATATTTCACAACATTTTTATTATAAGGCGAAGTATCTTTAGCTTTGTGATTAATTCCAAACCCTCATAACCCACATTTGTCATACAGTTTCGTAGTATGTTTTTTTAACCCTCTGGAAATTGTAAATTCCGCAGCACGAATGAAAGTACATCCCGACTTAGAATGTATTTTCCATGTTTTGTGATACCACAATTACTAGCATGACGACCACCTCTTATCAAAAAATTTTTTAAATTGGGTTTCACCCACGCGTAGAGGAATAATAAAGTGCGTTCACCTTGTCGTTAATACCTTTCTAGATCTAAATTCAGCGAGTCATACGTTTTCTTTTTTAGCTGCCGCTTGCTGGTCAAGTCAGCACCACTGTTGGCAGCACAAATATAACCGAGCAGAGGGTTGCCAAGTGTCTAGTACAAGAGCACGCTTCTTTCAGTGGATACGTAAATAATCTCATCGACAAGAAGAACCATTTCTCTACAGACACATCTGTATGGATAGACAAACTTCCCTTTTGAATAGAACGCTGTGTCGAGGAAATTTGTGTTGCGAATTAGAACTTTCTGATACTATTCGTACACTCGCTGCTCGTTAGTAGATACACTTGTATTATTATTATCTTCCGTAAGTACTCGTATATTCATATGTAGTTGGGTTGACTGTCTGTAAATGACGATGAGAAAGAATTTTTGAATAAAAAAAAGCACAGTAAGCGATGGTGGTCTCTAGTCGCGTTGGTCGCCTCCACCGCTGTTGACGCTAGCGATTGCAATTTACCCCCGCGCTCAAAATTCTGATTACACAGGGGAAAACTTTTCTTTTTTTTCGTTCGGTCGGTCAGTTCTTTTGCTATTCTTCTTTAATTTGGTTTAGTAAGCGTTTAGATTTTGACCACTTCGGACTAGTCATCATCCCTCTTAATGTGGATTGTGTAAGGTATTACGAGTCTGGGTGTGCACTGTGTTGGAAACGAGCAATTTCAGTTTTTGCTTTTGTTTTGAAAAGCCCTCCACTTGGCACAAGCCATCATATTAATCGTACCTTCCGCAATCGACAACTTAGGAGTAGAGCGCGCGATATTGGAGTGTGTTCAAGAGGGTGTTAGTAGAGTACATATACTCGTACTATCTGCACGGTGCGTTCGAAAATTTTAAAAGTCAACCGCCAAGGGGTAGATATTCGAATTCGCGGCAATTCTTACTTTCAGTTTCGCGTTAAAATTTGTCATAAAAAGTTCAAGTTCAGTGGTATTGCCTGATAGTCAGGAAGGAACTAGTTAATTGTAGTTCGTGAGTGAATCCTTTTTTTTTTTTTTTTTAAGTTCAAGTGCACCGTCGATTGTTATCTATTCGTTTTGTGGTAAAATTTTTGGAAGAGTGCTGAAGAAATGGCTTTGGGATACTCGTTGATGGCCTTCATTGGTGAGTGTTGTTTTCTTATTTCGAATTTTGATAGAGCTACTATCTTTTTCGAGGGCGTTGATTGATTTAGACGTGCAATTTGGATTGTGGAAAGTTTTTAAACGGTGTCAAATGAAATAATCACATCTCGATTAAAAAATGTTCTAATTCAGAGCCTAGAGTTACTGAATCTTTGACTATTGATGGTGAATGATTCTGACAATTTTGCAAGAATATTTTGATTGAGGAGAGCAGGGATTTTCAAAAGGAATTGGTGCAATACTTTTCTTTGTAAGGTATTCCTTTGTTATGGGTGAAAGTGATTTTTCTTGGTAATTTAGTGCCGACTTACTGTAAGCTCAAAATTTGATATTTGAGTTGAGGTGTTTTATTGCAATTGCCAATTGATTTTTCTTTGGCTCAATGGTATTTATTGTAAAGTAAAGGACTTCCAGTGGAAGGTTCCATTTTGATTTATTAAGAAAGCACGTTTAATTTTAAGAAATAAAATAAAGCCTGTAATAATGGAAAGCATTGTCCTCCAAATAACCTACATGACTTCTATTATACATTCAGACTCCTCTGATAAAATTGTTCAATACGATTTTGCCTCTATTTTATTGATAACAACATGAATGTTGGCTTAGATTCCTTTGGTTGAGTTGGGAACATTGGTATAACTCCAAAGTTTTGATGTCCATTTCGGGAAATGAATAGTGTATGTGGCACCTTCAAGTTCCAATCATAAAAATTCATTGATCATGGATCCGACTTTTTTTCAAAGAAATAAGGCCCTGTCCAAAAACCACACCAAACAGTAGCACGAGGATAAAAAGGCTTCTTCATAATCATAATTGGATTGTCTTAGCCACAACTGCATTTCTGCTTTTTTGCAAAGTCTTAACGATGAAAATGTGCATCATTACTCAAAATGATTTCGTGGTTAAACTCTTGATCAATCTTAAGCATTTCCAACACCCAATTGGCTAAATTCCGATCCTGCTTGTGTCAATCGAGCTTTATGAGTCAATATTCTTTCTAAAATTTGGTAGAATGTCATTTGTGACATACCAAATTCGTAATTATGACGAGTAATCGGAAAATTTGGGTGTTCGGTCGTAGCATTTCGAGCTACTGAAATAATATTCTCACTTGATCTTGCGCAACGGGAACGATATTTCTTCATATTACTTACTCGTCCGAATAGGTAGAATTTTTTAACTAATAAAGCAATTTCTGGTGGAGAAAACTTTTAACTTTCGGTACTGTTTCATTGAAATTCGTGAAATTTTTCTACTGAAATTTAGCAATTTTATAGCATTGTCGTACCTTGAAGATTATTCCATTTTTAAAATGGCAGAATAACAGACAATTCAAAACGAAAGTCATTACTTAAAAATTGTGTATAACAAATAAAAAGTCACATAGTATGGGAATTGGAATTTTTGGCATAAATTAAAGGAAAAACACAATATCTCGAATAAATTCCTGATACTGGTTTTGGCATTCAATTTATCTCTCCTTTCATTGCTTTCATTCTAACTTCAACTTTAGATGGTGACAATTCTTACAATAGTCTCAAATTCCGCATAATGAAACTAATACAAATTTATAGTCATAACATTCAATGAAGTAGTAACTGCATACATACATATATATTAAAGGAAGATCTGCTACGCTGAATAAATATTTGAAAACTACGTCGCTGGGGTAAAGCCTACATATCTTAGACTAATACTAGGTACACTCTAATAATAGGTGTGTTTTTTTGGCATCGCTTAATTTTCATAGCCCAAAAAATGGCTATCGGCGTTAACTATTAACATTGGGATAATTTGTCAGCACTGGTAGTTTATTTGTTCGAAAAGTTACACGTGTTTTCGCGTTCTCATACAAGTTATTGCTATCATAGAAAAGTAGGGCTGGAAGCATTTTTGCTATCCGCGTTATCTCCGATAAATATCTTGCATTGAGTCAGTGCGTACAGGGAAAGTTGTCAGTGTAATTTGAAAGTAAACTTTAAATAAGCGCTGATACCGATGCCAAAAATATAAACCTAATAACAATTACAGCGTGCCGACTGGTTTCGGTTGTTGCAATGTGCTTCAGCTCTCTCCAACTGATTCCCAGAGACTTTGGGGTGGCCGTGGTGTAGTGGTACTAGCAATCACTTCTCACTCGGAGGGTCCAGGTTCGAATCCTGCCCACGGCAAGTCAATTTTTCATTTGTGTAATTGGAACTCAGACAGAAAAATTCTGCGTGTGAATGCATAATACTGACAGGTAGATTTGGCTGTTGTAGAATTCCAAGCACAGAAAAAAAATACTGCGAATTATACCTCGAATCACTCAGAGTGAAGAAAAAACTCTCCGTTTGTTTATCCCTTCCAAAAAAAATGATTTGTCGAGGTCCTCAAAATAGGCCTTTGTTTGCGAGATGACTTCATCATTGGAGTCAAATCTTTTTCCACCAAGCCATTTCTTCAGGTTTGGGAACAAGAAGTAGTCGCTCGGAGCCAAATCTGGAGAATAGGGTGGATGAGGGAGCAATTCATAGCCCAATTCATGGATTTTTGCCATGGCAACTGCACATGTGTGCACCCTTGCATTGTCTTGGTGGAAAAGAAATTTTTTCTTGGCCAAATGAGGTCAGTTTTTTTTTCAACTCGTCATTGAATCGGTCCAATAAGTTGTCATAATATTCCCCATTGATTGTTCTTCCCTTTTGAAGGTAGTCAATGTGGATTATCCCGCGTGCATCCCAAAAAACAGTCGCCATAACTTTATTGGCTGACAAACCCACCTTGGCCTTCTTTGGCGCCGATTCACCCTTAGAAACCCACTGTTTTGACTGCTGTTTGTTCTCTGGTGTGTTGTAATGGATCCATGTTTCGTCCACGGTTACAAAACGGCGCAAAAACTCCTCCATATTGCGATTAAACAACGCCAAACCTTCCTGTGAAGTTGTTACACGAAATTCACTTTTTTCCATTTTCTCCTCAAATTAGTGAGTAGTCTGATAAAAATAGCTGTCAAACACAAACTAACTGACGCAGCAAGTTTAAATTTTGACAGGAGTCAACTGACAGATGCCTGTTGACAGGAGCAGTGTTGCTGTTTCAGTAAAGAGGTCAGAAATTCAAAAAGTCACGGACTTATTGACCCGCCATCGTACCAACCGGCTAATCATTGAAGGGACTCTTTTCGAGCACAAGGTCTGCTACAAAATCAGTTGTGTCTCATCTGACAGGCAGCGAACGTCAAACCAAATCGACCATTTTGCTAGAAACACACGTCTTATGTTAGCCACAATACGTCTTCGTATTGCAGCCGTCAAGAGCAACCGCTCAAACTTGCTTCGAGTTACAAGGTAGAATACCGACAGACTTTGGAATCCCCCAGTGCGCCAACAATTCAGCGACCATCTTCCAACAAAATCAAAAACGATCACCAGCTCAACGCATGACGACATGGATGACCATTGGAATGCTGTGAAAAATGTTTTTGTATCTGGGGCAGTTGTTATATCGTTGTAAGGCAGAAAAGTTAAAACACTGTTTATCAGCAGATGCCTGGAGACGGACCGTTGTGCGTATTTTACTTAAGGCTCGGATTGCAGAGGCATCAGCAGCAGAAAAACTCGAATTAGAAGAGCAATATCATGTGAAGAGGAAGGAAGTGTAGAGTAGTGTCAGACGAGACAAGCGTTCTTACATAATTGCACTGTTCTTGAAGGCTGAAGGAGTAGCTAGCAGGTGTGATTGCAGGACCGTTTACTGCATAACAAAATATCAACAACATCCAGTGAAAAGTTGAGATGGCAGTCTGCTGATTTCAGATGAGGATCAGCTTAACAGATTGAGTGAACATTTCGTGTTAGTGCTAAATATTATAATTTAGGCGGCAGCATTATGGTTCCAAATTTCAACGAGCAGTGTGGCAAAAAATATTCACCTTGACAAAATCACATAAAATGTATGTCCGAAGAAAATATGTAGTTCAAAAGAACTATCCTGAAAAGTCTCCGCACTTCTGTCTTATAACATGAAGCATAACTTCTGAAAGTCTATTTGTAATATTTCAAATTAATTCACTAAATATCTGAAAATTTAAATGAACATTGCATGAGTGCGTACGAGTATGTATATAAAAAAAAACACTAAAAATAAATAAGTGATAAACTTATAAAAAATTATTTCACACGCGGGTACGACTCAATGTATGACGTCTAAGTCATACACCTATTGTCACTTATTTTTCTTTGTCATCAAAGTAAATATATGTATATAAACCAAATAAGCAAATAAAGAAACCTCAGCGACCTGCCACAACTGAAATTGCAATAGAATAGCAACATAGGGCTGTTAAGGTGATATCATTGCTCACTCATTGAAATGTTTGCTTCTCATCGAACTAAATTTCTTCTATTTTGTGGTATAATTTACTTCCATTTACGCTATAGTCTAACGAGTAGATTTCGAAATGGCATATCGGAGGACTGTTATTGACCCTGACATGAGTTCAAAGCCTGTTTGTTAGAGAATCTTTACTTCCATTTGGAAATATGGTCACTAGCGTGCATACAGGTTTAGGAAATATACTCGTATTTAATAAAGGGCTACGAGTATAGCATAATCGAACTACAATTTTAAATTTTGTTCCCTATTTGAAGTGTCAATAATCAGGCAAACATCAATATTTTCATTGCATAGAAACACCTGTAATTCAGGTAAATATTGAGGAATACCATTTACGTTCCAGATTGCAACTTTTAGGGGTTTAATCATTGTTCATTAATTTTTGGACAGCGGTTGCAAGCATTTCCTTTACAGAAACCTTTTCTTCTTTACGTGTATTCTTAACAATTTGGGACTACGATTTACTCTCTATAACTGGCATGTTTGTTTTAGCAGTTGGTGTTGTTATGCCCAGTGGTTTACTTACAGAATTTACTAGCCGTTTTCAGGAGAACCCGACAATTAATACATTTAGCTTTCTGGTTCTCCTTTAGTGGACAGCTATTAGTTGGATGTTTGCCTTCATATTTAACGCAAGTAAAGTAAGAGACTGCAATGTGCATGGGTATGTCCAAAAGCTTGGCATCGTTCGCATTGCGGTAAGGACATAAAGGTTTTTTGAAGTGGCTCAATCTTGACAACAACGCCCATTATTTATTTAATGGAGTACATTTTTTCGATATCTTGTTTTTTAGTTTTATATGCATTTTATTTTCTTAATCACTAACTCTTACATACTAACAAAAAATGCTTAAATGCTAGCTTACAATTATTTAATAATCTTATACTAACTTACTGGCCCCACACTGGCTAAGAGAAAAATTTGTTAACAAAACTTAGCATATGGACATAATTTTTTATTTTTAATAAAAACTTAGTATCTAACTTAAAATAAACCTTAGCCTACCTAAACTAAATGTACAATACACACATAAACACACATAGACGTTATACACAATCATATACATACATCAGTATACACCTTTGACATCGACATCTTGTTGATTGTGAAAAGTGAGCATAAAAAGCGGCAACTTTATATTTGATGCTTATTGGCCATCATTACTTTTTTTTCTTTTTTGATTACATTTTTGGCCTCGAGAATTTAAAATCTTTTATTAGCTAGATCTTCGACAATATCATGTACATCACATGAAAAGTGAAGAGTGCCACCCCATCTTGGTTTTGTGCAGCTCACCTGTTATTTTTCGGTATGTGCCACTGTCATCGACATTTATCTTCCAATTGTTTTAGTTTTTCGTTTTCTGTTCGATTATACTTTTCAGTTCACCAAATCTTTCTATTTCAGAGATCATGATTGGTTATGGTAATTGCTGTACTTTTATATCAGTTTTTTTTTTCCTTGTTTATTCATAGTCGCATTATTTTGATTATTATTTCTTGCAGACGCTTCAGGGCTTTCTTCTGCTTTTCGTTTTTCGCAGATCTTCTGTTTTTCTTCAGCTGGCTATATACGAGTATTTCTTCGTCAGTCTGAAATTCTATGTCTTTATTTTTTTGCGTTAGTTGGGCAGGATTATCAGTAGCACTGTCCAACAAGGTTACTTTCTTTCTCAAAGCCTTAATGTGATTTTGCAAGCTTGCAACTAGATCTTCAAGATGTTGTCTTACTTTAAGTTCCGTTTACATTCTTTGTAGTAGTAAACTACTTTAGTTTATCAAAATAACACTTTCTTTTCCTGACTATTATTAATTTTTTGTTTGGCTTTCCGTTTCAAAACTTCGAAGTCTCTCAACTAGTCAGAAAAATCTTTCGTTGCAGGAAGTCTTGCATTTTATTATTAAACCGAACCGTAAAACCGAACAACACCAAGCTTGGACTCAGACCTCTACTTTTATTCTCGAAATTGTTGAGAGCAAATTCAACTTTACAAAGATACTTTGTTCATTCACCAGAATCTTCTTCAGTTTTCCTTTTTGGGCATAGAAAAATTAGATACAGTACGCAAACGTTCTGCATTAGGATAAATTCCATTCAGAGATATTGTACTTCATAGCTCAAATAAGTGATTTTTTCGTATAGAAATAAATATTTGTCATAACGCAACTGCTGATTGTTTTTCTTAATTGTATCTAAAACTATACATAGAACACCAAAATGCTAGCCTTTGGATTCCGCTGTCGTAAGCAAGTGGTCTATACTCGCATATACGAGTATCAACAGTCTTCCATCGTTAATCATATCTTTAAAAATTGAGTTAATATATCTTTAAAATACCCCGGGGACGTTCTTAAGCCCAAAGGGCACGCGTAGGTGCTCAAATTGTCCTACCGGTGTAACAAAAGAGTTATACTTTATAGGCTCATCAGACATTTTAACATGATGGATGAGAAATATCATTTGTTACGTAACCTATCTAGGTGGCCTTCAATAAAGGGAAATCGGAAAATTGTTTTTGTTAAGCTGGCGAAAATCAATGCACAGACGAAGTTCTTCTGTTTCCTTTTTCACTAGCGCAATGCGAAATGCAAACGGAGAATTACTCTCAGGAATTATATTTGTTTTTAATTAAATTGTCCAATATTAACATATTGGTTCTAGTGTATAGGCATACTTATACAAATATAATTTTTGGATCATTTAGAGCGATTTTCATTTCGAAATTTTGATTTGGAAGGTCATTTTAGGAATATTTTTGGCAACGAGGTTATGCTCTTAAAATTTTTAGTTATAACTAAAATTTTCGTTAATTTTCAAGTTCAGCTTATCATCGATTTTACTATTTATATCAATACTTGAAATTTTGCTTACGATGTCATCAATACTTTTCATTTTAGAATTATTAAAATTATCTAAACTTAAATTTTCGTCTTTTATTGTTAATTTAATATTAATTCACTGTAAAAAGTTTATCCCTAAAATAACTATATTTTTCATTGAACTCTTTTTTATTACATGCAAACATAGGTAGGATGGTATGTACTTCTCCTGTATGAAATCTTTGGAACGTCCAGGTAGTCATCTTAGTGTTAACGACACTGGACTCGTCATACATAGAATCAAAGTCAAAGAGACATTGCAAATCTTGCATCAACGTAGCGAATGCATTGTCGTTTGTGCTCTTCCACCAATAACACTGACGATGATTGTGTACAGACTTAAACAATGTGTCCACTTTTCTCACACCGATAGCAGGTTCCTCTTTTTCTGCGGAGCTTGGGAAAAATATGCTCCTTATCGTTGCAATTGAAATATAAGCTGATCATCGTTTGTAGAATTGCAATTGGAATTGGGACGTACATTGCCTCCTTGGAAAAGCCATTTGGGGGCGACGTCGACGGCTCGACCTCAGAACGTATTTTCTCATGCTTCTGCACAACAGCTTTTACCTCCGTTAAATTATTAGCTGTGAATAAAGGTTGTTTCTGGGATACTGGATTCTGGGATACCTCCAATTATTATTATGTAGGTTATGAGATCCGATGCCTCGATGTCAGTAATACTGGCGATTTCCTGCATGATTAAAATGTATTGATGATAACTTTCGATAACGGCAGGAAGTGGATTGAAGAAAGAGTTTTGCAGTGCCGGTAAGCAACCGCTATTTAAAGATAAAACACTTTTGCTGGCTAATTTTGTAGATCACATTTGACTCCTCGAAAATTCTGATTTACATCGTGATGGGCAGATTATCGTCACCGGAAAATTTCGGAAAGGGCTCTGAAACTTAGGCTAATGGATGTGCTAGACTTTGACGCATTAGTTAACTCAGACAGTTTTCTCTGCAGCAAATCAATTTCTTTCCTCTTTGCTAAGATGTCTCGAAGTTCTGAGACACTCGTTCGAGCTCTGCATTGTTATCGGGTTAAGCCTCGAGGTCAAAAACATTTAACACGTTGAAAAAGCCTCAATTTGCTGCTCGTCCAATTATTCCATATTTTATTCCAACCGTAGCTTTAATATATTTTTTACTCCCGATGTTGGCAAACTCATTTCAGAAAGCTCATCTTTTAATTGTTGCACAATGGCAAATTGCATAGCGCGTAAAGCCATCATAAATGTTTGGCTAACTTAAACGTAAAGGAATTAAATTTGAGCCCAACACGTATACCTACAAACGTACTTCTGATTTTTTGCGAGTTGCGGATGCGCAAGGGCGAACAAATTTAGGAAAAAAAAAAAAACAACACGATAGGTAAGACAACACTTTCGGTAAGCGGTCTTTATTGCTAGTTATCACGTAATTACAATTTTGCCTATAAGAACAGGTTTAACATGAAATACATAATGTATAGTATAGTAAAATAAGTACATAATAATACATAAACACATCACATTTAGGGTGATAAATTTGTAATAAATCCACTCTAACAGCTTGTCCTTTGTAGATAAACTTTGTAATCTGTTTGATTCGTAATTGTAATTGTCATTACATATACATAAGCTATTGTGATAACTTACGTAATTTCTTGAAGTTAGGTATAAATAGGATCCTGAACAACTTTTCGCTGATTGACATTCCCACTCCACATTAGTTTTCTTCGACTTTTCTTATGTTACCAGCTATGTCATAAAACTCTGGCGGTCTAAAAGCAGTCTTCTTCAGAAATGTGCATTTGTCCATCATTGTATTATTTGTAACGTCATTGTCTGAGATACCCTTATGATCTGATACCCAGCATAGGAAGAGCACATGCATATCTTATTTAGAAGTTTTTGATATTAACTTACTTCGTTTTTTTTTTATAATTTGCGCGCGCTCAAGGGATTTATGTACCCTTAAAATGTTTGCACACAGCGCGGACTAAGGAAAATCAGGGAGGTTGAAAAGAGAGGTACTGGTGAACGCTGATTTTAAATGTTTGAAGGTTATAATGACTAGGGAGTAAAGAGCTAGGCAGGGTATTTCATAAGCGAGTTGTACGGCTTAGGAACGAATCACGATATTTTAGAGTACGTCCGAAAGTGGGATTGAGGGTATACTGATGAGCATTCATAGCGAGACGGGTGTTACGGTTAAAAGTATGAAGGGGCGGAATGCTACTGGCGATTTCTATGGAGCACTGGTGGTGGAAATAGCGATAAAACAAAGTGAGACACAAGACATTACGTCGGTGTTCGAGGGTGTCCATTGTTTGAGTGATATTAGTATCACCTATGAGTTTTATCGCACGGGTTTGAATCCTATCTAGTAGGTGCAGAGATGTTTTGGGAGCACCCGACCAGATGTGGGCATTGTACTCTAATTTCGGATACCTTATATATTGAGGCCAGATCGGAGGGGTTGAAGTATTTCTTACATCGCTTGAGGAAACCTAGACATTTAGCAGCATTTATGACGACATCGAATATGTGGTCATTCCAAAGTAAGCTGTCACTGACACACATACCAAGAATGGAAAGTTTATCAGTTTCGACGATGCAAGTGCCATTCATGGATAATGGCTGGGTGTTTAAATTTCGCTTTAGCAACAGCAGACAGCATTGTGTTTTGGAAGCATTAAATTCTACTTTGTTGGTAGTTCCCCTATTAGTTATGCTGTTAATATCAGAATTTAATGAGCTTAACATACGCTGGCATTCCCGTTCTACAGTCAAAGAGCAGGGACGTTAGTCAGGGAACGAATATGAAAAGCAGAGAGTACTATCGTCAGCAAATGAATATATTGGATTAGAAGTAGCAGACAAGAGATCGTTGGTGAAAATTAAAGAGAGTGTCGGAGACAGAACGGAGACCTGGGGCACACCAGCATTTATTTTGTGAATATCAGACTTGAAACCATCCAAGACAACTTGAATTGAACGTTCCGAAAGGTAGTTTCTAATCCATTGAAGAAGAGAGTGATCGATCCCAAATACTCATTTTCGACAAAAGAGTCTGATGCCTAACTCTGTCAAATATCTTACAAATATCAAGGGCAACTATCTTGCTTTCGCCAGATTGATGTACGCTTTGGTTCTACTTTGGTTCCACAGTGGACCTTGTGCTACGATAACCATATTGCCGGTCATTTAGGAGTTTTCGTGTTTCGAGATATTTCATGAGTGGACGATTTATTAGCGTTTCCATGACCGTGGAAAGACGGGACGTAAGTGCAATGGGACTGTAGGAGAAGAGAGAAGAAGATTCGCCTTTTTTTAGGACGGGCTGGACAAATGCTGTTTTCCATCTGCTTGGAAAGAGTCCTAAAGAGTAGTATTGATGAAAAAGCTTACGCAGTGGTTTTGCCAGCGTGGAAGAACACCTCTTCAGAAGAAGGGTAGATATACCATCTGGACCAACGGATTTATTTATGTTGAGATCTTTAAGTACTCTTACTACTACACGAGTGCGAAAGTAGATTCGTCCCATTGAAGAATCACAATTCTACGAAAAATAGCCTTTAATTCATACGATGCCATATCTGACTTCAGTTATTAAACTAATCAAAACTAATCAAATTTCGAATGTGATGTAATAAGCAAAATACGCCATCATTACCAAAAGAAATACATGACTTCATATTAAGTAGAAGGTTAGACTAGCTACATAGATTTGAAGTTTCTTTTCTACTAGAAGCTGCTAAATTTTAAGAGGTGATTGAGCTATAAAACTATATATTTTTACTACCTTCATTTGTGGTTGCAATCTCAATATGCAGGTACGGTTAAGAGCGGTATCTCTGGATATTAATGTCTGATGCCCAATTACGAACTCTTACCCATCGACTACATCACAGGTCTTCATATTCATGTTCGGATTGTGACATTGGAAAAAGTCGTATGTTTCTGTTTTGTTTATCCCCAGAAGCTTCAAGGATGAAAACAAAAATGAGTCTGTTTCGCATTTCTTGTGCAGTTACTCTAATTCAGCACGTATCAGAATGCAATCCTTAGATAATAAACAATGCCAAAATCTATATGATCTCTACTATAGAAATATCACTGACCTTGACAAATTTGCCTAGATTTTTTGTGGTTCCTACAATTGCGCTAAGTACAATTCAAATAAAGACCACTCTAGCCTTACTTTACCTATATTTTCACCTTAATTGGCAGTTAAAAATAAATGTCAAAACTATTCGCTCTATGCTTACCGGTCAATATGGTGTTCTAAAGTTATTTACGTCACAGGTTGTTTGTCGATGAAGGGTACTAATAGCAGCAATTAAAGTACAGCAGACCCACACATTTAGACCATAACATCACCGAAATGTCCGCATCGTGCTAATCCTTTCCAATTTTTTCCTTCTCAACTGCATGGGTTGGCAAGCTGGAAAGATCTAATAATAACTATTCGTATCTTTTTTCAATGGATATCCACTACTCGTATCAGTGGCCATTTCCGAGGATGCTAATTGCAAATTGTTTTTATTTTACGATAAGAGACCGTAATAAAACAATCACTTTATCGGATCTCCAAAAACCAGTTAAATTGTTTAACGACGTTTCCAACAGCTTGCTTCATATATATCCATTACCACCTGACAAATAATTTTCAACATTGTTCGGATTATGTTTTCAGAACTTAGAAGCATAAAAATAAATAATATTTACTTCGGAAGTTACACAGAAATTAGTGCTGGTACGAGTACTGTAATAGATTGGTCACGTGCTGTTTAATCTTTGATTCGTTGTTAATACCTTTTTATCTATAGCAGTAAAATGCCATAAAAGTACTTGTATGACTATGACTTAAAGTTTGTTTTTACGAGTAGATATCGTTTTCTATTTTTATTTTGATTCGTTTCGACCTAATCAGTTTGAGTGTTTAAATCATAGTTTATTGGAAGATCAAGGGGTTTATACGGATTATTTCCTGCAGCTTAAAGTGACTAATTGATATAATAAGGTTACTTTTACCTAGTTTATATGACAGCTTAAATGCATTGACTCAATGCGCATTGCTTCAATACGCTCATATAAACACCACTTCAAGCCGCATTCGTTCATTCCTGTTTATAAACCGACAGCTGAGCCTGCAAAAACCTAAGAAATTAAGAATAGATATAAGCAAGTGAAATGATTTTTTAAGTAGTCCGTGAGTTATCACCCACAAAGAAATAAAGTAAACTCCAACCGGTGAGAAAAATCTAAGTGGCGCAGAGAGTAGCATCTAGATATATTTTTTAGATCCAAATGAGAACGAATCTAAGCCGGGAGTAAAGCTAAAAATTAAATCTGTGTACCAAGTGAAGCTATAATTGCTATAGTAAAAGCTAAATCTGTGTACCGAGTGAAGATATAAACGCTATAGTAAACTCTAAATCTATGTACCGAGTGAAGCTATAATCGCTATAGTAAATCAGTGTACCAAGTCAAGTGCAAATTGACATACGACATAGATAAAACTAAAAGCTAAAACTAGTTACTTGTCATGTGAAAATTGACGTAGGACCCAGTGAAGTGGCTAAATCAAAATTAGGAAAAATAAAACTCTCACGTTTTGGAAAAGGAAATCGAAGAAGAGATGAATGAACAACTACCGGACCGATTAATAGCTGTGTTAGAGGCATTATTGCAATTTGATTAAATTTAAAAATAGAAGATTTAATTAAAGATATTAACACATTTGCGACATACGAGTCCAATACCCAAGAAACCAAACAAACATTTTATGTACTAATAGTGAACCGTATAAAACAAGTAGTTTCACGGAATTTGTCGAGGAAAATAAGAAATGTATAGGATATATACAAAATTAAAGAAATTTTATATATGTATGTAGGTTATGACTATTATAATTTAGAAAAGGAATTTGTAAAGCAGGATAGGCGGAGTACATCACACTCCAGTAGCAATCATCAGAACAGTAGGAATTCCGGTAGTAACAGTCAGAACTATCACAAAACAAATTCAGGGCAAGCTAGGCATAGTAACAATGACCGACAAACGACATGTAACAAAACCACCATTACCAACAAACATCAGGGCAATTTCGACGCCAAAACTGACACAAAACACTCAACCTAATTTACAGTACAAAAGTAATAGATTTTTCTCGTTTGACCTTTAAAAAATCCTGAAAACTCTTTTAAGGAAGCCCTAACCTTACATTTGTGCAATCTATAAATACAAAGAAAAATGTAATCCACACTAGAAATTTTGTAATTAACATTTATACTGTCAGTATTATTCAGATAATTTTTTTTTAATATCACACTTTTAAAAAACACAACACTGCACCGGCGGCGTGTTAAAATTCAGTAAAACTTACATTTTTAATAATGAATGACCATGGAAAACTGATTAAGTTGGATATTTGGTATTTACTACAGAAACCATATTATTTGAATATGAAACATGAATATGTGAAACGGAGAACTACTATCAATCCTTTACTAGGTCAAGGAAGAATTATATAGGCGGTTCTACTGAAATTCTCCTCTGTCGAAAAGATATGCAGATTTGCTTTCCTATCAGAAAATAATGCTCAGACAAAAAGCTAGCCCATTATTCTTCTTATTGCTTTACTTTACTTTATAGTAAAACTTAGGGTTAACCTGGGTCTTAAACAATAGCTCTCTGTATTTACATACCAAAACTAAGATCCCCTTCAACTTAAGCGCGCAACTAAGACGAGCATTTCCTTTAGATACGAAGAAACTCCGGTTAAGAGTGGTGGTGTTAATTCTTTTAGCATGTCCCAGTAATCGGAGACAATGAATTGTAGTCCTTCCAACCAATGTCCTCTCAAAATTCCGCTTACGTAATGGGGAACGAGTTTTCTCTTGAAGCATGTAAGAGTATTTTCTTCTGCTTTAGATAAAGTTCATGGTTTGGAGCCCATATAGTGGGGCTGGGACATTAAGGATCTTATTTATACAGCATTTATTCCTTTTTCGAGAAAAGTATTTATTTCTCAATGGTTTTTTTAATCTAAAGAAACAACGATTGGTAAAGGTGATTATTCGCTTCATCTTTACAGTATGTCATTGTTTGAATTTACAGCGGAGGTAGAGAAAGAACCAACATTACCATCATTTACCATCTTAGGTGCTTCTGCTGTAATAGCCGCAAACGCTCCATTGTCAGCTCCGTTGTCCTTTTCGGCTAGCAGTTCTACACCCTTTAGATGCATTTCGTATATAGTATTGGTCCACAAAATTCTTTCAATTAAAATGTTGGAGAAATCACATCATCTTTTCGAAATCCCTTATTTAACATTAAATGCTACCAACTGGTGATGTCATTACCATCTTTTGAGGAGCAATGAGCATTCTCCAATTTTATCCTACACAGAGGGGAGTATTTGGCAGGGATGTCAAAAATTGGCACCTGTCTTCGAGTATAAAACTTATCTCTATAAGTAGTGTCATATGAGGCCCTAGTAAACGTCAGATCTAAAATTTCACTGGTACAGACTTATCATACGAGTATTTTTGTTGCAGAGCTCTAAGAGTTCACATAGTAAGGTGGCTAAGACCTTTCAAGCAATGTTAGGTGGACTGATTTCTGTATAGTTGACGTGGCTGAGAGGGTATCCGACAATGTTAAGATGACATTCACCGGGTCATATTTTACTGATTGATGAAATGGGTTATGTTCCTTAGGGCTTATCCTGACTGCACTAAATAATATCGCTGGTAGACCGTATGTTAAAGCAACTTTATTGATCTTTAGCTTAGATGTCGTTGTTATTAATTTTTCTTGGTCGGGTGGGCGAAGTTATTGTCTACCTTCATCCATCCTGATCATGTTCATCGTTAAACTTTCTGCAGAAATAATAATTGTAAATTTTCATCTCCGACTGTAATTACTACTATCACGTTGTTATCGTCATCCTTCCTTGATTTGTGTAATCTTTTTGTCCTTTTTAAGTTCTTGTTCACATTTTTTCTAAGTACTACGAGTATTGTTGCAGTAGTATCTCTCCAAGGCTTCGATCGAGTTCTCCTGTACTTCTTTATTTTTCGGTCTAAAAAGACGATGCTCGTCCCATAGTGGCCATATTATTTGCTTCCTATTCCGCATCATGCGCATACCACCAGTTGTCATTGAACAAGGAGTTTCGTTATGATGGTCAGATGTTTGGCTTGCTGAACAAGTCACCACTGGTGCTTCATAAGGCTTCTTGAATAGTCTCTCGTGACTGTAGCTGTTTGACGTAAAATTTCTTTGGTGGTTGGTCTCTGGGGTATACACACGAAATCTTGTCTAAAATAATTTTTTTCATTTGATTTTTAATTTTGGTGGGGGTTGAGGCCCCATTTATTTGGCTTAATACAAGCTTAATCTAACTTAAACACTAACAGAAAACCTTAATATCTAGGAACCAAGGGAATGATGGAGAAGATCTTGTTTGCGAGGAGGAGTTTGAGGAGTGCTCACGTTGAAATCAAAAACGGAGCTGTTTGAGTTGATCCTTCGGAGCATATGGGTAATTCGTTCCTTGGAGCCATAAGAGGTGCGGTGGACCGGTAGATAGAAGAGACGACGATAACGTAGATTACGTGGAAATAGAGTTGAAAAGGGACGCGCAGTTAATGGAACCTGAAAGCAGTCGATGAATGAAAAGAATGTCAGCAATATTCCAACCTTCTTCTAACGAATTCATATTGAGAAGTTTGATTTGAAGCGGTTCTGATAGGGAGGTAATATTGAAGGTCGTTCCAGGGCAGACCACGCAGAGCAAATCGGAGGAATCGGCGTTGAATACCCTCGACTCGGGAAACATGAACTCGGTAAAAGAGGGATCAAGCTTGACTGGCATACTCAAGCAGGGGTCGAACAAAGGTAACATAGGGAGATCTGGTTACATACAGGTTGGAAAATTCCTTGAACCACCATTTAATAAAGCCAAGTGATGAGCTGGATTTGGGGACAATGTTATCGATATGCGAATGGTCGAATAATATACCAAGGTCTTGAAAAGACTGAACCAGGGGAATTGGATCACCATAGAGAAAATAAATTCGGGCAGGGAACGTGTTGCATTTACGTGGGAAGGTTATAGATAGACATTTGGCTATAATAAGTTCTGGGCAGTTTTTGAGCCAGCAGATTGAAAACCGATCAAGGTCGTCTTGGAGATGGGCAGAGTCATGGGGAGAAGAAATAGTTTTAACAAATGTTGCATCTTCAGAGGACAAAGATGGCTGCCTTGTGGAACTACAGATGAGGCCAGAAATAGAACAGAAAGGGCGATCTAAACCGAATAACGGTCTATCAGGTAAGAAATAATCCATTTTAATAAAAATGGCTCAAAGGCCCTTTTTGTGTATCGGTATTATAAAGAGGTCTTCGAAATCTGCGGAAATGTTCCTGTGTAAGGGATAGACGAACAAGGTAGGAAAGGGGTAGAGACAGGTTGGAAGAACATGTTTTAATAAAAACGGCGAGGAGACCATCTGTACAAGGTACAAATTCAACTTAAGATTTAGTAACTTTTCTTGAATAACAACATTATCGAAATTTAGAGTGAGAAAGCGACCAACGGATAAATTTGGTAGGTCATTGAAGTAAGAAAGGAGTTGTTTTTACAAATGATTGTTTGAAAAATGTAACAAAAAAGTTGGCGATGATAGGAGGATAATTTGAAGTTTTGTTTTCGAAAGCGAGGGAGGGAGGAAGAATAACCATCGGTCTTACTTTTGCAATTGACTTGGGGTCATTTATAAGATTGGTTTGCACACCATTCAGGTAGCGTTGATAGAGACAGTTGTAGAGTTCAATAAAATGTAGATATGTATTGGGTTCTACGACATGAAATATCCGATTTTCGCTCAGTCGGAAATAAGAAGGTCTCGAGTGAACATATGTGCCAGAACGCTAAATTGTATGTTTTTATCAAATAAAGTGGTACCTGTGCTTGATGTGTGAGAATCTTAGGGTTCGTTACAAGAGTTATTTACCAGTTCAAATTCGAACCCTTTTAGAATGGAACATAATGCGTCATTGGCAATGAAAAGATTAATGACGCACTTAAGGACGAGTGCGTTCGTCCTTGTTGGTTTGGAAAGTTCCGTTCGGGAGATTTCAGCCTCGAAAATGAACCATGTGGGAAGCCGGAAAAGTTAGTTGACCATGATGTTTTAAGAGCAACGGTGGATGCGGACCCAACGAAACCGGTGCGGGAGATTACACAAAACATGGGAGTATACCAATGACAATAAGTCCACACTTTCCTTTCATATGAAAGGTAAAGAAAATATTGGCTTTTAAATGTTTACTATAAATTTGGACATTTCATGTGGTACAACCTAATACTTAGAAAATTTGAATAGTGGGAAGAAGAGTGGGTGCGAAGGAATATCGCCCATAACTTGTTTCTTTTGTTTCATAGAAATCGAAGTCTACTATTATACCAAGGAGGGGATGTACAATAGAAGATGTTTTTTGTCGGAAATATGGCACATAAATGGAGATGGATTTGAATATTTCATTTTTTTTTGAGTTATGATACCAATAATTCTTCCCTCTTTCTAATTCGCATTAAAGTTATTAAAGCCTATATTAAAGCCGTGCTTACGATATGGCTCGTGGAAGCAGTTTCTAGCGAAGTTAGGGTCAGAGCGCATATAAGATTTATGTTGCCAAATTTATTATGCAGATTGTAATCAGACATTCAATCTCTCTAATGACAAATTCAAAGAGGTGCCTCTTTTGCTCACTATAGCAATCCCCATAGCAGATGTCACAATTTTTCATTCATCTATCAGATTCAATTACACAGCTAGGTGCCCTTTCTAGAGTGTTTTCCATAACATTTCATAAAATATATGTAAAAGCCTGGTGATGTCAAATTAGCAAAACGCGGAGGTTAATTAAATCCTGAATTTTACGCTCACCAAAAATGTTTATTAATTCATTGTTGCATAAGGAGTCAGCGGTATCTTGTCGAAATTGGATTTTGTATGGAAACATTTGCAATTCAGTTCCGAAAACTTTTTGTCATGACCTAGGGGACGGGACACACCGTGTGGACCAGAACTCCTTCCTGTCAATAGACTCTCTGGACTCTCCACAAAACTTGGAAGAATTTGTCCAACACTCATTTCAGTTTGAGCAGTGCGAGCTGGAATTCGAATTAATAAAAGCCCTCTGTTGAAGATTCAGCTTCACAGAGGCTGGACTTCGAACATAAAAATGACATTGATAAACTCTTTGGGTCAAAATAATCGAATGATTACAATTTTTGCAAAAAAAAAATTCAATGAGATTGCTCTTCTCTAAAGTGTTGTGGTACGTCACATTTACTCTTCCAAGTTTGGATTATAAGTACAAAAAAAAAAAACAAAATAAGCCACAAAACAAATACAGTCAGTGACCTTCGCGTTTTCCCGTAAATAAATATTGTGCGTTAGCGCGACTGTGACTGACTGTCACAGCAATGTACATATGACAACATACTTGATGTAGGTCAAAATCTCAACTCTGCGTACATTATGATGCATCTCCAATGATATGAGTTCCCTGCCTGGCAATTATTAGTTGCCTTGTTCCATGACATACTGTACACCCTCTTTAATATCATGCATTGTATCACAAGGGTGATTAATACATATGCTACCATCGCTAAGCGATGCACCAATTGATGAAATATTTGCTTCTGGGGATCTGTCTGGTCTAGAAGCTTTCTGTCTATAATTCACGGAAATAATATTATAGTTTTTATTGTTAGAATAAAATATATAACATTGACGAGTATATCGTCTGTTGGTGAGTTTTACAATTTATTTACGAGAATTTGCAACTTATTAATTCAATCATTATTAAGTAGCTTAGTAAAAAGTTTTGCCGACGAAATAAAGTGTTTCCTTGGTGGCTATATTCCCTTTTACTATATTATCTGGACATCTCCTTTTTGCGAAGGAAATATTTTGGGCCGATGTTCAACTATTGCAGTATTGTACATTTTCCATAAGATTTCATTGATACTGCATAATAAGCATTTTCTGGTATTTCCAATCGATTTAAACACCCAGTTGGATTTTTTTTATATTCATCGTTAATACGACTTCATGTGGCTTCCTTTGCTGTTTTTAATTCTCTCAGTCCAGTTTGGCTCCACTCATTTTGGGCATTAGGATTGTGGGTATACTTCTTTGGTTTAAATTGAGTTTCATGAGTCCTCTCTGGGCTTGCTTTACACCACAGACTGTAATTTCGCTTATTCACAAGCTTATTGAAAAGTAAACCATACCACTAAACCCAATTTAAAATAAAAATAGCTCGCGCTCAAGGGGCTATTAGTTCCTTTAATATGTTTGTACATAGCGCAGGCGCAGGAAAATTAGAGAGGAAAGAAAGATATATATCGATGTACTCGTACCAGTATGTACGTTGGTTTTAAATGTTTGAATGTTAAAATGACTTGGAACTAGAGAGCTCGGCAGGCCATTCCACAAGCAAGTTCTTCGACTTTGGAACGAATCACAATGTTTTAGTATACGTATCAAAGTGGGCTTGAGGGTATACTGATGAGCATTCATTGCGAGACGAGTACTATGGTTGAAGGCTTGAAGGGGCGGAATGCTACTGGCGAATTCTACGCAGCACTGGTGCTGTGAATAGCGATAAAACAGAGTGAGACAAGAGACATTACGTCGGTATTCGAGAGTGTCCATTGTCTGAGTGCTATTAATATCACCTGTGAGTTTTATCGCTTGCATGAATCCTATCTAGCAGTTGCAGATATGTTTTAGGCGCACCTGATCAGATGTGTGCATTGTATTCCAATTTTGGGCGGATAAATGCATTATATATTGAGGCCAGATCAGAAGATGAAAAGTATTTCTTACATCATTTGAAGAAACCTGCACATTACGTAGCATTTTTGGATACATCGAATATATAGTCATCCCAACATAAATTATCATTGACGCACATACCGAGAATGAAAAGTTTTTCGGTTTCAAAGATGCAAGTGCTATTCATAGATGGATGTTTAAATATCTCTTTAACGACAACAGACAGCATTGTGCTGACAGTTAATAGTTCCCCAGTTGGTTATTGTGTTAATATCGGAATTTAATGAGCTTAACATACGTTCCACTTCTAGACTCCAAGAGGAGGAATGTGAGTCCGGGAACGAATATGAAAAGCAAAGAGTACTGTCGTTGCCAAAGCAATATTTTTGATTAGAAGTAGCAGACAAGAAATCATTGGTAAAAATTAAAAAGAATGTCGAAGACAGAACGTAGCTCTGGGGCACACTAGCATTTATTTTGTGGATATCGGACTTGAAACTATCCAAAACAACTTGAATTGAACGTCCCGAAAGAAAATTTCTAATCCATTGAAGAAGACTCGATCCCAAATGCTCGCATTTTCGACTGATGTCAAATTTTATTTCATGCCTTGGAAACATCAAGTGCAGTTACCTTGCTTTTCCCAGATTGATGTACGCTTTGGTTCCAGTTTTCGGTGAGATATGCCATCAAATCACCAGTGGACCTGTTGCTACGAAAACCGCACTACCGGTTATTGCGAAGTTTTCGTGTTTCGCGGTTGTCCATCTTCGCGGAACGAGTCCTAAAGTGTGGGCTTGATGGAGATGTTTACGGAGTGGTTTGTTTTATGTTTTTAATTTTTTTTTTTTTTTTTAAACTTAACACTCAAGTGTGTATGAATACAGTTTTTTTGAAAATGGGAAAGAGATAGAAAGAAAGAAGTTTGGGCTCAGTGGTTATTTATTCAATTACCCTCTTCGTGAACAGCTATTTTGAGGAAGCATTAGAAGGTGTTATTATTTGTGTTTTAGTGATGTTGAATTAATGCAGCACATTCGAGTGAAATATAAGTGAGTCCTATAACAAAAAGCGTTAAGCATATTTTTATTTGTGTATATTATTTTATGTACGAGTATTTATCGGAATGCATACACTAAGTATATATAATGTAAGTATGTAGATTGAACTGTTCTGTAGCGTTTTTTATTGAAAATACATTCGATATGAACGATTAAAAATAGAGAACAATTTCAAAATTTTTGTACTGCTGGTCGAAATCTATTAACATAACACACATTTAAAGTGCCAGAATCATCTGAGTTATGCATGGAATAGTGACAATTTAGAACAGCGGAACAACAGAAAATTTCTTTAAAACAAAATATTCCAGACATAACCTTAACTTCTTAACAAAATTTAAACATTTTTTTTAAATAAAACAAGAACTACATGATTTATTTCAGGAGATTCATCACTGAGACATCAGGCTAACGGTTCTTTTATGTTAAAACCTAAAGCGTTGTTAGCAAGTCTGATTACCAATCTTACTGTCTCCCATATATCTCTTGTATCAAAAGAAAACTGAAACAAAGTTGCTGGACGCAAACAAATGACTAATGTCCCAAAACAAACTGAAGTGGGTAATACAATATACAATATTAAAAGAAATATTTGAATTCAGCTTAGATAATTAATGACCTTTTGGCTAAAATGCAGTAGCTTTTTTCCAATTCATTTGATGTTCTCAGCGGAAAAAAGGGAAATTCTCCCACCTGTCACACTTTTTGTTTCTTAGCTTTACCAAAACCTTTCAAACTCAAACGGTCAAGCGTAACCTAAAAACAACTACAAGTGCTCTTTTTACCTCTCGTTTACCCACTATTGTGCTATTTACTTGATATTATGCTGACATTGCTTTCTTGGTTCGGCTTATTACTTTCTGGTCTATTTTCTAATTACAGCTAACAATATGGTTCTAAGGTATTCATAGGATTCAACTATTTCTAATTCTCTGCAGTCGCATATTATGTGCAGACTCTCTGTGGATCTATTCTCTTTAGAGACCCACATTAATTTACTCTTAGTTGATATCTACCACCATCCCCTTTCTTTTCAGTTTAGCGGACCACTTCTCCAATGCTTGTTGTAGTCTGTCCGGATTGGTTGCTTTGATAGCGATATCATCTGCATTCCTAGTCATAAATACTGATACAAGGAAAATCTTATGTCAAATGAAAACGCGGTAATATTTTTAAAAACAAATTTATACTTTTTATTTGTTAAATACCTAGCTAATAGTTATGGAATGCTTCATTTTAAATGGACGCCATTTGAATTAAAACACGGCCAATCATCAATCGTATTATGGACCTCATTCATCGGAAAGATGTCGACAGCGCGGACAAGGGCTCGCTTCAAAGACTCAATATTTCTCTAGTGAACGAACTACAACTTGTAATCCAAACGGTTGAGGTCCGGACTACCAGCTGGCCGATCATCCGGTTATATGAAGTCGGGTAAATTTTTTTTAGCCTTTCTTGGATAGTCTTCGCCTTGTGGGCTGGAGCAGAATATTGTTGGAATATCCAGTGCTTGTTTGGCTTAGCGGCTTAACGATGTCTTTCAATGCAGTGGATTGGTAAATTTTCGCCGACGTCTTGACTTTTTTTCACAAAAATCGGGGATGGTTATGCCATCGTAGCTCACTCCCCACCATACCATTACATTTGCGTGACCTCATTCAACCCTTGGAATATATTTTATATACATATATATTCTATATTCTATATATGTACATTGTACATACATATATGTATATTTATACACTCAATCATTTTGCTTATTAAAAGTTTCTTCGACGGTAAAAATTTCCTCGTCGGTGAACATAATTTGTCTGTAAGCATTTTTACCGTACCGCCTTAAGAGACTATTAGCAGGTCTCTAGTTTGTCATTTGTAGGCACTAAGTCCCAAGTCTTCTTTGATGATACGAGACATGGATTTTTGCGTTTGCGTTTGATTCGGGCCTGCGCAGTTTTGATGGCTCCCGGAGTCCTCACAGTGTCTGGATGGCTGGACCTTTGACGGTCACGTACTCCACCAGTATTCTCGAATAATTCAATAGTACGATAAGCAAAACAAGCAGTCCCAAGGACCAAAAGATGTCACCTTTTGCCATATTAGACTAGTATAAGCCATTCACAACGACACGATTTTCGATGTCAACAATGTAAACGACTAAAAACAAAAAAATTGTCCACGACCAAGAAGTACAAAAGCAATGGGTTAAATAACAGTTAACATGAAAAGGGTGTAACTAATACTTTATTTAAAATGGTTGCAGCAAAAATTGTATCAAAATTTATCACTAGACTAGAAATAGTAGGAATTGCAGGTAGATGGGGTGAAGTCTCCAGCTTCCAATTTTGTTCTTTTCTGTTTACCTCTTACACGTTTTTGCTACTTCTTCCGTTAATAGAATGAACAGTCGAGTCCTAAGATTGTCTTCTTGCTTAAGCCCTTTGCACCTTTTGAATACTTCTTACTTCTCTGGTTTTATTCTTAATTTCCCCACTTTTAATAGCGTTTATCAGTCTCTCCTTGATATTTATAGTTTTTAGTGCCTCCCATACATGCTGTCTTGGTACACAATCAAATGCCGCTTTTAAATCTATGAACGCCAGGAATAGGTCTTTTCCCTTAGCAATCCATTTTTCTATGATGGCCCTTAGTATGAAGACGTTTGTCGGCCAGGTCTCAATGTCGCCTGCTCCTTCCTCTAGATCTTTTTTCACTACTCGAATAAGTTACTCTTCCAGTATTTTAATATATAACTTATACACTGTAGATGATGATATTATCGACCTGTAGTTGTTACAATCGTAACATACCTTTTGATACAGTTCAGTTAACGTTTTCTGTATCTCTAGACCTGCATATTTAATAAGCTCTGGAGCTATTTCATCTGGTCCGGAGGCTTTTTCAATTTTCATTGTGTGAATGGCATATTCAACGTCTTTTTTCTTAAACGTGTCCTTCTATTGGTTTGTCTTCTATTTCTATTTCAATTTCGAATTCCTTAGATTACAATAATCAGTAAAACATCTGACTAGATGTTTTCAGACGCTCTCTGTTGAAAATAAATTCGTGGACAATAGACTCTTGTGTCGGTGCCGGCATATTCTGTTCAAATCTTAAGACGTTTTTAGGCCCATTCATTTGTGTGATATTGCCGTGTCAGTGAGACAACGGGTTGGTCGAAGTGTCGAAAATATCGCTGCCGTTCAGGCGTCCGTAGCAAACGATCCAAATCAGTCAATTCTACGGCGTTCTCAAGAATTGGGCATCGCTTAGACCACATTATGGCGTATTTTGCGTATGGATCTTGGTTTACATCCATACAACATCCAGCTGACTCAAGAATTGAAGCCGATGGACCATTTGAAGCGACGTACGTTCTCCGATTGGGTTCTAGAGAAGATGCGCCAAGATGATAAATTTCATCGCAAAATCATCTTCAGTGACGAAGCTCATTTTTGGCTCAATGGGTTTGTCAATAAGTAAAATATGCGTTATTGGTCGGGTGAAAATCCACATGTGTTTCATGAATCACCACTTCATCCACAAAAAATAACTGTTTGGTGCGGTTAACATGCCGGCGGCGTTATTGGGCCATATTTTTTGGTTGACGATAACGATCGTCACGTTACTGTGAATGGCCAGCGTTATCGCGCCATGATCACCGATTATTTTTGGCCCGAATTGGAAGATATGGACTTGGACGATATGTGGTTTCAACAGGATGATGCCACAAGCCACACAGCACACGCTACAATCGATTTATTGAAGCGTAAGTATGGTGAGCGTGTTATCTCAAGACATGGGCCAGTTCGTGCGATTTAACGCCGCTTGACTATTTTCTGTGGGGCTACGTTAAGTCATTGGTTTATGCCAACACGCCGACGGAAGAGCTCAGAGCCAACATTGAACGCGAAATAGCGGCCGTTTCGGCCCAAATGTGTGGCCGAGTCGTTGAAAATTGGGTCCAACGAATCGACCGCTGAAACGTGCCCGTGGTGGCCATATGAACGAAGTCGAGTTCCTAAATGTTTTGATTGTACTTCAAGCCTATAATAAAGTTTTTGAAATATCTCAAATGGTTTGCGTTTTATTAAAAAAGAAAGTTGTCAAGTCCTTATTGGAAAACCCTTTACGGACTTCAACATCAATATTTTCAGTGATTATTGAGTTCGGCTCTAATCACTGGATTTTCATTGACTGACCTTATCAGTGGAAAAGCATCAACACCTAACATGCTGAATTCATGACAAATTTAACGAAGTATTGTAGAACAACCAGAATTAAATAGATTAAATTCACTAACCAGAAGTACTCGTAAGTTTAATATGTAAGCTCTTATCTTCAAAAACCTCAACTGTAATCTAATCTAAACACCTTTTGACACCGATTAAAATTTCATAATGGATAACTTATTCTGACAGGTTTTAATTTTTAAATCCCACCCCGAAAAATTAATTGCTACTGTGAATGAACAATTAATTACAGTTGACATGCTCCTGCTTGCCATCGATTTGTCAAACAATTACCAAACAAATTGTTTTATCACAAAAGTACTGACACCTAATTTGCTACCACTTAGCCACATAATCGTTCAAAACAAACAAGTCTTGCCAGTGTCAGATATAGTATATTCTATTATACATCGACCAATTGAATCTTCGAGATGTACTCGTACCTATCAATGAAAGATGCTCGTATCTTTGCTCTTCATTTTACTGCAACTGTCAATTTCCCGGTAAACATTTTCATTCAGCGGTTAACAAAATATTTGTGCTGCAGTTTTCTTTCTTGCGGAACACTTCCATTTTACATCAAATAAATCAGTTCAAAGCTGATCACATTAAATACAAAACGGTTCTCGCCGAGGACAGAGTTTAATTACAGTGGACTAAGCGATACAAACTTTTAGCACCACCCAAAGACAAAACGAAAACCAAAAAATTAATTCAACTCAAATAGATACAGCTATACGAGTATGTTACAATGCGATATCTGTCAACGAGGTATACTCGTAAGTGTATTTGATAAAAATTACGTAAGTATGTGCGACAGAGGATCATGTCGAATTTTGAAGATGCCCATCTATTCCCGAGCGCTTTGTTTTGATCAATCAAAAAGCTCAAGTTCATGTTGATATTGAATTTGCTACAATTTTAGCTTCTGACGTAGACTTTTAGTTTTGCGGCTATTTTTAGATTTAGATACGAGTACATGTGTTGTGACAAGCGATTCTTATTGCATTTTCCGGTGTCGGCATTTTTCTCTTGCTTGTATTTTTCTTTTACGAGTATTCGTTTATTTTTACTTTTTTTATGGGTCTGTTTGCATCTTGAAAGCACCAGGTGGGCTAGTCTTGTTCAAGTACAAGGGCAAATGATCGTGCTGAGATCGTTCGTCTGAATGGTTTGTTTGGTTAAAAATATTCAAAGAATGTAGAATTGTTGAAAGACGTTTTGTGATCTTATGGATCGATCGTGTTGCAATCTATATTCGAGTCTTCTTAAAGGTCGTTATTTTCTCGAAACAATAGCCTGTTAAACTTTTATTGATACTTAATATATCTGAAGTTCTGACTAGCTTGATCAGAGATCGTTGATGAAAGGCAAGTGTGCCGAATTTAACGGTCTGTGATATATTAACGGCGATCCTTCTCTGAAACTAAGAAGGAACAGAGGATCCACCCCTGGAGCCAATACTCATCATAATGACTTTGTTAATGTGGGAGATACAGATATTCGTGGCGATTTTGGCTGGGAATATAAGTGCAAGACTGTTTTTGGGCATTCAGTTTTCACTTTGTCACACTATGCTCTCTCCTGTATCAGAAAAAGCTTGACTGGACAATGTATTCAAATACTGCATTCGAATAACTTATTTATTTATATCCTATACCGCCATACGGGAATCAAATATACCTCATTGTAACGTAAGTCGTGGATCGAGGATCAATGGACTTCATTGCATGGCTTGCCGCACTGTACAATAGGGAGTAAATAATCATAGTTCATATGTAGGCTATTCCCTCAGTAAGTTGTTTGTTAAAGATATGATTACGTAATTGCTCAGGTGTAGCTACAGTTCAGGGTGCACCGGAACCTTAACTAACAAGCCTCTCCAGTTACCTCGATCCATTTTGGCTGCCTCCAGTTGCGCAATAAGGTTAAATTCTACTTGTGTGCACCATCTAAGGCAAGGTCTTCTTCTACTGCGTTGTTTCTCTATGAGATGGAACATCGGCGTCCATTCATCCTACATGTCCCAGCCATCCCTGACGACTAATGCCCAATTTTCTGACTACGTAGATGTTGCCATACAGACATCAGCGCAAATGGGACGGAATATATTACGAAGAATTTTTCTCTCAAATCGACCAAGTAGTCCATGCTTCATTGTCACAAAATAGTACTGGGATGATCAAGGTCTTACAGACTCTATATTCGGATAGTGCCTTACTACTCATTTGCCATCTTAGCCTGTAATATGTTCCCTCTTTGTCGACAGCATCTACTTCATTTTGTTTTTAACCCCTACATACTACATACATACTCGTACATATCATACTAACGAACGCACCGGTGACAGCCCGATGAAAAGATGGTGAGAATCGATTTGGACTTCTTTGGGCCTTTTCCGGTATCTGACGGAGTGTGAAAAATTGATCGATTGTATATTTTCACGGACACACTGATAGGGGATTGACGAAAGGTGTCAGAAGTTCACACAACATTGCAAATAAGATGCTGAATGCAATGTTGCTGGAACTTCTGCCCCTATAGTTGAAGCAGTTGAGCGGATCTCCTTTTTTGTGGACCGCGCAAACGATGCTGAAATCCCACTTTTCTAACCAGAATTAAGTCACATTCAGCAGCTTCAAGTACTTCGGCCGCTAAGCCGTCAAGACCAGCAGTTTTGTTGAATTTAAACTTAGACATACATATATAGCTATCCTCATTTTATTTTGGTCAGATGGGCTGAAGTTCTGGCTATGGTCTAAAGCTATCTTATGCCAATGGTATAATAGATGGATTCATTGGGACAACAGTGAGACTTTAAAACTTACAAATATATATGGCCCACAATCGGTCCAAAACAATCAAAAATACTGATCAATCGCCTAGAAGAGATATCTTCGAAAGCAAAAACATAATAATTGAGTTTTGCTCATAGCTGTGCGAGTAGTGCACATTTTAGTAACTGCCCCGTCTTTGCACGCATCAAAATGCAATCCCTAGACAGTTACCGCTTCCGAGTTCTTAATGATCTCAGTTCTATGAACATCTTCTTCCTTGATATATTTACCAATAAATCTTTTTTGTCTCAGAAGCAGCTAGGCAATCGTAGTCCTACGTTCTCACAGTGGTGTTGCAATCGACTTAAAACTAGTCTAAGTGACACTCAACGAGGATCACGCTTATCATTCAATTAGAACGTGGTTGCCTCTTCGAAAAAATATTATATTACTATTAAGCTTCCTATATTCCCACCTGGTTAAAGGATGCCACAAAATCGTTGGCATCAGTCAGAAATTAAAATACTTAAGCGAGGCAAATTGAATATTGCTGCCAAATTTAAGCACTTTACATGACTAAGAATAATTCGAGCAGCCACAGATACGGTTGAAAAAAGCAAAAAACATATAGTACAACTACATCCACTTAAAATACCATTAGAATTAGAGAAGATATTTTTTGGCTCTTTAAACTTTAAAAATTGTACGAAGTGCTCCTGGAATATGTGAACTGACAATTCAGTTGACTCTCGGTTTCAGTTTTCAATGCATTTTATTTTCTTAATCACTAACTCTTACATACTAACAAAAAATGCTTAAATGCCAGCTTAAAATTACTTAACAATCTTATACTAACTTACTGGCCCCACACAGGAACTCTAAGCTACTCTAAATTCTTATATCTATGTCTTTCGACTTCATTTATATTTTATTTGGAATGTTTCTTTTATATACTTAGGGCTAAGAAAAAAATTTGATTACAAAAACTTAGCATATGGACAATTTTTTATTTTTTATAAAAACTTAGTATCTAACTTAAAATCAACCTTAGTCTACTTAACCTACATACACAAAATACACATAAACACACTTAGACGCTATACACAATAATACACATATGTTAGTATATACCTTTATATACACTAACACATGTATATATTACTTAAATGCTAACCTAAACCTATGAAAGCTGGCCATCGCTATTTACAAAGCAAATATATTGGTCAGCCCTGCCTCATTAGTGAGGCTGGTCCGTAATTGACGGAAACGACGACGAAACATCTTCTCCATCATTCAACCACCAGAAATGCTGGTGCTGCCGAACGACATCCCTCTTATCGCGATTCCCCACCGCCCTACTGAACCTGAGTCGATCCACACTGCCGTGTGCGATGTCTCTGTTGTAGTTGAGTCGCCTGTCCCCAGCTGTCCGAGCGACATGGAAGATTAACGGGACCGCTGATATATCCTGTATCAACCCTTTCTGATCTAGGTAGAGGAATGTTTCCGGTGGAACGAAGCCGCCAGATCGCACACTCTCGTGGTAAAGGTAATTTGGATAGTAAGCCCCAGATATCAGGCTATTCGTCGAGGTCATTGCTCTTGCAATGTGCTTTCGAGTCAGCTTAATTACGAAGTTGTCCACTCGTATTAGGTTCGCCCTGTTGCAAAGGACCTCATTAGGATAAAATTACTTGTACTCCGACTCTGGTGTTCTGTACAAGCGAAGACAAGCCCTAAGGCAAGCCCTCTCAAACACCCGAATCTTTTCCATTAAGCTTGCTCGTACATTGAACCACACGGGACAACCAAATACCAGCATGGGCCTGATAAGGGCTATGTAGCAGATTACCTTTACCCTCGCATCGAGTTGGCTGCTATAAAACAGTCTCTTTGTAAGGGCAAAAGCACCTTTAGCTCTGGCCAGAGCAGCATCTACATTCTTGCCAAAATACGGAAACTGATCTAGCCAGATTCCAAGGTATCTGACTACATTTCGACAGGCAAGTGGCTGCCCGTGTTGTCCAATGATCGAGAAACTTCGCCAATTTTTTCTGGTATCCCTTAAGGCCCTAGACAACGGCGTCCTAAAGAGAATTGTTTCCGACTTCTGAAAGTTGATTTTCAACTTCTAGTCATCGCAAAATCGTCTTATCTTATCGAAGTCATGCTGCAAGAGAGTATTAATAACCTCGATTTTTGGACCTGTTCTGTACGCTATCAAATCGTCTGCGTACGCAATAGTATGAGGAAGTGAACCTATCAAGTCGCTTGTATAAATGTTGAATAGGATCGGCGAATTGACCGCACCTTGCTGAAGGCCATTTTTATTTTGAAATATTCCAACAGAAGTCACATCACCATTCTTCATGATGAACTGTCTGTTGGTTAGCATATTATAAAGAATGTACAAAAGTGGTTTACTGATCCCCAGCCTAGTCAGCTTATAGAAAAGACCCTTTAACCATACGGTGTCGAAAGCCTTCTCCAAGTCAGCAAGGCAGGCACCAGTGCATTGTTTTTTGCTTTTATTCCATTGGATATCGGACACCAGTTTAGACGCGGCATGTGAGATATCATGTCCCGCCTTAAAACCGAATTGATTATCCAGACAGAGCTCTATTAATTACTTTTTCAAAAAAATTACTGATATTCGGAAGGAGACTTATCGACCGGAGATTCGCCGGATTGGATATATCCTTCCCCTTTTTGGGGATAGGTTGAACCACCGCAAGTTTCCAATGCGCTGGATAATGTGCATTATTCATTGCATTATTAAACAGGGTGGTGTAAATGTCCACCGTTTCTAGAGGAAGATTTCGAAGCACGATGTTCGGAATACCATCGGTCCCCACTGATTTCTTAGCCCTGATTGTGTCAAAGAGTTCACGGAGTTCTTCCCTCGAAATGAATGGGGGTAGGTCACCCTCTCTGGTACTGACATTATTGGTCATATTTTCTTCGCTAAACCGGGTGAAAACAGAGCCTTCGGATCGCCAATTCTCCATTTCATTTCGAATGTAGCAGTTGTGCACCAAGACGCGATTGTCCAGGTCATAATTAGGGTCAATGGTATCAATGGCCTTGTAGACTTCCTGGAAAGTCGCCCCTATGGCCTCCACCTTCTCCTGTGGATCCTCGATCACAAAAAAGTCGTCATCATCAGCGGCCTCATTTGGATCAATACCTGCTATTGTCAGTAACCGTTCGTTGTCTGTTGTCCGGGCTATTTTAAGACACTGAAGGTCGTTTTGATTTTTTCTCCGAAATAGTTTATTTATTTGCGGAAACATATTCGGATTGCTGGTGTTTACAGCCCGAACCTTGTTGTTCCAATACAAACTTACAGAAATTCTGTAATTCTCTTTTATTAGCGTTTGAATATTTTTAATCGACGACTTCAGTGTCCTAATCTCCGGGTCGTGTCGGTCAGTTAACTGTCTGTACAAGTTTTTAAGTCTTGTCAGAAGTCTACTTTTCTGTCGATGCAGTGCGTCAATAGTAGGATTGCGGAACAGGTCTTCGTTAGTCGTACGTCGATACCGCGGTATTGTAGTGTCCATAGTTTGTTTAATTGTCTCGTCCATTTGTTTTAGGTAATTGTCGATCTCCTCGTTTGACAAATTCCTATTGGACGGTGGGTGGAACGTGTTCGAGGAGAGCGCTCTTGTCAAGGTTGCGGAAAAGCGTGTCCATCGAGTCTTACTGTAGTTGTAAGAATATCTTTGGACAAACTCCTCCAATTCCGCAATTTCGTTGGGAACTGTAATTTCGGTGCTAAAACCGCAATGGTCGCTGTCATACACGAATGTGCGCAGACAGTTTAGCGTTTGTAAATTCGTACCTGTCAGTCGTATGCGTTCATCGTACAGCAGTAGATCCAAATAAGACCCGCCTCTGGGAAACGACGGGTTATCCGTCGCTTTAAGACCGAGTCTGTACATGATATCGTGCTGACCCCACCAATCGAGTAGTAGGTTCCCTCTAGTATTTGGCAAATTATTTCCCCAATCTCTGTGTCTAGCGTTGAAATCCCCGCCGATTATAAAATAATTCTCCCCCGATTCCAGCCTCAGAAGTCGAAAAAGCGTGTCGAGCTCTGTAATGAATAGGGTGGATTGTGAAGCCTTAGGTGCATAAACAGAGGCCAAGTACAGCCGCTTTCCACTGCGGAACGGGATGTAAACGACAACCGACAACTGCCTCCAACACCCGGAACCTGCGCAACAAGCCCTTGTACACTCTGTGAAATTTTATACCTTCTTTAATGAAGATCGCGACACCGCCTCCACGTTTGGATCTGGGACGGTTTCTTCTTCTAACGATATAATTATTGTACTCCAGTTTGTGCTTATCGGTTAGCTTAGTTTCGCTAGCGAAAAGCACATCAGGAGTTTGGTTCTGTAGCAATTTAAACATTGCGGCTCTTCGTTCAATCCTAATCAGTGAATTAACATTCACCGCAAGGACTTTCAAAGTTTGCTCCACCATGTACGTACCCATTACGACATGTGTTGCGTTAGGCCCGGCAGCAGCGCGTAGATCTGGTCCACCCGCTTGGCCTGTTCTTGTACCTGCTGTTGCAGCTGAGCCATCTGCCCTTGGATTGCGAGCAAGATGGCCAGCATGTTAGGTGCAGCTTCCGTTGTTCTCGGAGTAGGCGCCGGAGAAGCAACAGTCGCCTGCTGTACCGTAGCCCCCCTACCTGACGCCATTTGGGCGTAGGAAATTTGGGACGTGACGGCTGGTGTTTGCAACCTAACAGGTGAACGTTTGACCTCCACCTTCTGCTGCCGAGCCAGTTTTGCTTTTTTAATGTCGGTGAACTTAGGACAACCCCGATAGTTTGCAGTGTGTCCCACGTTCCCACATAACACGCACGAGAGCTGCGTCCTATCGGATGCTCCGTCCCTACCCAGAGAACACTCCTCGGAACTGTGGTTCTTTGCGCACTCCACGCATCGAGGCTGCATTTGGCAGTTCGACGCGGCGTGCCCGAACCTCTGGCAGCGAACGCATTGTATAACGCCTTCGCTCCTTTTTAATTTTTCCCAGTGAACCACCTGGTAGTCTAGGACATTGATACTCCTTAGACTATCCAGACGGCTTTCGGGTCGTTTTTCAGTTGACTCTATGAAAGATTACATGCCTGTTTCCTATTCGTCCGTGCATTAAATGCTTTGGTTAGATTTAAAAGAAAAAAACACTCACTTGATGGCATACGAAGAATACTTTTTTTTTGATATTGTGGAATAGACATTGAAAAACTGAATAATTTACAGAACTGAATGGGGTTGCTGACTCCACAATTTTTTGCAAAATGCATTGTTTGGGTGGCATCTCCTGATATTTTTATTGGGAAAATTTACATTCTCGGAGGTCTATCATTGGCCGCCGAAAATGTGATCGGTCACAAATTATTTTTTCTGATTTTGCTGTACCGTCAGGGCTTAAAGTCATGAGCTGCGCTGACTTTTGACTTTTGACATTCCATTGATGCAATGGGATATTCGGTTTTCGCTCTTTGGCAGATCCAATGCCACTTTCTTTTTTATATGGTGTTATCCACAAGTTCGTGGCTCAAGTTCTGTTCTCCCTTAAAGCTTTTTAGTTTATATTCGACTCGGCTACCAATAACTAAAGCATTGCCATATCACTGACAATACGGAGCACTGCTGACTCAAACCTTAGCCTGGACTTAGCGTTGTACACATCGTTATCTCAGAATCTTGATACTATTCCTAATGTAGCCACTTATATCATTTTAATGATTCTTACACATAAATCTAATTCGGTGCCACTATCCCGCAAGACTATTCTTCCGGAAGTGCATAAAATTATCAATTATGGAAGTTATGAAAATCTTGACCTTTTCTGTTAAAATAGCGCAGATTATGTTGCTGATGACAGTTATAATAGCAGTGGTAAGAGAATGTACTATGCATAGAATTCGAAAGCTGTCCAGCATACATTATAGAGTCTACAATATACACACACAACTTTCCTGTTTCTTGGGGTAACCCACAGAAATAACCTTTGAATTTCCAAACTCCATATAATTATCTTTTTGGATGAGTTTGATAGTCGTCCCTTTCCTGTATAGCATTCTGCATCCTATATCTTATCTACAAGTCATTCTGTTGGTTATATTTAGTTTGTTTCTTTTTCTATAGTACTTGAATATGTTAGTAAGCGTTTTTACTAATTATAAAAGTTATTTTATTTATTAAACAAAAATTCGTAAGTCCTTTAAATACAGAATCTTGGAATATAAAAATTGACATTCAGGATACACTTCTTAAAAATAAAATTGATTTCAAGATGCCAGCTGCCTCCCTCAGAATGCCAAGAAGAATATCCCAGAAAAGCGAATTTTTGTTTAACGTCATCTGAAATGCAAAGAAGCGCTGTCGATCCGCACGCCATCCATTTGCCAAAACTCCAAACTACTACTTCTGCATTTTAGACTGAACATACTCCCCGCCTTGAAGGACCGTAGGCTCTTAAATTATTGGTAATGGACATAGTCTGGTAATGGCTCTTCTTACGGTTCCCTTAGAAGTCTTGGCAGTAGCAACTCGAGCGATTGCATCCGCTCCCTGATGTAATGCAAGCAATCGATCAATTCGCCATTTTAGAGGGGGAAGGTCATCATCCATAAGAAGCACCACATCACCGATTTGCGCGTCCTTACTCCGTACATGCTATTTGTTACGCTGCTGTAGGCAATGAAGGTACTCATCTTGCCATCTCTTCCAGAATTGTTGCATAGTCCATTGTACCCTCTGCCATCTACTAAGGTGAGCAAGGTTTTTATCCTTAAGGTCAGTTTGTGCAATCATATATAAATGAATACCCACTAAAAAATGCCCAGGTGTTAATGGCTGGAAATCGGAATGGTCTTCGGATAGGGGGGAAATTGGACGGGAATAAAGGATTGCTTCAATTTCGATAATAATTGTTGAAAGTTCTTCATAAGTAAACGATGCATTATGTAAAAGCCGTTTCATGTGCTGCTTAGCCATCTTTACCGCTGACTCCCATATTCCTCCAAAGTGTGGAGCTCTTGGTGGTATTGTGTGCCATTCAATCCCTTCCTCACTTAGATACCATGTAATGCTAGCGTTGTCATCCTACGAATAGAGTTTTGAGTACAGCTCTGGTGTCTTGTTTTTAGCGCCCATGTAGTTGGTGGCGTCGTCACTGTAGATCACTTGACTTTTACCCCGTCTACCAAAAAATCTTCTGAAAGCACCTCGTTATGCGCTTGTAGTCAAATCTCCAACTAATTCAAGGTGTACAGCCTTAGTGCTAAACCACACGAAGATAGCCACATATGCTTTGGTTGGAGTTGTTCCTCTGCGCTTAAAATGTATGAAAAATGGACCACAAAAGTCTGTTCTGGTCGTAGAAAATGGGAGCGATGGTAGATCACCCATCAGTGGGTAAATAGCCTTGGGCTTAGACTTAAAACACGCTATACACTGCCTTACAGTATTTCTCGCAATGATTTTCCGATGCACTGGCCAAAAGCTTTGTCGCACCAATGCCAACAGTCCTTGAGAGCCGACATGATAGTTCTTCTCGTGGTAGTATCGCATAAGCGCTGTTATAAATGTACCCTTGTTTGGTAGTAGGATAGGATGTTTAAACTCGTACTCGATATCCGCTTGCTTTAATCGTCCGCCAACTCGTAAAATCCCGTCTTCTTCATGAAAAGGACTTAAAGAGCTTATGTGCGATCTTGAACTTATTGTTGTCCCTTGCCAAGAATCTTGATTTCACGTTCGTAGAATTTCCCTTGCGTAATCTTCACAATGGTACTCGTGGCCACCTCAATTTCGTTTGTCGTAATTTCTCCACTAAATTTATCCTTAGAAAAACTATAGCGACGACTCCAGAAGCGCAAGAGGGGTGGTGCCCCTAGATACTATATCAGCTGGATTGCACTGGCTATTCACATGCCGCCACTGAGATGTGTGCGATGACCGTTGGATAACTGCAATACAATTTGAAATAAATGTCGACCATTGATGAGTTTCTTTGGAGATCCAGTGTAATACGAAGCTTGAGTCCGTCCAATAATACCGCTTCGCAAATCCCTGTTTCATTCCCGACATAATCTTGTCCACCAGTTGAACCATCAGTACGGCAGCACACAGCTCCAAGCGTGGCAAAGACAGACGATTTTTGTCAATGCGTGCTACCTTGGATTTGGCACAGAGTAGACTAACGCTCACGCGGCCTTCTTCATCAATGATCGAACTTATATGCAAGTACCGTATGCTTTCTCCGAACTGTCTGAAAAGGCATGTAGTTCCGCTGCTTGAATACCACCGGTATTATTGATATGCGTTCAAGACTTGTCAGCACTTCTCTGAAACATCTCCAGTAATGGTGTAATTCTTGCGGCAATGCCTCGTCCAAAGCCAGTTTGCTCTTCCATAGCAGCTGCATGAAAATATTTGCTCTAACTATTACGGGATAGATTAAGCCTAAAGAATCATTAAGCTTGGCTACATCCGATAGAATTAACCTCTTTGTTACTACACCCAGTGGAGACAGATTGACGCTTAACTGAAACATGTCATTTAACGGTTCCCATATCAATCCAAGAGTCTTAATGACATCATCATGCTTGACTTGAAAGAATTCCTCTCTATCACTAGCTGGTATATCGTTGATTATGCCCTCGTTGTTGGCGCACCACTTTCGAAGTTCAAAGCCACCTGCACCTAGGAGCAATCTTAACTCATTTTTGATATGCATTACATCATCAAATGCATCAGCCCCGGTGAGTACATCATCAACGTATCTGCTCCGAGTGGAAATTGCCCACACTCATCCTTTGCAAGTTGAGATAGTACCCGAGTGGCCAGGTAAGACTCGGCGCTCTTACCATAAGTAACAGTGCGTAGTTTGTATGTTTTTAGCTCATCGAGGGGTGATTTTCTCCATAGGATTAATTGGAACTGTTGATCATCAGGATGCATAGCCACTTGTCGGTACATTCGTTAACGCTATAAGTCAATTGCATGTGGTTAAGTCTTTCGTACTCACGCATAAATTTAATATAGTCCTTGGCCAAACTATGATTCATTTGTAGTTTTCGCTCGATGACCATAAATCTATGACGGGCAGTGCGGTATGAATTTCCAAGGGCGCTTGGATCTATCTTCAATGGCAATCTAACCTGATATCGTCGGTTGTTAAAGCGAATATAATTTTCTTTAAATAGTTTCTCACATTGCCCGTTGTCTTGCTCGTCAGCAGTAATATCACTCAATGTCTGTGTGCCTATATTATTTTCTACGTCGTAGAATGATCGCAGTATTCCTTACAAGTTTTCATTTTCATTACTCACAGCTGCATTGTTCTTGTCTGAATGACCCGTTACAACTCCTGATACGATCCACCCAAAAACTGTATTCTGCAATGTAGGAAATGTGTCGCCAAGTCGTATCTGACCAACTGAGAGAATGGAGAAGAAATGACTTGCACCTAGCAAGAGTTGCTGGGATCGGCCACTTCGAAATTTCGATGTAAGTTTCTGGTAGCTGCTGTGTTATTCTTTGTATTACATTAGCCTCTACGGCGTATGTACTGCCATTGAAACGAGATTTTATAACAAATTCAGTTTTATGTTTGCAAGACGTGCTGATTGTTCCTATTCCACTAATGGAAGTGAATGTCTTATGTCGATCCACACCTAGTATATGAACAAGGTGCTCAGTAATCAAGTTAAGTTGCGAACCTGAGTCTAACAGAATTCGGCATGGAATAGGAGTGTTGTGTTTGTCTAACACATGTACCACGGCGGTGGCAAGAATGGATACTTTGGTTCCAGTATTTTGTGGCGAGTTATTGTTGTAATTTGTCATTTGCAAGACCTTGTTGTTATGACCTTCCTCACCATCGAACTGAATTGCAGCTGGATTAAGGATTGTGGCATTCGCATGCACCTTATGGCTAGGATGCAGGATAGTGTGATGGGCACCATTGCAGTTGCGGCAAAGGGAGGCAGTGCAGTGTTCGAGTTTATGGCCAGGTCTCAGCAATTACTGCATAGTTTATGTTTGTCCGCGACAAGGGTTTTTCTCTTATGGGTAGATTAATGAATTTATAACACCTATTTAAAGTGTGGCCAGTATACCCGCAAAAAATACATTTATTTCGACCTTTATCGCCGGCCCTAGTTATTGTTAGTGCCTTATGGGGAGGTTTTTTATCATGCAGTAAGGTGGTTGTACTTGCCTGAATAGTTGATGTAGCTACGCATTCTAATACCTGGCAACGCTTGTCGATAAAACTTGAGAATTCTGCTAGGGTTGGTAGACGTTCAGTAGGGCAAATTTCTTGCCATTTGTCGCGCGCAGTTTTATCCAGTTTGGATGACAATAGATGGACTATGACATCATCCCAACTGTCGACCGGACGCCCAAGTGAGGACAGAGCACGTAGGTGGCTGTTGACGCTATCAACTAGTTCTTGGAGCGGCGCAACAGTTGATTTTTGAATAGCAGGTAAATCGAAGGTACTCCTTATGTCGGCACATATTAGTTGTTTATTCTCATACCTGTTCGTGAGAATCCTCAAAGCGGCGTCGTAGTTCATGTCGTTGATGTCTAGAGACTAAATGGCACGTAGGGCGCTGCCAGCGAGCGACGATTTAAAGTACTGAAGCTTGCAGGTCTTTGACAGGGATGTATTGGAGTAGATGAGGGAATTGAAGGACTCGTGGAAGTCCAACCATTGTGTAATATCACCCGAAAATAAAGGCAAATTAATTTCGGGTAGTTTGATGGAGATGAGGTGCTGTTTCGCAACGATACAACCTCTTCCTTAATAGGGGATAGTTTCCGTATAGCTTCTGTCAGCGCGGAGCGAACACTATAATAAACCTCTTCGAATTGTGCTCGATGATCTTCCTCATCGCTTGTAGCATCGGTCTCAAACTTCTCAATTTTTGTTTGGACCTCTTCAAAGGAGTCGCACACGACATCAAATGCAGAAATTCGGAGCTCCAACTGCGAAAGCGTCACCGCGGCATCGATAGACTCTACAAACGCCTTTGCTCTGTTGAGCTTTTTAAAGAGCACTGAACAGTTTTTTTTTCAGTTTGTATGCATTTTTATTATGTTGAATTACTTAACACTTGCAAGCTATACAAAAAAAACGCTTAAAAATTAGCTTAATTATTAACTTAAAATTATCTTATTCTAACTTACTGGCCCCATGCGGGCACTCTAAGTTAAACCTAACACTTAAACTATGTCTTTCGACGTTTTGACAGGTTTTGTTCTTATTCCTATAGGACAATGCAGCTTAAACTAAGAAAACATTTTTAAAAAGAAAAAACTTAGTATATGGGCTATTTTGATTTTAATTTTATCATAAAACTTAAAACTAAAAATTTACAGACTACCTAAAAATAAATCTTAATCTAGTTAACCTACTTACATCTAACACAAACATAGACATACATAAATATATATACACATAATATGTATATACATAATATATAAAGACATGTATATATATTTATTTTTTCATTTTTTTTATTTTTTTTTTTTTGTTTTTATATATATTTTTTTTCTTAAAATTAACTTAATCCTACCTAAAATTATGTAAAAACTATGTCGGCCAAGGCTAATGAAATAGTCAGACGACCGACTTTGCTTCCTATAGAGCTACCTATCACTGGAGGAGTTCGACGACGAAGCATCCTACCCTTTAACAAGCCACCCAAATTTCTGGTGCTGCTGAGCAACATCTCTCCTGTCGCTACTCCCTACCGCCCTACTGGACCGGAGACGCTCCGCACTGCCATGTGCGACGTCTCTGTCGTAGTTGAGTCGCCTATCCGCAGCTGTTCCAGCGACGTGGAAGATTAGCTGCACCACCAATCTGTCCTGGATCAGACCTTTACTATCTAGATAGAGGAACTCTTCTGGAGGAATAAAGCCGTCCAAGCGAACTCTCTCGTGATACATATAATTGGGGTAGAAAGCCCCGGAAATCAGGTTGTTCGATGAGGTCATTGCTCTTGCAATGTGCCTTCGAGTCAACCTAATGACGAAATTGTCCACTCTTATTAGATTCGCCCTATTGTACAAGACCTCATTGGGATAGAATTTGATGTACTGAGACTCTGGTGTTCTGTATAAGCGAAGACAAGTCCTAAGACAAGCCCTCTCAAACACCCGAATCTTTTCCAATAAACTTGCTCTCACGTTGAACCACACGGGACATCCAAATACAAGCATGGGCCTGATAAGGGCCATGTAGCAGATTACCTTTACCCTCGCATCGAGTTGGCTGGTATAAAACAGTCTCTTTGTAAGGGCAAAAGCAGCTCTGGCTCTGACCAGAGCAACATCTATATGTTTGTTAAAATACAGATATTGATCTAGCCAGATCCCAAGGTATCTGACTACATTTCGACAAGCGAGTGGCTGTCCGTGTTGTCCGAGGATAGAAAACTTTCGCCAATTCTATCTGGTATCCCTAGAGGCCCCAGACAAAGGCGTCCTAAGCAGAATGGTTTCTGACTTCTGAAAGTTGATTTTCAACTTCCAGTCATCGCAATATCGCTTAATTTTGTCGAAGACACGCTGCAAAAGTGTATTAATGACCTCAATCTTTGGACCCGATCTGTACGCGATTATGTCGTCTGCGTACGCTATGGCATAGTGAAGTGAACCTATGAGATCACTCGTGTAAATGTTGAATAGGATCGGCGAATTTACCGCACCTTGTTGCAGACGTTTTTAGTGTCAAATGTTCCAGCAGAAGTCACATCGCCATTCTTCACGATGAACTGTCTACTGGAAAGCATATCAAAAAGAATATACAGCAGTGGTTTACTAATTCCCAACCTGTCCAGCTTGAAAAAGAGTCCCTCTAACCATACGGTATCGAAGGCCTTCTCCAAGTCAATCAGGCAGGCACCAGTGCACTGTTTCTTGCCTTTGTTCCATTGGATATCAGAAACCAATTTCGACGCAGCATGAATGATATCATGCCCCGCCTTGAAACCGAACTGATTATCCGGAACTACGAGTATATGTTTGTCCTCAACCCACTTAGTCAGGACTCTATTGATCAAAGAGCACTGAACGGCGAGACTTTAATGCTTCTATTTTCTTTATATCCCTTTCGTTAGGCATTTTGGGCAATTTATGAAATTAACTATTTTGTATGTATATATATATTGTATGTATCACGATATCACGTCGGGGTCACCATGAATATGTTAGTAAGCGTTTTTACTAATTATAAAAGTTATTTTATTTATTAAACAAAAATTCGTAAGTCCTTTAAATACAGAATCTTGAAATATAAAAATTGACATTCAGGATATACTTCTTAAAAATAAAATTGACTTCAGGATGCCAGCGAAGGAAAGCGAACTTTTGTTTAACGTCATCTGAAATGCTAAGAAGCGCTGTCGATCCGCGCGCCAATCATGTGCCAAAACCCCAAACTACTACTTCTGCATTTTAGACTGAACAGTACTCCTGTGGTCGATGCTATATTAGCATTGATATACAGAAGGTAATTTACCGCCACGGACGCCTAGTCTGTCAATTATATTGTTCAGCACAGAAGTAGAGTACTACTCGTATCTGCGCGTTCGGAGCTGGTCCGTGTTGGGTAAAATACCGCCCGTCACAGAGTATTACCTCGAACTTTGGGCGCCTTAAAACTGCTCTTTCTCGTGGCTAGTTCTGCGTCATAGAATACGTTACTCTGAATATCCTTCACATATTTTTTGAATCAAGTGTAAAGCTCATCTACACTTACGATTGTACACCATACTTTCTGCAAGCTGTGATTTGAATTCGTACCCGTTTTGCTTTTTTTTTATTTGCCTCTTAATGGCAACTCTGTTTTCTTCAGTTTTAAAAACTTTCTTTAGAACATTTAAATATTAGTTTATGTTTACTTAGTTCGATATATTCGTAGGTCATTCTCCCAAATTGTTCCCATTGTTCGAGCATTAAAAGCAGCTGACACGGTTAAAATCGTTAATCATGCTTTCCAATAACACATTTGAGAGTGTGATGTGTTTGTCTACTCTGAAGTTAAGATCACCCATCACGTCAACAATTTGAACTTTAGATGTTAAGTTATAGACGACACCGAGTTTATAAGATGTCATGGCGTAGCATTGTGTGATGGTGACTTCTTTCATTGAACTCCGAAACCTAGCCATCAATATCTTACCATCTTATTTGAGGGTTTTGGTTGCTTCTGTGGTGGCCATGAGTTCAATGCCGTTTTCAGATATGCCATCATTTGGTTTCCCAGAGCAAGACTCTTGTAGATAAGTGATATTCGTCCATGGAACTCCTTGCTTTGCTTACCTCCAAGAAACCCAACTTGTATCGCAGATACTTTTTCCGTAGGTAGAAGCATTCACAAGTTTGAGCTTGAGGATTGGCTTTGTCGAGAAAAGTCTTGAAGTGTGAGAAGTGATTGCTATTAGTTTTTGATAGTCAAGGATCTTCGGACAATGCTAGTACTACGCGACCAATAGCGCGAACGTGGCCTTAGAAATAGGTGTAGGTGATAAAATGCAAGAAGCTGTGTTCTTTCTACAATAAAATGCTGATAACTGATTCGCAGTCATTTAAGAAATACTAATTACTTTTTAGATAATTTGGAAATTATTTTTGTGATCTGCTGTCAATGACAGCACGAACTGAAAGAGCAGGTACATAGTGAAATGTACAAATGTACGAATCAGCATGCGTTATTTCTATAGCCTGGTTTACCAAGCTCAACGATATATTTTCTTGCATTTGTATCATGACTCGTGTTGCTAAAGTCTCTACAAAGAAATTTTGAAGAGAAGTTCATGAATTAGAGCTAAATGGGTTGAGGATGGGTTCAAACGGCAGCCTGGGCCTAAACCAACGAGCGTCTTTAGCCAGCTGCCTGCAGGTTCACACACTTGATTGGTTAAGATCTCTTTCCGCTTGCGTTTCAAAGACTGATTCAAAGACTTTTCGGACCGCCGCATTGGTGTTCATCCGCACTATATGACCCAGCCATCTCTTCACTCTTCTGGCTAAGTCGGCGTCGTTGTACAGTCCGTACAGTTCGTCGTTGTATCTCCTTATCCACTCATCATCTATTCAGACGAGACCGAAAGAAATAAAGCAGTCAAGAGCACCCTCCTTCATTTTTGAGAAAGTCCATGCCTCTGTGCCATGGAGCAGGACTGAGATTATTAAGTTCTTATACAGGGTCACTTTTGTTGTTCGAGAGAGGTCCCAAAGACGCTGCGATTGGCAGGAGTTATTGTTTGTTTGATCTCATTGTTGGTGTCGTTGTCTGAATTGATAGCGGAGTCTAGGTAGGTACAAAGTCCTTAACTACATCAAAGTTATACCTGTCAAGGGTGACGTTCTGCCCGAGACCTCGGTTTTGATTGTCCTTTCTTGTTGACAACATTACTTGCTCTTGCCCTCATTGATCGTTAGACCCATCTTCGCCGTTTCCATCTCAATACACCAAAAGCGCCACCACGCTGATTTCTTCCGATTAAGTTAATATCATCGGTGTATGCGAGTAACTGCAAGGACTTTTGAAAGATTGTACCTCTTGTGTTGTCGAGGGAGTTTCGCACTATTATTTCATGAATGATGTTAAGGAAATCGCGTGGCAGCGCGTAGCCTTGCTTAAATCCTTTTCTGACATCAAAAATCTTGGTCAATTCTTTACTGACCTTAATGGAGCAGCATCCATTCTCCATCGTCATCCTGCAGAAGTGAACGAGTTTGGCAGGGATGCCAAAACTAGACATTGCTTTGAATAGCTCGTCTCTGTATATGCTGTCATATGCGGCCTAAAAATCGATGAATAGATGGTGTGTATCGATTCGGAGCTGATCGGTTTTTTCCAAGATCTGCGGTAGTGTGAATATTTATGCAATTGTGGACTTTCCTGACCTAAAGCTACACTGATATAGACCAATCAGGTTGTTGACGAACGGCTTCAGGCTGTCACACAATATGGTAGATAGAATCTTGTAGGCGATGTTAAGAAGACGGACACCTTTGTAGTTAACGCATTTCAAGGGGTCTACTTTCTTGAGGATCGGACGGACAATGCTAATGTCCCATTTGTCGGGCATACATTCGTGCGACCATATTTTACAGAAGAGTTGGTGTATGCTCCTTACCAAGTCATCGCCTGCCGCTTTGGAGAGCTCTGCAGTTAGGCCGTCGGTTCCAGAAGCTTTTTTATACTTAAGTTTAGATCTGGCAATCTTCACCTCATTCGGGTCGGGCGGACGGAATTGTTGGTTTACATCGTCCAAGTAAAAAGGTTCATTCTGCTTGACAGTGGTTTTTGGTTCGTTATCGCCGTTGTACAGTGTACAGAAATGCTCTTTCCAAATAGCATAGACTACGATTCTACTAATATGTTTCCTCGTTCGTCTCTACAGGCTTCGGTTCGGAGTTTGTGTCCTTGATATGCTTTTTCTACCTTTTAGTAAAACTTTCGAATCTCATTCCTGGAGTAGCATCTCTCAATTTCATCGACCATGCGCTTCTCATGCTTCTGCGAAGCCGGAGCCTCCTTCTTCTTCTGCTCATAAAACTCATGAGCAGCTTCCAATCCTCCTGCGTCAAACCAGGGGTTTCGTTGTGGTGGCTGAGTGAAACCCAGCATCTCAGGTGGCTGGTATTCGATACTTAATGTTGACAGTATAGGACCTCTTAAGAGATTAAGAGAGACTAGATCGAGAAATAATTTGACGATTTCTTGCAATTGTAGCCGTCCGACGTCGAACTTCCTCACAGTCTTATCTGTGCTTGGCGATGTTCGTGATATCCACAACCGTACCTTGGCTACAACAAGGTAGCCAGGCACTGCTCGTAGGTCGTGTCCAAGAGCTCGTAGAGCCTATCTTTGCTGTCGTAAAGTTTCTCCTCTGTGGGGGCGTGCGCGCATATAAAGCTAAGGTTGGCAAATTTAGCCTTAATACGGATTGTTACGAGGCGCGTGCTCACATGCCTGACTTCTTGCCTAAGTCTACTTCCAACAAAAAATTCGCATTCAAATTAGAGCTTCTTTTGACATTAATAACAATCGCCGTAGTAGATGCCGGAGTTTTTCATCCTCTCTTTGTCCAGCCCATTCCATCTCATTTCCTTAATGGCGCTTATATTTGCTTTGCAGCAGTCCAGGGCCACCCTAAGTTGTTCAGCTGCGTGTGGCCTATTAAGGGACCTAACATTCCATGTGCAGATTCGAAGTTCGTTGTCTTTTTTGCGTTTTCAGGGACTGTCAACTGTAGATCCATTCGTATACGAGTCTTGTTGTTACTTCGTAACTTAGGCTTTTTTTGCCATGTCCAGGCAGTTACCTTAGCGGTACATCTCTCAGCCTGAAGGTCCAGTTTCATTATAGATACCCCTAGGACGAGGGGTCAGTTAGACCGAAGCCACTAATTCTTTAATGGATGTGAACATTGTTGTTGTTCTATTAACGAGTCATCCGCCACTATTTCTTTTCCAAGACCCTGATTTGGTCTCGGAAATCCTTTCATCAAGCAATACTCGATGGTTAACACTTGCAGGTAAAATAAGTACAATTGATGTGTAGAAACCGTTACAGCACTGGATAACACCAATGCTTACCCTATTTTCCTCAGCACCCAATATTTAAATGTTCTCATATTTCATAGCTTATAGCATCATTTATATTTTAATCCAACATAAAGGCTTCACTGATATCTCAATTTTAATTTAAGAAATGAATAGGGGCCCATATAATAAAAAACCGTACATGGTTAATACATAGTTCTAGAGACAAAAGAAAGATTGTTACTTATAAAATTTAAAACTTATAAAATTATTAACGAAGGGTTTCGATTTTGTAGATTCGGTGCACTTTCATTTCCAGATCAGGTTATGTCCAAGACCAACTTTTTTTATTCAGAGAAGACGGAGTTTTTATGAATGTGTCAGGCGACATATCCCAAAACATAAGAATCAAGAGATAAGTAATGCGTATCGACACATCGATTCTAACCACTTTTCGAGTGTAGTCCAAACAGGTGTCAAAAAACAACAAATAGATAGCCATTATAGTACCTTTCTGGCAGTCAACATGCAAATCTTCTGAAAGCTTCTCTTTGCTACAGGAAAACCCCCACCTTATTGATATAGTCTGATGATATTATGCAGTCCAGGAGATTATCTTCTTATTTCATCATATATAAATTATAAAGATAATAAAGATTACATCTAATGCTTTATATTTCCACCATATATCTTCATTGCTGATCGATGTACTTAATTTTCCGACATCAGTTCTATTCCAAAGGTGTCTTTGTTTTGGATCACCTCGTAAATCAGACCAAGAGTTTTATATTTTAGTGATCGATTAATTTTTCTTTCGGCCTCTTCTTCGAAGCTTCAAAGTTAAGCCTCTATGGTTTTTTCGACGACCTCCGTTGAACATGCTGAAACTAGCTGGTGTTCTCAGGCTGAAGTTTTTCCATTAACAGAGAACTTGTATGAAAGCGTGCGCTTCTTATTACAATAGATCACGGGCTGACATTCGTAATATTTCCACTTCCGTCACTATCATTTTTTCATTGTTATTCTCGTATATCGTTCAACATTCCAATGCGTGTGTTAAAGCTAAATGAACCACTATTGTTTGTAACAAATCGTTAAGCTTGTCACTGCCATTTAATTCACCTCCCGCTAACTCTATATGCGACGTAATCATCGCAATCTCCTTGGTGTTTAACGTTACAGCCCGAATATTCAAATTCCCGCAGTGAATTTAACTTTTGTTTTAACGTCATCGTACTATCTTTATATACATCTTTGGTTACATATTGAGGAATTATAAGCTCTTTGTGAAGTTTATCGAATCCCTTTTCTAGGTTCATGAAGACGATATGCAGATCCTTTGAATCTTCGCGATATTTGTCCATCATTATCCGTTATCACCTCCGGAATAAATGGAATACAATAGACCAGTTTCGTGTCTTTTGGAAATCCCAAAAATATAGGAAAACTACAGAGTGCCATGACCCAAAGATAGGCCTAGGTTTTAGGTAGGCCTCATCCTCGGCCAAACGAGAAGTCTGAGTGAGGTTTCCCCATGATGATCGAGTGATCGAAAATGGGGATTATTCCCATTGTAGATCAGGGTGGTGTTTGACGCATTTCAATCTTTATGATCGTAGATGCTCCGCGGGCTTAAGCCATCAAGGCAGGTTCTTACGTAATATACCAGAGACATTCTGTCCCTACTAACGAACATATATTTCCAAAAGAATTAAAGCATTTCCTTCAGTCAAATGGTTTACATTTGCATCTTTGTTTTGAAAACCCCATTTCACTTAGTTCGAAAGTTCCCTTTTTTTCCTTACGCACACGTAACATACTCGTATTTCTCAGATGAAATAATTTGAAAATAATTTACGAGTGTATGAAATCCTTTTCTACCGGCAATTTAAGTCAAAATTTCAAAAATATCACGTATAAGAATTTGGCACTGTTCCACAAGAACAGAAATATTATTTAGCGAATTTTTCCTACATCAACAAAAAAAGTTTGTTTAAAAACTATTGTAATGAAACACCACAACAATTCAATCCAATTTCCTTTGTTTACTTTGTTGTTTCATAAATTTTATTTATAACAACATTTTATTTATAAAAGACATTTTGCATTTGGCGGAAGGGGTGACGTTCATTGTTTGAAGATTAAACTGCTAGTATGGATACAAATATCTTTTAATATTGTTTTTTCAATTTCATTAGTCTCTTAATGGTGTTGATTTTTACGATTTTGATAGAGCTAGAGTAAAGTGTTATTACAATAACCGCTTGTCCCTCTGATGCTAACATTGTTCTTAACAAACACTGAAGAATGCAAGGAACAACGAAAATACAACACTTGCAGCTACTGTGATAAGAATTAGAAAAAGCCATAAAGACATCCAAGAAGCAGGCTTGGAAGGACTATTGCCATTCAATAGAAACCCTTAACGACTCCACCAAGCTTAGCAAAATTCTGTCCAAGGAACACTCCAAGACTTTCTTTCTAAGAAGGCCAGATGGAAGATGGACAGAATTCTCTACGGGGACTCTGGCACTCCTGTTAAATATACACCTTTCAGATGGAGTGATATTATCACGGAGCCTGGAAGATCGCGGCAGGTACAACCTGCATCCCACAGCAATATCAATTCAATCATTTCTGGGGAAAAAGATTTCCTAGGCTATTAACAGCTTCCCCGTACCCTATTCTTGGAGAGTAGCTCGAGTGCTGTTTGCACCGAAAGTATCTACTTTCGAAGGATTTCATGGCAATTACTTTAACATCCTTTGTATTGAAAACCTTAGAGCGCGGCTTAGACATCCATATGCGAAGCGTTCCAAAAGAATCATTGCTATCAAAATCTCAGCACATATACCTCAAACGAAAATCCTCTCTACGAGATAAAACAGCCCATAATAACGTACATACTGAACTTATTTACAAATCTGTGATCCAGCTGGGCATAGAGGAATTTGTTAGTCAATGGACGGTTTCTATACGTGCACTCAATCACTTGCTGTATTGGATAGAATCAGATCACCCTGATCTGAAACTACCTGACTACGAACTAGTGCCACTATTCTTTCCTCACCGCGGTCTCGCGATTTACGTGCTTAGTGATGTAACTTATCAGATTCCACAACAATGGCATCCCTGTTCCAAACCGGAACTCAACTTCATGTGGTTAGAATTCTATCTCTGTAAGCAAACTATCCATTATTGCTTTATTTACAGAAGCCCCAAACTGGACAGCAGTTCGACTTTTGACGAGTTTGATACTCTGTCTGACTATATACAAAGAACTGTATCCCTGTATCCTCATACTGAAATCGTGATTACGAGCGATTTCAATATACATAATTCTAGGTGGATTCGACATTCTGGCCAGACAACACCCGATGGACGGTGTGTTCAGACCTTCGCTAGATGTTGATATTCATAGCGCCAACACCCTGGACTTGTTTTTAACTTCTAACCCTAATAAGTACAAGTACAATGCATTATCACCTCCAAGCTCGTCGGACCACTGTATCATATCAGCTAATTTCTCGTACACCGGCCATACAGTTAGACAAAAAATTCCTAAAAGAACCGTATGGTTATGTTATGTTTCCTCAATAACTATGTGGATGCCGCTGTTGATAAGATCACAGAATCTATTCTCTATGGAATGAGATATTTTATCCCTCATTTATATTTTAGCCAAAAGAAAAAGTTGTGGTATGTAATCAGGGTATCACGGTTAGAGAAATGTTTTTTCGATCCCTCAAGACCAACAGGACAGAGAACTGAAAAAATTTCAAACGATCTAGGAATGAATGCAGCGTCTTTCAATATGACCAAAAACTGAGGCAAAACATACTACAATTTTCCAAAGGTAGTAACAATTTTTCGTCGTTCGTCAAAAATATTAGGAATTCTGCCTCATCCTCCATCCCAACCGTCATTTATAATGACATTGCAGCTGTCAGCTCTTTGGACAAGGCCAACGTACTTGCTGCACACTTTGCGGCAAGCTCAATACTTCCAGGTTGTGCTTTATCTCCGCCTACACCTGAGTGCGTCGAATCTTTAATGGGACGAATCCACTTTCGCGCTCGTGTAGTAGCAAGATTACTTAAAGATCTTAATACTCATAAATCCACTGGCCCAGATGGTATATCTCCCCTTTTTCTGAAGAGGTGTTCGTCCACGCTGGCAAAACCATTGTGTAAGCTTTTTCATCAGTCCTACTCCTTAGCACTCTTTCAGAGCAGATAAAAAACAGCATTTGTCCAGCCCGTCCCTAAAAAAGGCGAATATTCTTTTTTCTCCTCCTACAGTCCTATTGCACTTACGTTCTTTCTTTTCAAGGTCAAGGAAACGCCCTACCTACCTACCTACCTGGCGTTGGGCGAAACTGGTCTGGTTACGTTTATTATACCAACAGGGGAATATATCCCTAAATTTGACCGCGTCTGGGGAAGTCTTAGCTCCACCATAAACGTCTTGGACCTATGCGATTAAGTTTAAGTTGTTACCCTATTACTTATTTTTAGCATTTTTAAAGTACTGTTGGTTTTGAATGTTTGAAGGTTACATTGACTACGAAATGAATGTTATGCATACTTACTAGATTAGAAAAGAATCACGGTGTTTCAGAGTATGCATTCCTAGAAAGACAGGTGTCACCGTTCAAAGTTTAAAGCGGCGGAATGCTACAAGCAATATCTATGGAGCGCTGATTGTGAAAATAGAGATAGAACAACCTAAGAAATGAATTAATAGAATGAGCAATATTTTCTTCAGCTATGAGTTTTAGGGCTCGATTCTAAATTCTATCTACCATGTGGGGATAAGTTTTTGGGACACCTGATCAGATGTGGATATTTTACTCCAATTTTGGGTAGCCAAATGGCTTATACATTGAGTACGAATCAAACTAGTTAAAGTAATTAAGTAATGCAATCGTCGTTTCAGGAAACCTGGACGTTGATGATGATGTAATTGGCTCACATACCGGTGTCGACGATATAAGTCGATATTCATGGATATTGGCTATGTTAGGTATTAAGATTTTGCCTTTAAGGCAGCAGACAGCATTGTGTTTTGGAAGCATTAAAATCTACTCTTTTGGTGGTTTCTAAATTAGCTATGCTATAAATATTGAAACTTAATGAGCTTCACATATGCTACAGTCGAAGTGCAATACGGAGCCCTGTAGCGCACTAGCATTTATTTTGTCCACAGCGGACTTGGACTCGTGAAGACTACTTCAAACGGACGTTTCGAAAGGTATTTTCTAATTCATTGAAGAGAAAATTCAACAACCCCAAATGAATACATTTTGAACAAAATAAATATTAAGTGTCAATATCCTGCTTTCATCAATTGGTGTAGACTTTTTTTTTCCACTTTTCTATAAGACATGCTATCAAACCACGAGTGAAGCTGTTATTACGAAAACCATTCCGCCGGTTCCAGATGTAATGTCCGTGATAAGTGTGTGCTGATAAATCTTGCATTATTGGTAATCCATATGATCAAAAAATGGCTCAAAATTGGACGGAATGATGCGGTTTGTCATAAACAGCCGAAGAAGTCATGTGCCTGAAGTCTTTCTATTGTTAAAAATGTTCTACTAATCTTACGAGAACACTCTTCTAACAAAACTCTAAATAACAAAACTTCGTAAATAAGAATTTCAGTTATCATCAATCCAATCAGCCAACGGCCTATGAAGGCATGACACAGCATTCCTAAAAGGAGGCTATTTCTTCACTTAAATCGATAAAATCAAGTGATCAGTGTAGACTAGTTGTAAGTCCAACTATAGACATTTTCCCAAAAAAAAAAGAAAAATAGATTGAACTTGATTAGTTCCAATTTATAAATTTACCAGAATTTTCAGTATAGTTACAAAGTCTATCCCCGAGATAAATGCGGCGTTTGTTTTAGAAGAGATTTTTTCGTACGCCCGCACATAAACACTTGTCGCTAATTTATGGCTATGAAGAAAAATATCTCAAAATATCTATTTCGCATCTCTGGTGTATCTTAGTATCGTTTCTTTTTTTATTTTAAAACAAATATTTGATTAAAATGATCTACAATATAATAACATTATCCAGGCAAAATGCTTCCACTAAAATTAACCAAATTAAAAGAAAAACATTCCTTTTTTTTTGTTTTACTAAGAACCATGTTCTGACGCATTTTCCTAAAAACTTAACACGTGCTGTGCCATTTTAAGTGTAGTAATACCCACTTGAGTGTTAAGTTCTTAAAAAAAAATGGAAACTATTTTGTGAATAAATCATTATTTATGTCACGCCCTCAATCGTCAGTTTGAAATATTGATGGATTGGCAGTGAAAATTGACGAGCTTTTGTCATAAAGTTCTAAAAATTGTTTGTCATTGAACAAATTGTTTTGTTGTAGGATAGCGTAAAATTTACAGTCCGTCACTGCATATTTTGAAATGACTTGTAGCCCGATTAGCTAACAGCTACTTTATTTTGGAAATTTGTTGAGGCTGCCAGCTAAGCAAATTTAGTAAACCGAAATGATACTAGCATCTAATGATAGACTTCGTGGAAATTATAAGCTATAAACATTTACACGAAGCTTATGAGCGTTTTTCTAAAAAGCCGTGTTCAAAATTTCTCCTCTTCGGTAATATTAATAATATAAGAGGAGATAAAGATGTTTTTGTCACACGTATTTTAATGGCATTTTAAATTAAGACCTCAGAGGCTGACGAGAATAAATTTCGGAGACTAAATTTTTAGTGCAATTTGACTTGTTGCAGTATTCTTAGCAACAACTCATCTCACATGATTGTGATTGACTGAAATAAAACAGAAAGCTCTTCCGGCTCGGTGGGGATTTAAATATCGAAATAACTCCCGAATTGGAAGCCAATACACTACCAGCTGTGCGACGATTAAGACCTGGAATCCTGATAAAGCTTTCAGAGAAGCATCTTCTTGAATTTATTTGAAAGTGATTAAAGAGTCTGCAAGCGCTTAAGGGCAGCAGATACTAACCATGTCCACCTAGCTTTCACAATGTAGTTTTTTTTCCATTGAGAATGCGTATGTTTTCTCTGTTTAAAAGACAGGCACAAAGCTCCACGAAGGGGCCAGTGCTAGATGCTTGAATCGCTCTGATGCCATTTATGGATATTGTTGTCGATAATATTCCTTTCCAGATTTTGACTGAAGTCAGCATAGAGTATCGGGAAGTCAACTTTTTCTCGAAACACCATTGCGAGATAAATCGATGAGATATGACTTCAAGAATTCATAAGAATATCAAGAGATGGGAGATTCATCAGTGCTTCTCGAGCAGAGGTGTGGGGTGACTTGATTCCTATGAAAAACTGATCTTATTATGTCTTTATAAACCCAAATGATACTTCTCGATGAGAAGCCTCATGTCCTGCCAGAAGCTGTTTTACACTATGAGAAATCCTACAGGTGCTTGCCAGTTTTTCGCTTTAAAGCAAAAAGAGCTTTTTTTTCATTACAAGTAAATTATATACCTTTGCTAATGCGAAAACCGTAGCTAGGCATAATCTGGCAGATAAAGTTGCATCAACAACGTTAAAACTGTTGTTAAGGGTAAGCAAACTGACAACTAATGATTTGAGTATCTGTACAGGTAATTATATTGTTCGATAGCAAGGGGGACGAATTATCAAGAACTTATCTGGGCCAATCGTAGTTATAAAACCCCTATGTAGCAGCAAAAAATCGGTCTCTGATGTGTGTTGCAGGACTATAGACAGAGGGATAAAACTAGGGAAACTTCCATTTAGGTGGGAGTGCAGGCGAGGATAGACGTGAACCAAACAACCAGGATCTCCCTACAATTAGCGTGATCTTGCACTAAACCTTGACAGAAATACACTTTAAGCTAACTAAAGGTCACCTTCATTTGAATCTTTTCATAAAAACAATCTATATTTCCTGGTCACACGACCATATGATGGGGCATTAGGATCTTGCAGGGAGTTTTCCAAGTTATTCCCAAAATTACCTTCTATTTGACTCATAGGTCCACTGACAAAGAGTTAGTGATTAAGAAAATGAAATGCATTGAAAACTGAAACTGGTAAGGATGGTTCCTCACTTAAGATCTGCGGATGCACCATAATTTAACTTATAAGTAGAGATACTCGTAGGTGGATAAAGTCCTCTTCAATGTTATAACTTTCCGATCATGCGAGTACGTTTTGTACTAAGGCTCTTCGGGCCGGAGCATAGCAGTGAATTTTTTCCCTCTTCATTCTACATAAACTGACAAATTAAGTAGGATGACAAAACTAAACATACCTCCATATACTATAGCTCATAATTATATTCACTGACATATAGGGCCTAAAAATCTACGTATATCAGGAGTGCCACCCACTAAGCCACCCAGGTTGGTTTTTATATGATCTGTCCATATTTTTTCAATACTGGACATACTTGGACTTACGCTGATAGGGTGCATTGACAAAATACAGCAGATAAGAGATTGTACGCGATGTAAAATAAATTTATGTCTCTAAAGTTGGTACAGTTAAAAACGTATCCTTTCGGTTGGATTTGACAAACAATTATTCTCGTACTTTCATCTGACCAAATCTTAAAAAGAAGTATATGCTTGCTAACTTATCTTTAAGAGGTTCAGATTTTTTATTTAAATAATACGCAAAAAAATTAACTTGATGAAGACGTACTAAATTCATTCGAAAGATTACTTTATTCCATTTATTACTGAAAAAGAGTTTCGGGTAAATGTCCAACACGATTAAATTGTACCGATGTTTATTGACAGTAACTTGTGATCCGGCCTCATTTTTGCAGAAATAAGGGCCGATGATGCCACCAGCATACAATCTGCACCGTACGGTACATTTTTCAATGGTATCTGGTGAACTTCTTGAGGATTGTTTTTGCTACAAATACAGCAATCCTGCTTATTTATGTAGCCGTTTAACAAGAAATGAGCCTCATCACTGAAGAGACCTTGAGACTAACATCTTCGTTCTAAATTTTCCAGTAATTTTTCAATAATTCAATAAATAGCACGTTCAGATGGTCGATGATGTCTACCGTAAATTTCACTATTTCTCTAAATTTCGCGAATAGTGTTTCGATTTTGTAAGTAAATTTTAACGACTTGAAATTGTCAAATGACAAACTGTAATCAAAATAAATTAACCTTGACAACTTAATATGGCAACTAATTTAACATTTAATTCCTTTTGAAAAGTTTGACACTGTAAACCAACACAGTTGCTGCACTGTCAACTGCTTTGCAATTGAGCGCGTTGACGTTTCTAAGTACTTAGGAGTTATTTTGGACTGTAAAATGAGCTGGATGAATCATACTATGTATTTAAAATAATTTTTAAATAATGTTATAAGACAGATCTATCTTATAAGCCAATATTGTGGTTTGGCTGTTTTGTTTATAACGGTCTTTTTAAATCTGAACTTCAATATGGTATAGCTTGTTGGGGCGGAACTCACTTCAACAAAATACGACCTTTACTGATCAAGCAAAAGAGAATCTGAGAATCTTAAATATGAGAGAGTTAAATCAGTATACCTTAAAAGAGTTAAACAATGTCTTTTCCATTTAAATAATAATGTTATTGAAAACTTAATCAATCCTTTAATATGATTTTTTGTTCATATTGTAAATTTTCGTTCACTATATTCAAATCCTAACCTAGAACTGATTTGTTTTCTTTATATTATTAACATTATTGCATCCCCATCGATAAATGTATAAAATTATTTATAATTTTGTAGTACATTCGCCTCTTGTTTTTAAGAACAATAGAATGTGCTTAACTGTTTCACTTTTTGTCTTAAAGAATCTGCTATATTCATAAATTTAAGTTTATTTTTATTTATAGTTATCTCTATTTGTTTTATTTTATATATATATAATTCTGCATTTTTGTTACTTTTGTAGCTTTAAGATTAAGAAAATGAAATAAAGTTAAAAAAATAAACAAATATATTTTCTGAAGACGAAGAAGACATCAACAATGATATCACTGCTTTTTATAGTTCAACAGTGATCGCACCAGGAATTTCCAAAGCTCTTACTTGCTGGGTTAGTGGAACCGTGTGTTCAACCAAAACTAAGCACCGCCATTGAACCAGTCTTTTCATGTAAAATGAGGTCCGATTAATTGATCTAAAGCTCTTTATGAATGAATAGTCGCATTTTCCGATTTTTAAATATGTGAAAACTATTGTCACTGTTCGTCATTTGTTTGATATGGAGTCCAGTGCCAGTATGTAAATGAACATCCTACTTTTCGCAGTATAACTGATTACTATATATGCCATTAGAATCAGTACCACCACAATCAACCATCACAACCACCAGATACAAGCAATGATGGCTTGAATGACCCATCCAAAGTTGATCGAAAATAGAGACCTGAGTAAATGAGTGGTGAATTGCGGGCATGACGCTGAGAGAGCCATATTCGTTTTATAGTCTTTTCTTTTTTTTCTTCCGAAACACAGGCACAGACGTAGTCCATTCTACTTCTTGTAGATGTAATTTTTTAATATTTTATAGAGATATGAGTAAGTAAAGTGCTTACAGTACAACACCCACCAGATCTGCACCGAGTATCTGCAGCCTGACGCGAGCGTGTGTCGGACACTCACAGAAGTAGTGTTCTGTGTCGCCTATAATAACTGCTTAGCAAAAGCGACGTCAGTAAGAAGTGTGCAGTCTCTCCTACTGAGGGACGCAGGAAAGCCGCTGATCTCTTAGAGACTCATTTTAAACTCAACTGTTAATGAAACCTTTAACTGAGAATACACGCAGTTCCAGTGCAGGTTCGAGTCCTAAAAAACTCCTTCTTGAGCTCTGGATATCAAGTTCATCGGCGATTTAAATTCCTGTGATCTCACTGTGATCTGGGAGCCAAATAAAACTCAATGAATTCAGCATCCCGATTTCATTCAGAGAAGCGCAGAAAGATAACGGATCGTGTGTGGCGGTTGCTTATTCTCGGGTCCCGCTTGAGCGTTGTCGTGTGTGTCGGCTCCGCTCAATGGTGTGTGTGTGAGATAAGTATAGCCGTCGGTTCCACTCGCTCGCTTATGGTCCGTAGTTTGAGATAGATTGAGTATACTTTCGTGTGTGCGTGGCATTGCCGGTTCCCCTTAACCGAGAAGGTATAGGAGTGTGTGACGAGCTGACGCGGTTCCATTGCCGTACTCATTTCACATCTAATCTCTTACTTTTCTTCCTTATTGAATTTTCATCTCGTATCTAAGCATGATAGTGCATTTATCTTTCTTTTATTTGCTATCCAACTCAAAGGGTTTTTTTATACCTTTGCAGAACCAGTGTTGCCGATGGACGATATAGAAAAATAAAAGAACTCATTGTGTAAAAATATACCTACCTACGAGTACATTGGAATTAAAACAGACGACGAAATCTTTTATTTTTCTATCACTTTATCTTGATCTTCATATCTTTCATACATTTTACACAAATGCACTTGTGAAATTCGCTCCTCGGGGAAAACAAAAACAAAAAATATAACAAAAAAAAAACAGAGCAAGCAAAAAAAAACAAAAATCCACTTGTGCGGGCGAAAAAAAGAAAAAATTAAATAAAAAAAAATAACATGCAGTGAAACAAACATCCACAGTGTGAACATCCCAACCATCCTGCCCCTGGTCATACTGCTGCTTGCACTCGATCACTGCCGTTGCTGTATTACATTGTCATACAGCGCGTGCAATGGCTCAGTATATGTAACAACCGATGTATAGCGAGCGGGCTGTGAGTATGAATTTTGTTGGTGTGCTGTTTCCTATTGTTACGAGTATAAGGGCATAACATCTACAAAAATTTGATTCGGTAAACTAACTCTGAATTTTTACTTCACAGCTGTGCGTGCTTAGAAACGCCGGTGTTTGTGTTTTTTGTGTTTGTCTTTCTTTATAATGACTCGGGAATTTAGAGTGGATATTGCCAATATACGCGAGCTAAAAAGTAATAACTTTTCTGCGTACGTCCACGTCTGTAAATACAGACCAGCTGTTTTGGCACTAAGTGAAACACAGGTATGTTGATCCCCGCCCACACCTCTCAGATCGCTCTGATCTGAAGCTGCCTGGCTACGAACTAGTGCCCTTTTCTTCTCTCACCGCGGTCTCGCACGTTCGGAGTGATATAACTTACTAAACTCAACCACAATGTAGTCTGTTTCAATCCGGAATTCAATTTCATGGAATTCAAATTTCATCTCCGTAAGCAAATTATCTACTACAGGTTTATTTACAAAAGCCCCAAACTGGACAGCAATTCGACTTTTAACGAGTTTGATGAGCTGTCTCCTTTTCATAGAATTGTATCCTTATATCCTCATACTGAAATCGTTATTATGGGCGATTTCAATATACACAGTTCTGGGCGGCTTCGACATTCTGGAGAGACAACACCCGAAGGACTGTGTGCTGAGATCTTCGGTGCGGAAAACAATTTGATCCAGCATGTAAATGAGCCCACACGAATATATCGTTGATGTGCTCTCCTCTCTAGGCTCCTCGGACCATTGTGTCATATCAGCTAATTTTTCGTACACCGACTACACAGTTAGAGAAAAAATTCCTAAAAGAACCGGAAGGTAATACGAGAAAGCCAACTGGAGCGGTATTAATAGCTTCTTTAGGAATTTTAACTGGTCGTTATGTTTCCTCGATAATGACGTGGATGCCGCTGCTAATATGATCACACACACCATTCCCTTTGGAATGAGATCCTTTATCCCTCATCGGATGAAAAGTATCAAATCAAAAGTAAAGGCATGGTACGACTCGAGCTATAAAGGGGCTGTAAGGGTTAGAAAAATGTTTTTTTGGTCCTTCAAGACCAAGCCGACAGAGGAAAACCGAAAAAAAGTTTAAACGAGTCTGGAATGACTGCAACGTCTATCTTAAGCGTGTAAGATTCCAATACGACCAAAATTTACTACAATGTCCCAAAGGTAGTAACATTTTTTGGTTGTTCGTCAAAAATATTAGAAATTCTGCCTCATCCTCCATCTCAACGCTGATTTAATAATGACATTCCGGCTTTCAGCTATTTGCACAAGGCCAATCTGCTTGCTGCACACTTTGCAGCCAGCTGAAAGAATGCACTCTCGCACTCGTGTAGTAGCAAGAGTACTTAAAGGTCTTAACATATATACATAAATCCGCTGATCCAGGTGGTATATCTCTCCTTCTTCTGAAGAGGTGTTCCTTCACGCTGGCAAAACCACTGCGTAAGCTTTTTTATCAATTCTACTCTTTAGAATTCTTTCCGAGCAGATGGAAAACAGCGTGTGTCCAGACAGTCCATAATAAAGGCGAATCTTCTTCTCTCTCCTCCTACAGTCCCATTGCACGTACGTCCCTTCTTTCCAAGATCATGGAAACGCTGATAAATTGTCAGCTCATGAAATATTTCGAAACACGAAAACTTCTCAATGACCGTCAATACGGTTTTCGTAGCAACAGGTCCACCTGTGATTTGATGGCATGTCTCACCGAAAAGTTGATAGTTGCACTTGATACTTCTAAGTCATTTGACAGAGTTTGGCATCCGCTCTTTTGTCGAAAATCCGTGCTTTTGGGATCGAGCTTTCTTTATCAGTCTCAAGAAGCCAAATTGCATAGTCGTAGAGTCCACTGTTTAATATCAAATCTTTTGTAACAAGTAATTAGGTAACACGGGCAACAAAACCGTTAAGTTTCAGTACCGCACTACAGTAGCATGTGCCATCCAGCATTAGTCATTTGTTTTATAACATCAACACTACTAAATGGTACCACAATTTAATCTTCCAATTTAACTACGTTGAATAGCCTTCATCTCGATGTTCCCAGATCAACAGATATGTAGTTTTCTATAAAAATAAAAATCATATCTCAATTGAGAGATAGTAATTACCGCATTCTCCACGACCTTGATATCGCCAAACACGAGATTTATTTATATGTATTTCGTGTTATTTTTCCCCCTAAAATAAATAACTTATTATAACGACCAACAGTCGTTTTGTTTGTGTAAGAGCACTATCAGCTCAGCAGCACTAGCAGTGTTATTATCTCGAGGCGTTCAAATCTGCTGACAAGCTAACAAGCGACATACGACAAATACAAGTAACATGAAAGAATTTTCCCTCTAGACAGATTTTGAAATTTCGATATATGTAATCCAGACAATTTAGATCAGAAAAAACTCAGTCCTTCTTTCGTGTTTCCAAGTGGGAGATGCTCAATCTCACAATCTCAGTACTTCTTTCGTGTTTCCATATGGGAGCTACTCCAAGATGCTTTAACCATACCATATAAACATTTGTGAGTCATTAGAATAAAGGATCTTACAATGAAAACAAGCAAATCTCATACCAAATACAACCATAGTTACGCTAGGCCTGTTAAGCTAAAGATTAAGTGAAAGATTAATTTAAACAAATAGAAAGAAAGTACACCCATATATTTACTGTTTAGTTTGCTTCAGTAGTCTGATTATCTAAATATTTTATTGCTCTACCAACACCTGCGATTAACAGCTTTTACAGCTATTACTGTCGCATGTTAAAGGATGGTTTTTACCACCCTTTCAGTGGTCAGATAGTATCGGTACATCGCGTGTCCAATCAATTGTCATGCACTGTCATAAAATAAATTGTAGCTATTCACGTATCTCAGAGTGATTTGAAGCAGTTCGATTACGTAATTTTTGTACTGTCTACCTCTTGAACAGAAAATAAAAATACCTGCAGCCAACAAAATTAAAAGATGATAAATTGTGGAGAGTGCGACATTATTTTTAATTTATTAATTTATTTTAATTGACAATAACAGAAGAGCCATGCTCTTTTACAAGTACATGCAAAAAAAAAACAAAAAAATTAAAAACAAGAAAACATTAATGTTAGCTATGACACTAACAAGGTTGTTTGCAGTGTTCATTGATAAAATAGAATTTTGGAAAATTTTCAAATGTTTTTCCAAATTGCGGCAACATGTGTAGATACATATGTCACGATGTGACCTTTAGCAACTTGTTACAGGTGTTCGCTCAATTCCTGACCTGATTAGCATTAACATTGCCTATGCGAAGATGATGACTGATAGGAACGAAAACATGTCAAAAATAGTTTTTAGAGAAAATTAAAAGACTGTCTGTGATGTGATGATATCATCTCAATGAACATAACTAATTTATTCTAACTTATTGGGCCTATGTTTCTAAGGTGCTCTTAGCTAAACCTATAATCTAACATATGTACGAGTATCTCTTATAACGTAAAATAATCACTAACCACTCGTAGGCCGGTTGCGGCTGAACAATTAAGCATACCTCCTTTGCTTGCTAATTGAAGTACGGCGAATTGGTAAAACACTACGAAGGAGTTTTTTCTCCTTCAGAAAGTCGGAAAAAGTCCTGATGTTGCCAAGCAAAATTCGTCAAATCATGAAGACGCTCTGCACGTCTGTCCGCAGATGTTAGAGCGACGTCCTCCGTCAGTCCTTTATTATCAAAACGAGTCTGAGGAAACAAAGCCGTTAAAACGTCTACTGTCTTCATCTGTCTACTTTACTCTACTGCCATGTTTCGCGCTAATGACGTCAATCCATCATCACAAAGCCATCTAGATCGACGAGCGAGGCAAGATACATTTTATCGGACGGTTTTCAATTTTATGTATATCAAGTACGGTGAGGTTTTAGGAGCACCTGCACAGATGAGAGCATTGTACTCCCATTTTGGGCGGATAAATGCCTTATATTTATATTGAGACTATATCAGAGTGGTGAAGTATTTTTCACATCGCTTGAGGAAACCTAGACATTTCGCAGTATTTTTGGCGGGCGACATAAAATACTTGTTCATTCCAACGTAACTTGTCATTGACATCTCGACATGAGTGGAAAGTTTTTCGGTTTCAACGATGCAGTGCCATTCATGGATAATGGTCTCATTGTTGTTTCGTTGTTTGAACTTACAGCTGAGATCAGGTGCACAAAGTCCTTCACCGCTTTAAAATGTCCTATTTAGGTTTTCTGTTGAGTTTGGTTTTACCTTTATTTACCACTAAACCCATTTTTGTCGCTTCTGTTTGATTCGATGCAAATGCGCTGGCTGTTTTCTTTCCATAATGTCAATGTCATCAACGTATGCTAACGGTTGTAGAGACTGTTGAAATGTTGGTGCCTCTGGTATTCTTTCAAGAATGATGTTGTCAAATCAAAGCAAATATTTCGGTGCCATTACCGGCTTTTATGGAGCAGTGAGCTTTGTCATTGTAGTGTATGCAACACTCAACAGAGTATGCAGCATAAGCATACAAATGCCAGGTGACCAACTCAGTCTGGAATAAAGGAATCAGAATTTCCAATGTAAATATAAACAACAATCATTAGCCCAGTATTATGTAATACGTCTTGCATGGCTGAAAAAACTGCAAGTGGCGTCTCGTGTTGATTCTCCTGTTATATACGTACTATCAAGTTTGTCGCCACAGTTTTCGTTCGAGACATTTAACCTCCGATTGTTTTGATTTTGTCGTAGAAATCTCAAATTGGGACTCAATGCGCCTATGTATGAATCATACGTATGAATGAATGTGAATATAGTTTTAAGTTACCTACCGAATAAACTAGCATGTAAAATTATTGTATAAATAGGTTTAGTAGTATTGAATAAACGAATTAGAATTCTGACATCACAGGTGGAGGAACACTTCTATATTTTAAAATTCGACTTTTTAACCTTCTAACTTATAAAGATCGGCTTCTTAGCCAAACACTTCTTTGCCTTGGAACAGCCTTTATAAATATCCCCATATCATCTTGAATAAGCGAATCAGTTCGGCAGGCATGCCAAATCTGTGCATGGCTCTCTAAACTGGCTTCTATTAAAGCTGTATGCGGCCTTGAAACAGATGAATAGATGATGGCTATCGATCTGAAATTCTTAGATTTTTTCAAGATCTACAGAACTGTGAAGTTCAGTTCAGTTCAGTTTAAATGCATTTTTTATTTGATTTCATTAATTAACACTTACAAGCTATACAAAAAAACGCTTAAAAATTAGCTTAATTAACTTAAAATTATCTTATTCTAACTTACTGGCCCCATGCGGGCACTCTAAGTTAAACCTAACACTTAAACTATGTCTTTCGACGTTTTGACAGGTTTTGTTCTTATTCTTATAGTTAGGACAATACAGCTTAAACTAAGAAAACATTTTTAGATAGAAAAAACTTAGTATATGGGCTATTTTGATTTTAATTTTGTTATAAAACTTAAAACTAAAAACTTTCAGACTACCTAAAAATAAATCTTAATCTACTTAACCTACTTACATGTAACGCAAATATAGACATACAATATATATATATATATACATAATATATATATACTAAATATATAAATACATGTAAACATATATATATATATATATATATATATATATATATTTTTTTAAATTTTTTTGTTTTATTAATTTTTTTTTTGTATTTATGTATTTTTTTTTTCTTTAAAACTAACTTAATCCTACCTAAAACTATGTAAGCCCCTCTAACCATACGGTATCGAAGGCCTTCTCCAAGTCAATCAGGCAGGCACCAGTGCACTGTTTCTTGCCTTTGTTCCATTGGATATCAGAAACCAGTTTAGACGCAGCATGAATGATATCATGACCCGCCTTGAAACCGAACTGATTATCCGGAACTATATGTTTGTCCTCAACCCACTTAGTCAGGACTCTATTGATCACCTTCTCGAAAACCTTACTGATGTTTGGAAGAGGAGTAATCGAGCGGAGATTCGCCGGATTGGAAGTATCTTTATCCCTTTTGGGGATGGGATGTACCACCGCAGTTTTCCAGTGCGCTGGATAATGTGCATTATTCATTGCATTATTAAACAGGGTGGTATAAATATTCACCGCTTCTAGAGGGAGATGTCGAAGCACACTGTTCGGTATTTCATCGGTTCCCACTAATTTCTTACTCCTAAGTGATTCGAAGATCGTTTGGAGCTCTTCCTTCGAAATGAACGGGGGTAGTACCCTATCGCTGGTGATGACATTATTTGCCATATTCTCGTCACTGAACTGGGTGAAACCCGAGCTCTCGAATCGCCAATTCACAATTTCATTTCGAAGGTAGAAATTGTGCACAAGGACTCGATTCTCCAGATCGTGGTTCGGGCCAATGATGCCATTCGCCTTGTACACTTCCTGGAAAGTCGCTCCTATAGCCTCTACCTGCTCCTGCGGATCCTCGATCACATAGAAGTTGTCATAATCTACAGCCTCATTTGGATCTATGCCCGCTGCTACCAGTATTTGTTGGTTGTTCGTCGTTCGGGCGATTTTAAGACATGGAAGGTCGTTTTGATCTTTTCTCCGAAGTATTTTATTTATTTGAGGGAACATATTCGGGTTGCTGGTGTTTACAGCCCGAATTTTATTGTTCCAATACAAACTTACAGATGCTCTGTAATTTTCTTTTATTAATGTTTGGAGGTTTTTAATCGACGACTTCAGTGTCATGATTTCCGGGTTATGTCTGTCAGTAAACTGTCTGTACAAGGTTTTTAGTCTTGAGAGCAGCCTACTTTTATGTCGGTGCAGTGCGTCAATAGTTGCATTGCGGAATAAGTGGTCGTCAGTGTGTTGATACCGAGGTATCGTTTTGTCCATTGTTCGTTTAATTGTCTCGTCCATTAGTTTTAGATACCTGTCAATCTCCTCGTTTGACAGATTTCTGTTGGACGGTGGGTGGAGCGAATTCGAGGAGAGTGCTCTCGTCAGTATTCTGGTGAAATGTACCCAACGCACCCTACTATAATTGTAGGAATGCCTTTGAACAAACTCATCAAATTCCGCAATTTCATTGGGAACAGCTATTTCGGTGCTGAAACCGCAATGGTCACTGTCATACACGAAAGTGCGTAGACAGTTTGTAGTTTGTTGTTTAGTGCATGTCAGTTGTATTCGTGAGTCGAACAGCAGAAGATCCAAATAGGACCCGTGTCTGGGAAACGACGGACTATCCGTCGCCTTAACCCGAGTCGATACATCACACTATGCTGACCCCACCAATTGAATGGTAGGTTTCCTCCAGTATTTGGTGTATTATTTCCCCAATCACTATGTTTGGCGTTGAAATCTCCGCCGATAATAAAATAGTTGTCTTCCAATTCCAGCCTCAGGAATCGAAAAAGCGTCTCGAGCTCTGAGATGAATAAAGTGGATTGGGTAGCCTTAGGTACATAGACAGACACCATGTACAACCGCTTTCCACTACGGAGGGGGATATATACGATGCATGCTTCCAGCACCTGGAACCTACGTACTACACGACTGTATACTCTTTTAAAACGTATACCTTTTCGTACGAAAATCGCAACGCCACCTGAATGCTGTTGGGTCGGTTTCTCCGTACTATTTTGTATCTTCTGTGCCTCATTTTGTGTCTTTTGGTAAGCTTAGTTTCGCTAACCAAAAGCACATCAGGGGCTTGGTCGTTAAGCAACTTAAATAGTGCGGCTCGTCGTTCGAGCCTTATCAGTGAATTCACATTCACAGCAAGGACCTTCAGTGTTTGCTCCGCCATGTACGTACCCATTACGACTCAAGGTTCGTTAGACTCAGTACTGTAAAAATTCTATCTATTGTTGACATACCATACCAAAAGCTATACTAATAAAGACCTATTAGACTGTTTATATTGATCTTTTACGAGATGTTAAGGATTACTCTGTAGTTGGCGGAGTTCATAGGACCTCTCTTCATAAGATAATTTCGTTTAAGTTTCAGTTTTCAATGCATTTTATTTACTTAATCACTAACTCTTACATACTAACAAAAAAATGCTTAAATGCTAGCTTACAATTACTTAACAATCTTATACTAACTTACTGGCCCCACACAGGCACTCTAAGCTAATCTAAATTCTTATATCTATGTCTTTCGACTTCATTTACATTTTATTTATAAATGTTTATTTTGTGTACTTAGGGCTAAGAAAAAATTTATAACAAAAAACTTAGCATATGGACATTTTATTATTTTTTATAAAAGCTTAGTATCTAACTTAAAATAAACCTTAGCCTACCTAACCTAAATGCACAATACACACATAAACACACATAGACATTATACACAATCATATACATATATCAGTATACACCTTTGTATATACCAATATATGTATATATTTCTTAAATGCTAACCTAAACTTATGTAAGCTGACCACCGCTATTCACAGAGCAAATAAATTGGTCAGCTCTACCTCATTAGTGAGGCTGGTCCGTAATTGACGGAAACGACGACGAAACATCTTCCCCATCATTCAACCACCAGAAATGCTGGTGCTGCCGAACGACATCCCTCTTATCGCGATTCCCCACCGCCCTACTGAACCTGAGGCGATCCACACTGCCGTGTGCGACATCTCTGTCGTAGTTGAGTCGCCTGTCCCCAGCTCTCCGAGCGACATGGAAGATTAACGGCACCGCTGATCTATCCTGGATCAACCCTATCTGATCAAGGTAGAGGAATGCTTCCGGTGGAACGAAGCCGTCAAAGCGCACACTCTCGTGGTAAAGGTAATTGGGGTAGTAAGCCCCAGATATCAGGTTATTCGTCGAGGTCATTGCTCTTGCAATGTGCCTTCGAGTCAGCTTAATTACGAAGTTGTCCACTCGTATTAGGTTCGCCCTGTTGTAAAGGACCTCATTAGGATAAAATTTCTTGTACACCGACTCTGGTGTTTTGTACAAGCGAAGACAAGCCCTCTCAAACACCCGAATCTTTTCCATTAAGCTTGCTCGTACACTGAACCACACGCGACAACCAAATACCAGTATGGGCCTGATAAGGGCCATGTAGCAGATTACCTTTACCCTCGCATCGAGTTGGCTGCTATAAAACAGTCTCTTTGTAAGGGCAAGAGCACCTTAAGCTCTGGCCAGAGCAGCATCTACATTTTTGCCAAAATACAGAAACTGATCCAGCCAGATTCCAAGATATCTGACTACATTTCGACAGGCAAGAGGTTGTCCGTGTTGTCCAATGATAGAGAACTTTCGCCAATTTTTCCTGGTATCCCTAGAGGCTCCAGACAACGGCGTCCTAAAGAGAATGGTTTCCGACTTCTGATAGTTGATTTTCAACTTCCAGTCATCGCAAAATCGTCTTATCTTATCGAAGTCATGCTGCAAGAGAGTATTAATGACCTCGGTTTTTGGACCTGTTCTGTACGCTATCAAATCGTCTGCGTACGCAATAGTATGGGGAAGTGAACCTATCAAGTCGCTTGTAAAAATGTTGAATAGGATCGGCGAATTGACCGCGCCTTGCTGAAGACCATTTTTAATTTGAAATATTCAACAGAAGTCACCTCACCATTCTTCACGATGAACTGCCTGTTAGTTAGCATATTATAAAGAATGTACAAGAGTGGTTTACTGATCCCCAGCCTAGTCAGCTTATAGACAAGACCCTCTAACCATACGGTGTTGAAGGCCTTCTCCAAGTCAAGAAGGTAAGCACCAGTGCCTTTGTTCCATTGGATTTCGGACACCAGTTTAGACGCGGCATGTGAGATATCATGTCCCGCCTTAAAACCGAATTGATTATCCGGAACTACAATATATGTTTGTCCTCAACCCACCTAGACAGAACTCTATTGATTACTTTTTCAAAAACCTTACTGATATTCGGAAGGAGACTTATCGATCGGAGATTCGCCGGATTGGATATATCCTTTCCCTTTTTGGGGATAGGTTGAACCACCGCCGTTTTCCAATGCGCTGGATAATGTGCATTATTCATTGCATTATTAAACAGGGTGGTGTAAATGTCCACCGCTTCTAGTGGAAGATATCGAAGCACGATGTTCGGAATACCATCGGTCCCCACTGATTTCTTAGCCCTGATTGTGTCGAAGATCTCATGGAGTTCTTCCTTCGAAATGAACGGGGGTAGGTCACCCTCTCTGGCAATGACATTATTGGCCGTATTTTCGTCGGTGAACCGGGTGAAACTAGAGCCCTCGGATCGCCAGTTCCCTATTTCATTTCGAATGCAGAAGTCGTGCACCAAGACGCGATTGTCCAGGTCGTAATTAGGGCCAATGGTATCAGTGGCCTTGTATACTTCCTGGAAAGTCGCCCCTATGGTCTCAACCTTCTCCTGTGGATCCTCGATCACAAAGAAGTCGTCATCATCAGCGGCCTCATTTGGATCAATACCTGCTATTGTCAGTAACCGTTCGTTGTCTGTTGTCCGGGCTATTTTAAGACACTGAAGGTCGTTTTGATTTTTTCTCCGAAATAGTTTATTTATTTGCGGAAACATATTCGGGTTGCTGGTGTTTACAGCCCGAACCTTGTTGTTCCAATACAAACTTACAGAAATTCTGTAATTCTCTTTTATTAGCGTTTGCATATTTGTAATCGACGACTTCAGTGTCCTAATCTCCGGGTCTTGTCTGTCAGTTAACTGTCTGTACGAGTTTTTCAGTCTTGTCAGAAGTCTGCTTTTCTGTCGGTGCAGTGCGTCAATAGTAGGATTGCAGAACAGGTCTTCGTTAGTCGTACGTCTATACCGCGGTATTGTAGTGCCCATAGTTTGTTTAATTGTCTCGTCCATTTGTTTTAGGTAATTGTCGATCTCCTCGTTTGACAAATTCCTATTGGACGGTGGGTGGAGCATGTTCGAGGAGAGCGCTCTAGTCAAGGTTGCGGAGAAGTGTGTCCATCGAGTCTTACTGTAGTTGTAAGTATATCTTTGGACAAACTCCTCCAATTCCGCAATTTCGTTGGGAACTGTAATTTCGGTGCTAAAACCGCAATGGTCGCTGTCGTACACGAATGTGCGCAGACAGTTTAATGTTTGTAAATTCGTACCTGTCAGTCGTATACGTTCGCCGTACAGCAGTAGATCCAAATAAGACCCGCCTCTGGGAAACGACGGGTTATCCGTCGCTTTAAGACCGAGTCTGTACATGACATCGTGGTGACCCCACCAATCGAGTAGTAGGTTCCCTCTAGTATTTGGCAAATTATTTCCCCAATTTCTTTGTCCAGCGTTGAAATCTCCGCCGATTACAAAATAATTCTCTCCCGATTCCAGCCTCAGAAGTCGAAAAAGCGTGTCGAGCTCTGTAATGAATAGGGTGGATTGTGAAGCCTGAGGTGCATAAGCAGAGGCCAAGTACAGCCGCTTTCCACTGCGGAGCGGGATGTAAACGACGACTACCTCCAACACCCGGAACCTGCGCAACACGCCCTTGTACACTCTGTGAAATTTTATACCTTCTTTAATGAAGATCGCGACGCCGCCTCCACGTTTGGATCTGGGACGGTTTCTTCTTCTAACGATATAATTATTGTACTCCAGTTTGTGCTTATCGGTTATCTTAGTTTCGCTAGCGAAAAGCACATCAGGAGTTTGGTCTTGTAGCAATTTAAACATTGCGGCTCTTCGTTCAATCCTAATCAGTGAATTAACACTCACCGCAAGGACCTTCAAAGTTTGCTCCACCATGTGCGTACCCATTACGACATGTGTTGCGTTAGGCCCGGCAGCAGCGCATAGATCTGGTCCACCCGCTTGGCCTGTTCTTGTACCTGCTGTTGCAGCTGAGCCATCTGCCCTTGGATTGCGAGCAAGATGGCCAACATGTTAGGTGCAGCTTCCGTTGTTCTCGGAGTAGGCGCCGGAGAAGCAACAGTCGCCTGCTGTACCGTAGCCCCCCTACCTGACGCCATTTGGGCGTAGGAGATTTGGAACGTGACGGCTGGTGTTTGAAACCTGACAGGTGAACGTTTGACCTCCACCTTCTGCTGCCGAGCCAGTTTTGCTTTCTTAATGTCAGCGAACTTAGGACAACCCCGATAGTTTGCGGTGTGTCCCACGTTTCCATATAACACGCACGAGAGCTGCGACCTATCGGATGCTCCGTCAACACCCAGAGGACATTCTTCGGAACTGTGGTTCTTAGCGCACTTCACGCATCGAGGCTGCATTTGGCAGTTCGACGCAGCGTGCCCGAACCTCTGGCAGCGAACGCATTGTATAACGCCTTCGCTCCTTTTTAGGTTTTCCCAGTGAACCACCTGGTAGTCTAGGACATTGATACTCCTTAGACTATCCAGACGGCTTTCGGGACTGAGTTGCACCAGGAAGAACGGCAGACTACGTTTCTCCCGCCTAGCTCTAGCTGTGGTAAATGGCTTAACCCCTACAAACTTGAGTCCTTCGCACTCCTTCTCTTTGAGCAGTGCCAGGATCTCCTCAGGATCAGAAGACGGTTCCAACCCCTTCAGCAGCATAGATTGCCGCTTTTCACACTTCGGTGTGAATGAGAAGTGCTCCGTCGTCGTTTCCTTTAGGAGCTCTTTCACTTTCGCGTAGCCCTCCACTGTATTACAGTGGATGGCATGGCGATCGTTCCCCAATCGCTTAATATTAAAATTATTACCAATGACCAACTTACACAGGTCCTTGGTTTCATTTACCTCTAATTTATAGATGTTGATAGGAGGCACCTTCTCCTTCTTCTTCTGTTGCTGCTGCTGTTGCTTCTGTTGTTGTTGTTGTTGTTGCTGCTGCTGCTGCTGCTGTTGCTGCTGTTTTTTCAGCTGCTGTGGTTTCAGCTTTTGTTGTTTTTGCAGCTGTTGATGTTTCTGCTGCTGCTGTATTGTTTGCTGCAGTTGTTGCTTCTGCTTCTGCTGGTTTTGTTGTTGCTGTAGTTGTTGTTTTTGCTCTTGTGGCTTTTGATGTTGGGAGCTCTCTACTTCTAGTTGCTCCCTCTGACTGCGTGCAGTTTGCCTTTGCTTCATAGCAAGCACTCTCTCTGTCAGCTTTTGTATGCTGATGTTGATTTCATTTATTTGCTCATCCTCATCTTCCGATTCGGATGACGCTGGAGAGGCAAAGTTGTTATTGCCCCCCTCATATCGGACCTCATCTGCTGTTTCGACGGCATTTATTCTTTTTTTTCTTAGGCTAGGAGGGGTTTTCGAACTCCCCCTCCTTTTAATGGCTTTAACGGCACTGGCAACACTATTACTGCCTTTTCCAACTCCCGTTATGGGAAGAGCGGAGTGCTCTCCACCATCCATCACGTGATTTTATTTTTTTTTTGTTTTGAAGCAATTTGTTTTCACAATTTGAGCCAAAGAAAAAAACAAAAAAACAAAAAAAAAAAAGTTCCAAGTCTGGCGGGCCCGGGATCGAACTCAGGTCCCACGATTTGATGACCGACGCCGCTAACCGCTTGGCTACCGAGTTAACTAATCGAGTTTTTTACCAATTATTTTTAAAAAGATAACTTTTTCACTTTAGGAAAAGCCGAGACACATCTATTCTCCTCGGAGATCTGCGAACGACTGATAATTTCGTTTAACGGATATTTTAGATGAGCAAACTTATAAGTTTTTAGATTAGATAATGCTATCCAAACCTCTTCTATGTCTGGTGGACGGAGTTGTCGTCGGTCATCGTGCACGTTGAATGGTTCATTGCCATTCTGCCTGACTTCGGAGTGTGAGTTGTTTCACCGTCAAAACATTTCGCAGATATTGTGAAATGATATTTCAGTAGCGATTGTGGCTTTACTATTATGATCCCATCCTTGACGCTGCATGCATCTGTTCGGGGATTGTATCTTTGACACGTTCTTTTGACAGTTTGATAGAACTTCTGCGGAATGTTCCTTTAGTAGCACCGTTCAAATGCCTCGATCGAGCCCTTCACTGCTTCCTTCTTCTTCTTTTTGAGTCGCCGGTGCTTTTCACGTCTTTGTGGTTCATATATGATAGTTTGCGCTCTAGTCCATCTTTGCAGCGCCACCTTGTCAATCGCAATTTGGTCAATTTGTTTCGAAAGTTGGAAGATTTCCGGGAACTTTGTAGATATTCAAAATGCGGTTTCACGCCATTGCAAAATCGATCAACATGTGATATGTATACTATGATTTCCAACTGTGTGGCCAAAGATGCTCCGAGGAGCTCATAGAAACAATCTTTGGCAAAACCGTTTTTTTTTTGTGTTTGGGGCGTGAGCTCATATCAGGCTTATGTTTCCGAATTTAGCTGGACCGGACTTGAAGGTCAAGACTTTTTACCCAGATTTTCTATCGATGGCAAATCCGCATCCAAATAGGCTACCTCTCCTTCGATAGGAATCCCAATACTAGATGTCGTAGTTTCTCATATTTCTTCGACCCGGTTCATCCCAACTAGTTGGGGAGTTAAACCGATGGCATAACCACAAGTCACATCCTTTCGAAGAAAGTTCGGTTATCTTACTACGGAGGTATGAGCACCGAAAAACTTCTACCACCATTTTTATTTCGACAGCCCATCTAAATACCGTAGATGAATCCTTAAATGACCTGAGTGGAATATCTTAAATGAGGCTTTCGCTGGATCTGCGTCCGACGTTGCTGTTGACACCGTCTTGGAAATTTGTCTGCTGAATAGTGAATTAACATTCTCCAATATCGACGTATTATTTTATATTGCTTTGCTTTATTTCTATTTTCACTATATAATAATAGATACACCTTCCGCTGTCAACACTCATCAATTTACCAATCTTCTAGCGTATGATTACTTTCTAATGCCGTTCATCTTTCCTAAGCCACATAGCTAGCTCATAGTAACCTGCAAGCATTTAAAACAACGTGAATCGATATACTCGTACATATCTCTTTGTTTCCTTTCTAATTTTCCTTTTGCACAGTGCGGGCAAACATTTCAAAAGTTTAAAAAAAAAAAAATATAACCAGCAGGCGAAATTGATGTTACACTTAATGTGCTTGTTTACATTGGCGACGGGATGAAAGTCCTCACCATGAACGTCGTTTTCACATTGTCATGGGGTTGAAAGACTTTTTGACAAGTGGAACACTTGAATCGGAGCATTTTTAATATTTAAATTTGAGCAGTTGACCTGAAACATACCTTTTTTCCTATCCTTCACATTTCCTTTCTCATCAACGATCCAAACTAAAATGAAAAAATATGTCAGAAAAGGAACGATATGGAAAAAAAACGATGTGTTTCACCCGAGAATCCACTTTAGAAATGGATTCTCGGTGGAAGTAATCCTTCTTCTTTCCACTTAAATAAAAAGCGTTCCCTCTCTTTCGGACAATCTTCCTGTCCGCGCTAATTTGAACAGGCACATTGGAGACGGGATAAAAGTCCTCACCATGAACGTCGTGTTCACATTGTCATGGAGTTGAAAGACTTTTTGATAAGTAGAACACTTGAATCGGAGCATTTTTATTTTTTAAATTTGAGCAGTTGGCCTAAAACATACCTTTTTTCCTATTCTTCACACTTCCTTTCTCAACAACGATCCAAACTAAAATGAAAAAACATGTCAGAAAAGGAACGATATGGAAAAAAACGATGTGTTTCACCCGAAAATCCACTTTAGAAATGGATTCTCGGTGGAAGTAACCCTTCTTCCTCCCCCTTCAATAAAAAGCGTTCCCTCTCTTTCACATCCTGCCCGCGCCAATGTGAACAGGCACAATCTCAACTATGTGCCTGCTTATATTGGAGACGGGATGAAAGTCCTCACCATGAACGTCGTGTTCACATTTTCATGGGGTTAAAAGACTTTTTGACAAGTGGCACACTTGAATCGGAGCATTTGTATATTTTAAAGTTGAGCTGTTGGCCTGAAAAATACCTTTTAGTCCTATTCTTCACACTCATCTTCACTTCACATTCAATCCTTGCTCATCAACGATCAAAACTAAAATGAAAAAATATGTCAGAAATGGAACGCTATGAAAAAAAACGACGTGCTTCACTCGAAAATCCACCCACTTTAGTGCCTGTTTACATTGGCTACGGGATGAGAGTCCTCACCATGAACGTCGTGTTCACATTGTCATGGGTTTAAAAGACTTTTTGACAAGTGGAACACTTGAATCGAAGCATTTTTAATTTTTAAATTTGCGCAGCTGACCTGAAACATACCTTTTTTCCTATTCTTCTCACTTCCTTTCTCATCAACGATCAAAACTAAAATGAAACAATATGTCAGAAATGGAACGATATGGAAAAAAACGATATGTTGCCCCCGAGAATCCACTTTAGCAATGGAAGTAACCCTTCTTCTTCCCACTTCAATAAAAAGCATTCCCTCTCTTTCGGACAATCTTCCTGCCCGCGCCAATGTGAATAGGCACGTGAACAAATTATCTTGACGAATTCATTTGCGTAGGTTCCGCTTCTATGCACCTATCGACAAGTATTTACTCATGCATACTCATGCATAGTTTGTACGAATGTAACTATACAAATAAACGCTCTATAAGTAGTAATTGAAATAATAGCCTTCCTCCGTAGCAGCAGATTTGTGATATTTTCATTTGGCGAGAAAGACAAGAAAATGCAAATATTTGTACAGATTATTACGATGGCACTTTGTGTAATACCCTCTGTCTTGCAAGATAAGCTTTTCGTTGAAATTGATAAGACCCTAGTGAAAGACTGTCATGAATTTGTTTCCGAAAAAAATTTACTATCTATCTTTTGCTCGTATATAATTTGAGGTCAACATTTATTGGAATTTGTTAAATTTTGTTGTCATAATGCTTATCAGCTGATTTCTTGGAATAACTTTGAGATTTCAATAAGAGAAAATTGATTAAAAAAATGCACATTCGTGCCACGGTTGACTATCCGAAAGAAATGAATGGGGTCTTAGCTTGTTAACGCATAACGCAGGTCTAGAAAAGAATAGCATTGACTGAAAACTGATTTTGCTTAAAATGGATTGAAAAGATTCTTCAAAATTCTCATTATCCTGGACGTGTAAGTTAGTTTCATCTGGCAAGAGCTTCGCAGTAATACTGAATTTAAATGTTTGAGCATACATGTGATCTCTAATTGTGCTGTCGAATACAGCTTTATAATCGACGAATAGGCAGTACTTTTACCACAACTTCGCAAGGTTTTGGCGCAATGTAAATATTTATCAATGGTGTACTTGTCAGCCCCATTGAGATTTTTTTTGCTTGTCCAAATCATGCCAAGCAGCGTCTGCATGCACTGCGTAAGGTTCTTCAATCCATCTAACAGTCGGAAGGGCTTTCGGGCTATAGTTTTCAAAGTTTCCTTGCAGTCAGATGGAATATCTACGCTTTCATATCCTGCGTGATTAGTTAAATCACCTTCTCCATCAGTAGAATTGTTACTCCTGTAGCCATTCAGCAGTTTTGAATTTGCAACCATGCTCTGAATTATATGGATTAAGGTCTATTATTTTTTTTTAATATTCGAGGATAACGGAATATTCATCTAGCTTTATGATCATGTATATCGAGATTCTAGGATCTGGTGTCACCAACTACAATTTTTTAAACTTTGGCAAAGTTGATTACTATTATTCTATTGGCGTTTACCTTAGCGTTGCACCACCTTCTGCCTGGCATTATTTTAATATCATTCGGAAGCATTACAAGTGTAGATGTTTGCTTAAGAAATGACACAAATGTCGTTTCTATTTACATTACACCTATTGGAATAGCACCCTCCTATCAAACATACCTCTTGTTGCGCTATGTAGGGGAATATTTTACGATGACAGGAATCATATATTTGGCCTATTGACAAGTGGAAAGTTGAAAGACTGTCTCCGCTTTGGAATCGTTAGAAGAAGCAGCTTCAGGAGAATGTACCCTCATCTAAGTCCTGTCGTCGGTTTAAATGCGTCCCTTAGTCTACTATCCATTACTATGGGCTTCTTATTGATATCTTGTCTGCTCATAAAATGAAACGTGAGTTACTGTGAGAATTCTTACTTATCATATGCTGATCGCAAATAAGGGGAAGCAACAAAATTTTGCTCATGCTGTACGTCAGGAGGTCTTAGACCGCTCTTTTATGAATATTATCTCCTTTGATATGATTCAGAATTGTAGGATTTCCAATAACGACCTCACAGATACTTTCAGGAGAACATTAAAGCTACAGGCTTACATCCTTGGTTGCAGGACTAACGTACCAGACCAAGAAGGACATGATGTTGTATTTGAAAATCACCGGAGATAATTCGATCCATAGTAGCTAAGTTTATAACCTCTGAAAATATAGAATGGGCAGTAAACTTTATCAAACCCTACAATTTTCAGACCTCGAATTTCCAGATCCAATATCACACTGAAATACAGGCCCATTAGCCTTTCGTCTTTCATGTTAAAGACTTCGAAAAGCTTGATTGCTGTATATACGAGTATAAGGGAGAATATATTTTCAAAAACTCCGGTTCACAACATACAATTTGCGTACCAAAAAAGTTTATCCACAAACCCAGCACTACAAACTCTACGAAATGGAAATACCGTTAGACTCTAAAATCATAGCCTTCTGCACATTTATAAACCTTAACAATGGTTTTGACAACGCGATTAGCAAAATGCTATACCTAACCATAATAAATGTAATATCAATGAATACAATTACTTTGTAGCGCTGTTCTCAGGGTGGGGTATTGTCCCCTATTTTGTGTTCTGTACCTCATGCAAATCCTGAACTCCAAATGATATAAAACTATGGGATATGCAGATGATATCTCTATGATTAGTAGAGACAATCATGCGATCTCATGCAAGATGCCCTCACAACCTGGAACTGGTGTTTGGAAGAGGGCTCTCAATTATTCCCAGTAAACCAACAATTATTGAATTTACAAGGAAAAGTGAGATAAGGCTTATAGATCAGACTGTGATGCACTTAAAGGGAGAAAACAAATCATGTGGCATAAGCCCAGGAATGATATACCGGCACGATTAAAAGGTAAAGCCAATAAGGAATAAGCTACACGTGCTACAGTACACAAGCTACATTGGGCAAATCACATCAAACAAGGTAAACTCATTGGTCACTTGCAAGTACTAAAGAAGACAGAAGGTGCTAAATACCAGACCAATTGCCGCAAGATCTACTTTCTCACAAGTGAGGAATAGAACACAGATCCTAAATGACTGAACAATCGTTCATAAAAGTAGTTCGAAAACATCTCAGCGCGTGGGAACAGGAGTGGAAGAACTTCGAACCCATCTCCCAATCGCACTAGAGAACTAATGGCTTATTGAAAGCTGTATGCGTTCTTCAAAGTAAATGACATAAAGCAGTTAAAACAGTTATACTCTTAGATAGTCAATCGATACTCAAAGCACTAAATAGTTATTCACACTCATCGAAGACTGTCGTAAAGGACTCGCAACCCTGGACAAAGTCTCATTAATATGGATATCAGGAAATGTGGGTCACGATGGTAATGAAAACCCGGACAACCAGGCCTAGAAAGGTACAGAAGTCCATTCATTGGACCCTACCCAGCTTTGGCTGTACTGATAGGAACTTCAAGCAGGTAATAAAACACTGGGAAAACTATGCACAGCAAATTATTGGAATGATTCAGATGACCTTAACTAAGAAATTCCCAAACTATAATAACAAAAGAGTCATATTAGTCCTTTTCCTTGATGAAGATAATGAATAATGAATACTAACAAATAAGAGTAATGTTACGGACCGCTTTGATAGTACAAACTCCCAATCTGTAAGGGAATCATTTTAATACGAAACTAAGGAGTCTATGGAACATTAAAACACCAACTTTCCCCAGCTGGCGCGTAGACGAATAACTTTTCTAAACACATATTCGTATGTATAACATATCTTCCACGAATAGCATCTGGAGCCGACCTCACATAAAGGGCTGATCCAATTCCTGGAAATATGAAATAACTTAAATATGAAAGGTCACAGTGGAGAAGGTCCTGCGTCCTAGCCTCGTACTACCATACCCTACCGTACTCATAAAAAGTCTTTCTCTGAGACAGAAGAAATGAGGAAACTTTTCGATTCTGGGCACTCCCTTTCAGTTATCAGGATTAAGTGCTCAGCTGAATATTTAAAACAAACAAGCATGGTTTGGTATATCGAAAAATATGTTCGCTGCAGCAATATTGTCCATACATTAAATTTCATACCACGTGGACCTCTTGCAAATGTTAGAAGACTCATTTTTCTGGTGCGTACTCATACAACTGCATCCCTGGTGTACTATACCTGATACTACAGTCTTCACAGATTCTATGACGTCGCGACACTGGGTTTCATGTGTGCGGTTATACTCGTATTTGTGATGGAGAGTATTGGACTCAAGTGGCCTAGTGTGTTTAATGTCGAATTTTTTGCTGAAAATTCGCGGGTTTTTCTCAACAGACTGGCAGGTTCCTAAAATAGCCGATTTCGTTACCGGGTTAAAGTTCAACTGCGAAGATGTATTTGTTTTGAAGTACTCTATAGTCATGCTATTTATGCTCCATGGTAGAGCTCATAGAACTATTGTAATATGAATTCTTACCGAAAGGTGCGTGAAAAAATATTGTGATGCTCTTTAGGTTTCACACCATCAGTGTTGACGTTGCTCAGCGCCTAATCTTTTTCAGCAGTCAGTTAGCCAAAAAGGTTGTGGTCTTCGTGATGATCGTATACATATTCATTTTTCTGGTCGTTCTGATCGCTTTTCTGCACTAGCATATCGTCATTGTCATTGTGGTGATGTTAAACCGTATACTTGATATTACGCGCCCATTGACTTCGTCTAACACGGATGCCTCACATGTTTACCAACCTAATTCCTGCCTATTCGAACCATAATGCAGGTGCTTACACTGTTTGAACATAGTACATACCGATCGACACCCTCCGCTACAAATGCCACACCTGCGCTCAGTTGCATTTTAACATATTGTAAAATGTTTGTGTGGGTACAAATGATAGAACTTATTCTTTTCAATACAAATCCCTTTATTCAGTACAGTTACAATTCACTTTTTAATTCTTTCTCTCAGTACAATTCAATTTCTCAACCACTTATACTTTTCTTATCTTTTACTTAAACCACTTAATCACTTCTTCTAATTAACACTTCAAATTCAACTTTGGAACTGATTTGCATACCTTTGGGATGCTGGTATTTATACTCGAATGACATACTTCGAGAACAATCCACGTCATCCAGCGTTCCATACAAGTTCCAATTTGCTAGAAAATTCGATTCTACTCTCCTCGACTGTCTTTGCTAATCCAGTATCGAAACCTTCTAGTCTCCGAGTTTCGACATTTTCTGCTAGATGTCGCTGCTCACATTTAAGTGGTTATCACAATATTGTGATCACAATATTGCAAGGTATGCAAGTCAGTTGTAAAGTGAAATTTGAAGTGTTAGTTAGGAGAAGTGATTAAGTGGTTTAAGTAAAAGATAAGAAAAGTATAAGTCGTTGAGAAATTGAATTGTACTGAGAGAAAGAATTAAATACTGAATTGTAACTGTACTGAATAAAGGGATTTGTATTGAAAATAATAAGTTCTATTATTTGTACCCACACAAACATATTACAATATGTATATCAGTGAACTCAGTTCGCAGCTTCAACTATTTGGTGGGGATATGAACTAAAATGTGTGAGAGTGCATGTGTCAAGGGGAAGAGTTTGGGTATGAACTGCACAGTTAAGGCAAATTGCATGGGGCAACTTATCCACAAGTCTCTGCACCATTGTAAGATTTCTTAAATGTGTAATAAGACCGGAGGCTTCTATTGTTGTTCATAGATTTTAATCGGCGATTGCAAAACTGACAACACTCCCCAATCTCTCAGCTTTCAGTAAAAGAGGAGCGTGGATCGTATGCTACAGCGGTGAATTCTCTCTCAGCGGTTCCGGCCTCTCGCAAAGCATTTAGGGCTCTACAGTCCGGGATGGACCTGAGCCTCAATCAAAAGGCGTCTGCAGCCAGATCTATCTTTTGTTAGATGCCTCCAGTTTCGCACGCTGAGGTCCCCTTCCGCTTGCATGCGCCACCTGAATCGCGATCTTCCTCTACTTCGCTATCCTGCGGGGGCAAATTCAAAGAATTTTCGGACCGGAGCTATCTCAGTCGTTGGATTTTCACTCTTCTGGCTAAGTCGACGTCGCTGTACAGCCCGTACAGTTTGTTGTTGTATCTCCTCCTCTACTCACCGTCAATGAAAATGGGATCGAAAATCACCCGAAGAGTTTTCCTCTCGAAGTAGCCAAGAGTACCCTCATCGATTATTGATAAAGTCCATGCCTCTGCCCATAGATCAGGAATGAGATTATTGAGTCTTATATAGGCCCACTTTCGTTATTCGGGAGAGGGTTTTGCTAGTCACTTGCCTCCTTAGTCCAAAGAAACAGCGATTAACATGAGTTATTCTTCGTTTGATCGCAGCGCTGGTGTCGTTGTCAGAATTGATAGCGTACTCGTAGTCTAGGTAGATAAAGTCCTTAACTACCTCAAAGTTATATCTGTCGAGGATGACGTTCCGTCCAAGACGTCAGTGTTTTGTGTCCTTTCTTATTGAAAGCATAAACTTGTCCTTGCCCTGATTGACAGGACTGGGATGGACGAACTTTTGAAAAATTGTGCCTCTTATGTTGTCGCGTGAGTTTTGCACTCTTTCAAAAATGATGTTAAAGAAATCGCACAACAGCGCATCGTCTTGGCTAAATCCTTTTTTGACATCAAAAGTCTCAGTGAATTCTTTATCAACCTCAATGGAGTACTGTGAATTCAGTGACTCCACTACAAAGTTGCCTTGTTAGTTTCTACTACGATGTTCCCTTCTTCGTCTCTACCAACACCTAATGGTGTCCGTGGCATGATTTTTTTTACTTTTTGGTAAAACTTCCGAATCTCATCCTTAATTACTATCTCTCAGTTTGCTCAACCGTTCACTTCTTATGCTAATTCTTTTTCCTCCTGCCAAGCCGGTGTTCTTATGCTCGCTTAAGAATTAATACGCTTTGTATTAATTTTGCTTAGCTCCATGTGCTCGCCGGCACTCGTTGTCAAAAAAGGGGTTTCGTTGTGGTGGCCGAGTGAAACACAGCACTGATGGGTTTTTGGCAATGACGCCACTGGTCTTCGATACTTGATGCTGGCGGCATGGAACCCCTTAAATGATTAAGGGAAAAAAGATTCGGCAATCTCTTGCAATTCTAGTCGTCCCACGTCGAACTTCTTCACAGTATTAATTTACCCTTGCGATGTTCGAAACATCCGCAACCATACCTTGGCTACAAAAAGGTAGTGGTCCGAGTAGATGTTATCTCCTCGGAACGTTCGGACATCCATAACACTGGAAGAGTGCATTGCGTCGTTCGCAATGTGGTCAATCTAGTTGACGGTTGATTGATCAGGAGTTTTCCAAGTTCCCTTGTGAATATCGAGATTCGGGAACCTCGTGCCAGCTACTGCAATACAATATTTCGCCCCGCGGTGGTAAAGTCGATTTGCCTGAACCCGTTATGGGATGTGGTATCGTTCATGGTATACCTTCCTGCAGTACTACCAAATATTTCTTATCACCTAAGCTTTGCATTAAGATCATCCAATTTTAATGTCATAGCGAGGGCACCGCTATTCAGGAGTTCGTAGAAGCCATTTTTGGTGTAATCGTCTTTCTCCTCTGTGGGGCGTGCGCGAGTTACGTTCCGCAACACGTTGCCTACATCTAGGTGTCAGCAACAAATCTACGCCAATCGTTCCTACCAATCTTGGCAACAAATGTTTACGCGTCGCTTTGCTTTTTCATGTTCTATGTTTTATTGTTTTGGTAACGGTGCCTTTTGGCTTGTTTGCGTTTGGGTGATGCTGCGCTGACGTTTTCGGAAGCAGTAAACCAGTAGTTCATATCAAGTGTAGATGGATGGATAAAATTGTTTAATAAAATTTAGTCGAAAATAATTCAAAAGTGTTTTATTTAAAATTATCGTTAACTAGCGCAGTCGGATAGTTTTTTTTTTCACAAAAGTGAAAAAGGCGTACAATTTCAGTAGCCAACGTGTACTTGAAAAAAAGCTAGAAGAACCAACGCGTTCTAATAAAAGATGCGAAAAATAAATCAAAGAGCAAGAAAACATTTAAATAATTTATTGGAAAACATACCATGGTGAAAACGAATGCAGTGATAAAATTTATGAAACAAATCTGTGAAAAATAAAACATACAACAATCTTAAATGTGTTGTTCATATCATAACCTTCCATTTTGATAAAAAAAAGGCAAATAAAAAAGTAATCTGAAAATTAATTACATAAATAAAAAGAATAATAGCCAATCATTCAAATTAAACTAACACACAAACGAAAAATCTGTGAAATCAAGTCGTGTACCTATAGAATAACACCTACAGGAAGATCGGGACGTGTACAAAAAATCACATAACGTATCGAAGCAAGTCGACAGCTTTTGGAAGACAACCAGGCAAGTTTTAAAAAATTGGTTACTCCCCTTTCAAATGCAATCCTTCGAAGCCGATAGAATTAAGAAAATTCGTAGAAATTCTAATCACAGTAGATTAAGTTGTAATTTAGATGATTCTAACCGTACTCTAAGTAACTGTACACTTGAAATGAATAATAATCATACCGCAATCGCATGATTCCTGACGCGGTTAAGGACCTACCTAATTTTGATGGAAATCCAATGCTTCTCCATGATTTCCCTACAAATTTTGAAGAAATATTAGATTTTATTCCGGAAATAAACGATAATACTCGTAGTTATGGTAAAATTATTATTCGTGTTATTCGTAATAAAGTTATCGGTCAGGCTAATGAGGTGCTAAATATGTACAGTACTCCTTTAGTTTGGAATGAAATTAAACAAAATTTAATTGTGTATTGTTCAGATAAACGCAATGAAACAAGTTTAATACGCGATCTCCACCAGATTAGACAAAACTGCGAAACTGTTGATGTATTCTATTCTAAAATAATAGAAATATTATCTGGTATGATGAATCACGTAAAAGTACATGAAACTGATAACAACGTCATCATTTCAAAACAGAAGTTATATGAAGATGTGTCTCAACACTTTTCTTTCGGGACTTAGAGAACCGCTTGGGTCAACCATGCGAGCTATGAGACCAATTAAGCTTTCCGATGCTTTAAATTGTTGCCTTAAAGAGCAAAACTCCACTTCCTTTCGCAATCCGTATAATTTTCACGGACAGACATTTGGAACAGCAAATATTTATAGAAATCACCCCCTCAATATAACAAACAACAGTTCTCAACTAACACATTTGCTCCAAATCAAATTCAACGCTTTGCAAGTAGATTTCATGTACCCGTTAGATATCAGCAATAACCAGATCGTCAACAGGTTTCTAGCAATAGCCCACCAACCTTTTCCAAACAGAATTTCTCTAATTTAGACCAACGAACTAACCCGAGGTTAAAAAAAAATGTGCCTTCTACTTATGTTCAAACAAAGTACAAATAGAAGTAGCTTCAATAACAATTCAAATTTTCTACATAATATAGAGGAAAGTCCCTACCGAGATAATACTACAAGTCATCAACCATGTCCACAATCACCTGAAGATATTTATCAAAACGAAATAGACGACATAAATTTTCCTATACTTGCTTCGGAGAAGCAATAGGCTACCTTGACATCAAAAACTTCAACAGCAACTTATTACCATATATACATATTAGTAGAAAGTTTAAATAAATCACCACTCAAATTCCTGGTAATTTGTAATAGATAGTTCATTTGTTCAAATTTTGCAAAAAACCTAAGTTTAGAACTAATAGACCCAGTCGAAATCAAAACCGTTTTGACACCAAAATTATTAATCAGCAAGTAACCTTGCGTGGTCTTTCAGAGTTCAAAACTAATAAACCTCTTTCGTTGTTAATCTTTAACTTCCATAACTATTTTGATGGTCTCATAGGCACCGAGATTTTATAAGGAATGAAAGTCGATTTGAAGAATTCCATCTTGGAAAATGACAACGTAAAGATACCTTTAAAATTCAAGCCAAACATGATGTCCAAAACATTTGCCGTCCCTGGGATGAGCAAAATTATTTCACGTCTTCCGGTTTATGTTAGACCGATTTTAATAAAACCAGACCTCTTTGTATCTGAGGGTGCAAGAACATATTGATAATTTGAAGCAAGTCTTTGAGAAGTTAAATAACGCAAATTTCAAAATCAACAAAATCAAATTTACAGCACCATAGAAAGAGAACTTTTAGCTATAGTTTGGGCTGTGAAATATTTTCGACCATATCTATATGCGAAATTATATGAGTACAAATAGGATTATGGCAATATTAGCTGAAGACAAAATTTTCAAAATAGTTCAACGGGTGTATTCCAAGTACTTCAATAATTCACGTTTGAAACTCAGTAGAAGCAACATTCTTTTACAGGATGTAACTCAATCTGATGAACAGGAAAGGGTGGTCAGATCCTGCCATCATTCCTCTAAACATAGAGGAATAAACAAGAGTCTGGCTCACATTAAAAGACAACATGAAAAATATTATTACTCGTGTTATTAACAACTGTCAGATCTGTCAACAATTTAAACATGAACGTATTAGAGAGCCTTTGAAATTTGAGATAACAGAAACACCTGAAAGACCTTTACAAATTTTACATTTAGACATATATTCAATACACAAAGAACATTTTCTACCGATAACAGACAAGTTTTCTGGATTCACGTGTGTGTATTTGTTAGATTCTAGGAATAGTATTAACCTCATTAGATGTCTCAAACACTTTTTTACTCACCACGGAATCCCTCAAAAAATTGTAACGGATAATGGTAGCGAATTTTTGTCTACAACTTTTAGAGACTTCTTAAAGATGTATAATATATTTTTACTTACCACATGCGCAAAAAGCTCTACCGGAAACTCACCTGTGGTAAGATTCCATTCCACCCGCACTGAAATCGTTAGAATCTTGAAAACACAGTTTCCTAACAAACCAATATCGGAAATTGTAGATGAAGCAGTAGTAACTTATAATAGTTCGATACATTCGGTTACAAAAATGACTCCGTTCGAGTTACTTACTGGGCATATAAACCAGAATGATTTCTTTCCTACCATAAATAACCCTAGAACGGAGAAAGAATATCTTAAAGAGCAGATTGATTCATATAACTACTTAAAAGACCTAGCACATAACAGAAGTTTAGAGTATAAACGAAAAGTAATAGATATAGTAAACGTAATCAAAGTCGCAAACAACCGCCTGAATTCAATGCTAATGATGTTATTTTCGAAAAAGATGATAGAAAAAATAAACTCGCGGCAAAATTTATAGAACATAAGGTAGTTAATGATAATAAAATAACAGTTGATACAGACAAACGTAAAGTGCACAAACAAAAAATTAAGAAAAAAAGACGAATAATTTTACAGAGAAAAAGAAAAAAAAAAAAAAAAGGAATCCTGTAACATACAGAATAAATTTTGATTTATATGACGTTTGTTAAAATAATGGGAATGCGATGATATGATATGATATATATATTAAATTTCTATATATTGTATTGTATATATTTATAAACAAATTTGTAATAGTTTGTTAATTTATTTATAACATTTAAGGACAATTGATTAGTAAGGAGAATATATACACCCTTGAAAAAAAATGTATAAAAAGCACAGAAGTTTAAGGATATGGTTTACTAAAAAGGAAAATTAGTATTAATAAATATATATTTCAATAAAAAATAAATAAATAATAGACATGTACACTATAGAAGTAGAGTCGTAGATAGGGTTCGACCGAAGGTGAATTTTTTGGCCGAAGCCGAAGCCGAACTTCGGTTTTTTCATCACCTTCGGCCGAAGCCGAAGCCGAATCTAATGGAGATTGTATTTCAAAATGCTAAAAAGCCTAAAATATAGTGATCAGTTTGATAAAATTGATCGATAGATATTTTCTTTTTTATTAATTTATTTTACAAAGACACAAACAGCAAAATAGCCAGTAAATTATTGCAGTAGACTCTTTTAAATAACACATAAACGGAACAATCAAAATGAATGCTTAGCAAATAAATAAAAACAAAAAATAACCAGTAAAAAAAATCCAAAACCCTAGGTACATTCGATAACACGTAAATACAACAAACAAAGTTAATATGAGAAGACAAACGATGAAGTAGAATTAATAATCAAAATTAAATAAATTAATATTATACTCGTATGCAAGAAACAAAAGTTTTTGTACATTTTCTCCCTGCAAATTAGCCCAGATCAGCATAAATTTGTCCAGCAGCACTGAACAATTGCTCACTCGCTACACTAGTAGGAGGAGTTGATAAATATTTGTTACCTACTTCTTTCAAGTAGGTATAACGACTTGAGGCCCAATAATTATAAATATCAGCATTCCTTGTAGCTACCTGCTACAGAAACGAAACAAACATGAAATGAATTGCTCGAAATCTCCTCCAAAACACGGTGCGTTGATAGTTTAATTTTTGCGGAAAAATGGTTCGGCTTCGACAAAATCTTCGGCCTTTTCTTGCCGAAGCCGAATGTTTTGCCGAAGGTGGAAATTGAAGCCGAATGTGACCGAAGCCGAAGCAGAAGCCGAATGTTCGGTCGGATTCTAGTCGTAGAGTCAAATCTTTGTAAATGATAACAAAAGCAAAAGTTCAAAATACAGTTTAAATGAAAAGTGAGATAAAAAAATAAGTTAGAAGACTAGGAAAATAAATAAAAAGGATGAGTTGAAAGATAAACTAGGAAAAAATGAATATCGGTTTGGACTTCGAGGGGATATCGGAGTAACCTGATGTAGAATAGATGTACTAATATTACACAAAACATACAACAAAATTGTGATAAAGTAAGTAAAAAAGGTTCATATTTATATAAAGAAACATAATAATTAATAAGAAACACATATATAAATATTAATAAAGCAGAAAAAATAAATAAAAAATAAATAAATAAATAAATATGTATAAGGAAAAAACTAACAAAAATATTAAAGTATTATATATATTCGGGTAAAACATGACTTAAATTAGTTTACTCGTTTATATTATGTTAGACAAAGATACCTATTTTTATATTATTTGCATAAACTATTTTGACGATTTCACATATCTAATATCAAATACAATGCTAATATCTATGTAAAGTCGAATCTTCGGCGAGTGGAGTTACGTTCCGCAACACGTTGCCTACATCTAGATGCACACTTAAGCGTCAGCAACAAATCTACGCCAATCGTTCCTACCAATCTTGGCAACAAATGTTTACGCGAAGCTTTGCTTTTTCATGTTCTATGTTTTATTGTTTTGGTAACGGTGTTTTTCGGCGTGCTTGCGCTTGGGTGACGGGACCAGTTCAGTTCAGTTTATATGCATTTTTATTATGTTGAATTACTTAACACTTACAAGCTATACAAAAAAACGCTTAAAAATTAGCTTAATTAACTTAAAATTATCTTATTCTAACTTACTGGCCCCATGCGGGCACTCTAAGTTAAACCTAATACTTAAACTATATCTTTCGGCGTTTTGACAGGGTTTGTTCTTATTCTTATAGTTAGGACAATACAGCTTAAACTAAGAAAACATTTTTAAAGGGGTGACGGGACCAGTAGACTAGCAGTTCACATGAAGTGTAGATGGATAAAAGTTAAAATTGTTTAATAAAATTTAGTCGAAAATAATTCAAAAGTGTTTTATTTAAACTTATCTTTAACCCGCGCATGTAAGACTAATGTTGGCAAATTTTTCCTTAATACGGATTGTTACCAGGCGATCGTTCAATGCCGAAAACTTAAGACTTCTTGTCTAAGTCTGCCTCCAACAACGAATCCACATCCAAATAAGCGTTGCTTTTACCGTCGATAACAATCACTGCAGTACATGTCGCAGTTTTTCATCCTCCTTTCATCCCATTGCATTTCTTGTATACAGCTGTCTGACTTCCAGCGAAAGACAACGAATGATTTCATATTTTAATCAGTTGGGGGACTATAATCCTCATAGCAGATATTCGGCAGGTCACCGTCACCGAATCTGTTTCAAGCTTCAATCAGTCTCCCTATAGTTATAGAGTTCGCACAACTGTGGATGGCATGTTAGAAGATGTTGTTGTCTGCTGTAAAGCATTTAAGACAAATGCTTGTTGAATTTGGCGATACTAAACCAGATGATCGGGTCACTTATGCGAGCACACATCATAAGTTGTCCGACGAAACAAGAACAAGGGTAATGAGCTTCATACAATCTCTGAAGGGAAGGAAATCTCATTATTGCTTACATAATAGGATTAAAATATATTTATCAGAGGAACTTTATGCAGCCAATTTCCATTGAAAGTAAATATAATGTATATAATTATAATATAAATATAATGTATATAATATAATATAATATAATTCGAACAATAGTAACAAAATAGGGTACACTACAATTCGTGAAATCCTAGAGTGTAATTTCAATATCTTGTTGGGCTACCCACGTAAACGTATATTTCTTGTAACATTTTCAAAGCTGACACTGCGATCACTACTAATAAAGTGACCGACGAAGAAAACAAGAAAGTTCTAAGTTTTATTCCCTGAAAAAGAAGTATGGAAACGAATCACGAATAAACATGAAAATGCAAGCCATAAGGATGGATTATCAAAATAATCTGCTGACTCCCAACATGTCATCATTGCTAGCTCTACTTAATGTCATTCATCAAATGTTCATATGTTGTCAAACTCAACTTCGGTTTTTTATACGTACAACGAAAGTGTGCTGAAGATGTACGAGTATGATCTATGTTGGAACACTTTTTCGAATATTTTCGACCCAAGCATACTCGTATGCCATCTAATAATTTTTAAATAAGTAATACGTTTATTCATTTCTCTATTACGTGGTGTACAAACTGAACCGATACGAAGTGGCATTCCCTGTTCCCGGGCATTCTTGCCTAGAATGTAGCAAGGACATGAGTCTTGTGAATGCGAAATCTTATAGAGAGGTACCCGAAGACTGGCGAGATGTACTGAGGAACAATCGTACATTACAAGTCATTACATCAATGCCGACTAGGCCCTTGTAAAAAATTAACCGTGTTATGTTTTATACAAAGCTAACTATTTTGGTAGTTTGTAAAAGAAAAGTGAAAATTAAAGACCCTATCCCATTAAAGGAGATGTATAATAGACCACTGCTTATTAAAGCTGCTAAGTTGCGCGATTTACTTCAACTCGCTCCGTTCTTGGTAAAGCCTGACGCTTAGTTCTTCTACCAAAAGCTAGTTCCTGACATCGGCACGAATGAGGACAATGATGTGGAATTTGTGGATGGTCTATCCATATACTGAGACATTTCACACGAAAAAAAGATCAGCGTCCAGCAGCTTTGATAAAAAAGAAAAATTTAATACCTTTATATTATTTGTAAACAAACTGTTCTTTGATTATCATATTAAAAGGTGTTGTACTGATAAATTGGTGACTGAAGGTATTTTTTTTAATTTTCCTAAACCAAAATAAGGGACTTAGAACTTTAAAATTCGATTAAAATTTCGTCATCCTTCAGTTTTTTTTGCCGAGTCTACGAGATCACAATTGAAACGAGATAACGTTGCGTTACACCAACTGAACAAATACATACGATACCTACTTACTACTAAACACGCATAAATTTGGAAGATGTTTTTTTCAATAGAAGTCAAAACAGTATCTTGCAGGAGATGCATTTTCGACCACCCACCCAACTCTGCCCAGTGTCCAAACGATTTTTTCTCTAAATTTGTCAAGGCATCTCAATTGTTCGATAATTTATCCGGAACACTTTGCATATGCATCGCAGTTCAAGACATCTTTCTATTCCGGGCAACTACTTCAGATTTCGTGAACAAACAAGGGGTGAGACACATGCTTGGCAAAGGATTTTGACAAAAAGATTTACAATTACATAGGCTTTAGCGAAGATGGTTAGTTCCCTCACTTTATCCCTAACTCTTTAGAGATTATCAAAATGCATAAATCTGATTATTTGGTGGTTGTAGCTAAAAAAGTCGTATCACACCGTCATCTGGTAAGAATATCAGAGTTTGTTTATTTAATTACGAAGCGAATGAAGCTCTTTACGAGGGTGCAGTAGATAGGGAGTTTTTTTTAGAAAAACCACATCGATTTTGCGAGACAATTAAACCTTTAAAAATGCATACTTTTATTCAATTGACATATACTATAAAGAACTTGCTCCACTCCCAGTCTGGGGGAACCTCATGACGATGATGTACGAATTTTACACCTCAAACAAAACAATGACCAAATTATTCAAAGAAAGAGCAACTACCAATTGTATGTTTTCTATGAGTACTTCTCCCCTTAATATTGATCTAAAAAAGATTCCCATTTTGTGACTCAAGTACGTTTGAACAGCCGATCGGCTTTTAACTTTTGCTTGTTGCAGTATTTGCAACTTAAATTTGTTTACATAACTCTGATTTAATTTACAAATTTGTTGACTATTCGTCATACACAATGTGTTACAAGGGGAGAATCAAATCCCTGACATCTGGGCGACTAACCTAAGCTGCTGTTAAGGAAGCTAGGACAATAAATATCGAATTTGATGATCTCTTACATTAAGAAATTTAACAGTTTATGATGAGTCATCCCAGAAAAAAAAACCGCACTTTTCATAGGTATCATCATAAATCATCTGCAATCACTTACAGAATGACCTCACAATATTTTCCTATTATTTTGTCGTCCGAGATATGCCTAAACTTACTTTGTAGCTATTTTCTTGTTCCACTAAAAAGGGAGTTTCAAACTGCCGGTAATTTTTCGCCATATAATGTATGCTAGAAGGATTAACAGCAGAAGGATTACCGCATCCGAAGCCGGGGATATTCTGAGTTTATAGATTAAGGCCATGAACGTGTTGAAGGTCGATCTTATGTCCTTCGATTGTTAAGTTCGCCATCGTTGGAGGTAGGGCCTGTAAACTGGTTAAGCTAGAGCTCGTGAATGTATGGTTCTTTAGATGTATTGTCTCGTTGTTTAGACGTATAACGAAGGTTCCCACCAAGGTTTGCGTAGAATTCCCTGACGCAAGATCTCCATTGTAGTTTGTAATAAAGATCGTATCCTTACCAATAAGCTCAATGAACTCGTTATTGTTCGTATAATAAGTGCAGGCTGCGTGACCGCCTTTCAATAATCTCGCCGTGCATTGATTCTCCGGAATCTTCACTAACGCTTCTTCCTTGCACATGGTCGAATTGCTTATAGAAAGACAGTTTTTTAGTACTCCATATGTTTCGTCCTGGTTGATAAGGAATCTGCTAAACTCGATGTCGACTTGCTTCCCATTAGCGATAGTAGGCCTCACTAGGAGTTGATTGTAATCCCCCTTCCTAACCTTTGGTATTGATAGGATGTGTAATAACATGGATTCGTTGGTGTAAATTGATGGTGATCCGAACTCGACTGCTTCAATTTCATTGGCGTAGAGTAGAGTTTCTACCTCTGATACGAGAGTGTTGATCTCGTCATGATTCAGCAAGTTTGTGTTAATAATGCCACCTTTCGCAATTTGACAGGCTCGTACCATTTCGTCGATTTCATCTTTAATAAGCAGGATTTGATTAATAACGCCCTGCTGGAATTTTTGAATATCCGTCGTTTTAATATCGTTGTTAGATTTATCGATGACCCAGTTAATCTTCCTCGTCATATCCTTGATGATGCCAAAAAGTTCTTCGTTGACCTTGTATTGGTGGTTGTTGTTCTCCACAATGTCTTGTTGACTTCCCAGGATTTTGTTCCAATCTGCTGCGTCTGGGTTCCCAGCGACCCACTTCCATACCGAGCCAATCCAGTCAAAGGACCTCTGTCGTCTCTGTGGTCTGTTCCTTAGAAGATTGATTCGATCGCTTATTTGACCCAGGTAGAAGTTAATAAGGGCCTTCGTATCTTTGTCTTTGATGTGCCTTCCGATGGAGTCGGTGACCTTCCCAATTTGATTTTAGAATTGGTTCAGGTCTATGACATGCACGAGGTTGAAATTGCCGTTGACTATCCACGCTTTACCTTCCTTGATGGGAACTACTGGAGCTGAATATTCGAATATCTGGAATCCACGGGACATTGCTATGCAGATTAGGCAGGCCAGTCTGTAAATATTAACTTATCTTTTATGGCTGTGATTATGACAAAACTTTAGGATTACAAAGGTTATAAAATGCTAAGCACAACTAGTCTTACGCTAATGACATTACTTTTGCTGTATTTATTAATTTTTTAATCTGTATTAAATCATCTTAAAATCGTTTTACTTTTAAATGCTAGGCATTGACATATTTACGAGTATTTATCTAAATCTTTGTTTAGATTTTTGTATTACAGAATTATCTTAAAAATATGTTAAAATCATCTTAAAAGTATGTTAGACTCAAATATTAGATATGAATAATTATAAGTTTATAGGCCTTAAATTTTGTGTATTCAAGGATATAATCCATACTTTTTTTCTTTTTTTTTAAAGTATGCATTATACATTTTTTTTATTTTTTATGTGGGTTTTATGAACCCTTCTGCCTGCTGCAGTGGTAACGGTGACTTTATTATCACGCGCTACTTCTTCCTTTCGGAAAAGTGGCTTATTTTTAGCCTGAATGCCTTTTGAGGCTGTGTATATAACATCACCTTTTTTATAAGCCCTTGGAGGCGTTCTTTTTTTATTTCTATAGAGATTTGATTCTCTTTGTTTTCTTTTTATTTCGTGCTTTATTAACTTTAGTACGGAAATCTACCATGTTTTGGTAATTAATTCTTTGCGTGCGGTCAAAAAAGATATCGTTTGGCTTTTGCTTTGTCACCGAATGAATTGAGTTATTATACCTATCGACCGCTATATAGAGCATTTCCTTCAGTCGCAAGTTTCTGTATTCTAATCTGAGGCATCGAAATATTTCAAGTATAGTTGAATGAAACCTTTCAACCTGACCGTTTACTTCAGATCGACGAACGGGTGTGTGGTAGACCTTTATTCCTAACATCTCTATAAAGTTAACTATGATTGGGCTTAGGAGGCTACTCTCGTTGTCGGTCGCCAATATTTTCGGTGCTGTGAAGTAATGAATAATCTTTAGGATTTTTTCACGAAGATGAAGGACACTTCTGTTTTTATATGAAAAAGTTTGCCAAATTTTGAGAATTTATCAATACAACTGATAAATGTTTCATTCTGGACCTCGATGATGTCCAAGTGAAGGATTTCACACGGGTAGGAAGGAACGGGAGTTGGTCGAAATTAGGGATGAATTGGGTGTCTACCATATTTATTAGCATTGCAAACTTCACATGATTTGGTGTATCCCTTTATCAGACTATTCATTCGCGGGAAGTAGTACTTCTCGAGTAACTGTTCCTTGTTCTCACGAGGATTTCGATGTGCCCTTCTATGTTCGTTCATAATTAACTTGCATACTCGGTCCTGATTTTTCACATCCTCCACCAATCTTTGCGTTATTCGGATCTTATAATTCGCAAAGTGCTCTAAAAATACCTCCTGTAACATTGCAATAAGAGACTCTGGAATTTTCATCCCATTTATGACATTCGGTCTAAGTTTGGCTTTTAGTATTTTGGTCAGCTTGGTTTTATCCATATTGTCCTCGGCGACATAGTGTCGAGAGAAACCTGGGTGTGGTTCTTCATATATCTCTAATCCCCTTGCGGAACTGATGATTACTTGATTTCGGAAAACCTTTAGTGGTGCTTCAACGTGGGGGATTAGATCGGATCTATCCTGTTTGGCACTATGCACTGTCTGACTATCGTAGTCTGTTGATGCTTTAGCTTCGGAGGCTGAGTTATTTAGGGAGTCAGCGCTCAAGTCAGTTTCCGTTAAGAAATTTTGTTCGCCGGCTGTTTCAGTCGCAGAGCCATTTTCTGCTTTATTCGAACTATGTGCCGCCGCAGCTCGTGCTGAACCGGAGTTTTAGTTTTAGTTTTCAATGCATTTTATTTTCTTACTAATTAACTCTTACATACTAACAAAAAACGCTTAAATGCTAGCTTACAATTACTTAACAGTCTTATACTAACTTACTGGCCCCACACAGGCACTCTAAGCTACTCTAAATACTTATATCTATGTCTTTCGACTTTACTTACATTTTATTTAGAATTATTTATATTGTATCCTTAAGGCTAAGAAAAAATATTCGTTAAGAAAAAACTTAGCATATGGACTTTTTTTATTTTTTTATAAAAACTTAATATCTAACTTAAAATAAACCTTACTCTACTTAACCTAAATACACAAAACACACATAAACACACATAGACAGTATACACAATCATATACATATGTCAGTATACACCTTTGTATATACTGACATATGTATATGTTTCTTAGATGCTAACCTAAACCTATGTAAGCTGGCCATCGCTATTTACAAAGCAAATACATTGGTCAGCCCTGCCTCATTAGTGAGGCTGGTCCGTAATTGACGGAAACGACGACGAAACATCTTCTCCATCATTCAACCACCAGAAATGCTGGTGCTGCCGAACGACATCCCTCTTATCGCGATTCCCCACCGCCCTACTGAACCTGAGGCGATCCACACTGCGTGTGCGACGTCTCTGTCGTAGTTGAGTCGCCTGTCCCCAGCTGTCCGAGCGACATGGAAGATTAACGGCACCGCTGCTCTATCCTGGATCAACCCTATCTGATCAAGGTAGAGGAATGCTTCCGGTGGAACGAAGCCGTCAAAGCGCACACTCTCGTGGTAAAGGTAATTGGGGTAGTAAGCCCCAGATATCAGGTTATTCGTCGAGGTCATTGCTCTTGCAATGTGCCTTCGAGTCAGCTTAATTACGAAGTTGTCCACTCGTATTAGGTTCGCCCTGTTATAAAGGACCTCATTAGGATAAAATTTCTTGTACTCCGATTCTGGTGTTCTGTACAAGCGAAGACAAGCCCTAAGACAAGCCCTCTCAAACACCCGAATCTTTTCCATTAAGCTTGCTCGTACATTGAACCACACGGGACAACCAAATACCAGCATGGGCCTGATAAGGGCCATGTAGCAGATTACCTTTACCCCCGCATCGAGTTGGCTGCTATAAAACAGTCTCTTTGTAAGGGCAAAAGCACCTTTAGCTCTGGCCAGAGCAGCATCTACATTTTTGCCAAAATACAGAAACTGATCTAGCCAGATTCCAAGGTATCTGACTACATTTCGACAGGCAAGAGGCTGTCCGTGTTGTCCAATAATCGAGAACTTTCTCCAATTTTTTCTGGTATCCCTTGAGGCTCTAGACAACGGCGTCCTAAAGAGAATGGTTTCCGACTTGTGAAAGTTGATTTTCAACTTCCAGTCATCGCAAAATCGCCTTATCTTATCGAAGTCATGCTGCAAGAGAGTATTAATGACCTCGATTTTTGGACCTGTTCTGTACGCTACCACATCGTCTGCGTACGCAATAGTATGGGGAAGTGAACCTATCAAGTCGCTTGTATAAATGTTAAATAGGATCGGCGAATTGACCGCGCCTTGCTGAAGACCATTTTTAATTTGAAATATTCCAATAGAAGTCACATCGCCATTTTTCACGATGAACTGTCTGTTGGTTAGCATATTATAGAGAATGTACAAGAGTGGTTTACTGATCCCCAGCCTAGTCAGCTTATAGAAAAGACCCTCTAACCATACGGTGTCGAAGGCCTTCTCCAAGTCAACAAGGCAGGCACCAGTGCACTGTTTCTTGCCTTTGTTCCATTGGATATCAGAAACCAGTTTAGACGCGGCATGTGAGATATCATGTCCCGCCTTAAAACCGAATTGATTATCCGGAACTATATGTTTATCCTCAGCCCACCTAGACAGAGCTCTATTGGTTACCTTTTCAAAAACCTTACTGATATTCGGAAGGAGACTTATCGACCGGAGATTCGCCGGATTGGATATATCCTTTCCCTTTTTGGGGATAGGTTGAACCACCGCCGTTTTCCAATGCGCTGGATAATGTGCATTATTCATTGCATTATTAAACAGGGTGGTGTAAATGTCCATCGCTTCTAGAGGAAGATGTCGAAGCACGATGTTCGGAATACCATCGGTCCCCACCGATTTCTTAGCCCTGATTGTGTCGAAGATCTCATGGAGTCCTTCCTTCGAAATGAACGGGGGTAGGCCACCCTCTCTGGCAATGAGGTTATTTGCCATATTTTCGTCGCTAAACCGGGTGAAACCAGAGCCCTCGGATCGCCAGTTCCCTATTTAATTTCGAATGCAGAAGTCGTGCACCAAGACGCGACTGTCCAGGTCGTAATTAGGGTCAATGTTATCAATGGCCCTATATACTTCCTGGAAAGTGGCCCCTATGGCCTCAACCTTCTGCTGTGGATCCTCGATCACAAAAAAGTCGTCATCATCAGCGGCCTCATTTGGATCAATGCCTGCTATTGTCAGTAACCGTTCGTTGTCTGTTGTTCGGGCTATTTTAAGACACTGAAGGTCGTTTTGATTTTTTCTCCGAAATAGTTTATTTATTTGCGGAAACATATTCGGGTTGCTGGTGTTTACAGCCCGAACCTTGTTGTTCCAATACAAACTTACAGAAATTCTGTAATTTTCTTTTATTAGCGTTTGAATATTTTTAATCGACGACTTCAGTGTCCTAATCTCCGGGTCTCGTCGGTCAGTTAACTGTCTGTACAAATTTTTAAGTCTTGTCAGAAGTCTACTTTTCTGTCGGTGCAGTGCGTCAATAGTAGGATTGCGGAACAGGTCTTCGTTAGTCGTACGTCGATACCGCGGTATTGTAGTGTCCATAGTTTGTTTAATTGTCTCGTCCATTTGTTTTAGGTAATTGTCGATCTCCTCGTTTGACAAATTCCTATTGGACGGTGGGCGGAGCGTGTTCGAGGAGAGTGCTCTTGTCAAGGTTGCGGAGAAGCGTGTCCATCGAGTCTTACTGTAGTTGTAAGAATATTTTTGGACAAACTCCTCCAATTCCGCAATTTCGTTAGGAACTGTAATTTCGGTGCTAAAACCGCAATGGTCGCTGTCATACACGAATGTGCGCAGACAGTTTAGCGTTTGTAAATTCGTACCTGTCAGTCGTATACGTTCGTCGTACAGCAGTAGATCCAAATAAGACCCGCCTCTGGGAAACGACGGGTTATCCGTCGCTTTAAGACCGAGTCTGTACATGACATCGTGCTGACCCCACCAATCGAGTAGTAGGTTCCCTCTAGTATTTGGCAAATTATTTCCCCAATCTCTATGTCTAGCGTTGAAATCCCCGCCGATTATAAAATAATTCTCCCCCGATTCCAGCCTCAGAAGTCGAAAAAGCGTGTCGAGCTCTGTAATGAATAGGGTGGATTTTGAAGCCTCAGGTGCATAAACAGAGGCCAAGTACAGCCGCTTTCCACTGCGGAGCGGGATGTAAACGACGACTGCCTCCAACACCCGGAACCTGCGCAACACCCCCTTGTACACTCTGTGAAATTTTATACCCTCTTTAATGAAGATCGCGACACCGCCTCCACGTTTGGATCTGGGCCGGTTTCTTCTTCTAACAATATAATTATTGTACTCCAGTTTGTGATTATCGGTTAGCTTGGTTTCGCTAGCGAAAAGCACATCAGGAGTTTGGTCTTGTAGCAATTTAAACATCGCGGCTCTTCGTTCGATCCTAATCAATGAATTCACATTCACCGCAAGGACCTTCAAAGTTTGCTCCACCATGTGCGTACCCATTACGGCATGTGTTGCGTTAGGCCCGGCAGCAACGCGTAGATCTGGTCCACCCGCTTGGCCTGTTCTTGAACCTGCTTTTGCAGCTGAGCCATCTGCCCTTGGATTGCGAGCAAGATGGCTAGCATGTTGGGTGCAGCTTCCGTTGTTCTCGGCATCGGAGCCGGAGAAGCAACAGTCGCTTGCTGTACCGTAGCCCCCCTACCTGACGCCATTTGGGCGTAGGAAATTTGGGGCGTGACGGCTGGTGTTTGAAACCTCACAGGTGAACGTTTGACCTCCACCTTCTGCTGCCGAGCCAATTTTGCTTTTTTAATTTCGGTGAACTTAGGACAACCCCGATAGTTTGCGGTGTGTCCCACGTTCCCACATAATACGCACGAGAGCTGCGACCTATCGGATGCTCCGTCAACACCCAGAGCACACTCCTCGGAACTGTGGTTCTTTGCGCACTTCACGCATCGAGGCTGCATTTGGCAGTTCGACGCACCGTGCCCGAACCTCTGGCAGCGAACGCATTGTATAACGCCGTCGCTCCTTTTTAATTTTTCCCAGTGAACCACCTGGTAGTCTAGGACATTGATACTCCTTAGACTATCCAGACGGCTTTCGGGACTGAGCTGCACCAAGAAGAACGGCAGACTCCGTTTCTCCCGCCTAGCTCTGGCTGTGGTAAACGGCTTTACCCCCACAAACTTGAGTACTTCGCACTCCTTCTCTTTGAGCAGTGCTAGGATCTCCTCAGGATCAGAAGACGGTTCCAACCCCTTCAAAAGCATCGATTGCCGCTTTTCACACTTCGGTGTGAATGAGAAGTGCTCCGTCGTCGTTTCCTTCAGGAGCTCTTTCACTTTCGCATAGCCCTCCACTGTATTACAGTGGATGGCATGACGATCGTTCCCCAATCTTTTAATGTTAAAATTGTTACCAATGACCAACTTACACAGGTCCTTGGTTGCACTCACCTCTAATTTATAGGTATTAATAGGAGGTACCTTCTCCTTCTTCTTCTGATGCTGCTGTTGTTGTTGTTGTTGCTGTTGTTGTTCTTGTTGGTGCTGCTGTTGCTTTTTTTTCTGCTGCTGTGGTTTCAGCTTTTGTTTTTGCAGCTACATGTGCTGAACCGGACAAGTGATTTACATGACTTTTGAGCCTGGAGAGAGCATCTGCTACAAAGTTTGATTTACCAGGTTTGTAAATCAATTCACAATTATACTCCTCTATGCGCGCCTTCCAACGCTTAAGTTTAGCATTATAGTTTCGATTCCCAAGTGCGAAGGTCAAAGGCTGGTGGTCTGTGAACACTCTAATTTTCTTTGCGCCGTATAGATATGATCGTAAGTTATCTAAGGCCCAGACTATTGCCAGCATTTCTTTTTCGTTGGTTGCATAGTTTTCCTCGGTCTTGTTTAATGACCGTGAAATGTATGCAATGGTCAGTCTTTGCCTATTTCGCCCTGTGAAAGGACTGCTCCGATAGCGTAGTCTGAAGCATCGGTCGAGAGGTTAAAGGGTTTACCGAAATCAGGGAAAGCTAGGACTTCTGATGATGTTAGTAAAGTTTTCAGTTCGCTAAAGGACTTCAGTTCTTTCTCATCGAGACTCACCGGTATTTTCCTCGATTGGTTTGCCCTTACCTGTGCATTTTCCCCTCTTGTGAGATTAGTTAGGGGTTGCGACGAACGCGTAGTCGCGAATGAACTTCCTATAGTATGACGTAAGGCCAAGGAAAGACTTAAGTTCTTTTAAATTTACTGGTGGTAATAGGTTTTGAATAGCGGCAACCTTTTTGGAGTCTGGTCGGATGCCTTCGGGGGTTATAACATAACCAAGGAAATCAACTTCGGTTTTCATGAAGTTGGTTTTTTCGAGATTCACCTTGAGGTTGGCATCTCGTAGTCTGGTGAGAACAATTTCTAAATTTTTTAAATGGACTTCCTCATTGTCACCAAAGATGATAATATCATCTATGTACACATAGCAAATTTTGCCTATGTACTCTTTGAGAACGTCATCAATCATCCTTTGAAAGATTGCGGGCGCATTTTTCAGCCCGAAGGGTAACCTGAGGAATTCATACTTCCCGTTCATGGTGGAGAAGGCTGTTTTCGGGATGTCTGATGGTTTCATCGGTATGTGATGAAACCCTGAAGTCAGATCGAGAGTCGTGAAAAATTTCGCTTTACTAAGACTTGCTAGTGTGGAATTTATATCCGGAATTGGGTACGCATCGGATACGGTCACTTGGTTAAGACGTTTGTAGTCTATCACCATGCGATACTGCTTTTCGCCTGATGGTTTTGGCTTTTTGGCACGATCCAGATAGGAGAATTATATGGGCTTTTAGAAGGGCGGATAATTCCTTCTCTTAAAAGCTCATTTATTTCTTTTTCTACTATCTCTCTCATGCAGGTCGGGTAAGGATAGCTTTTTGCGAATATATGTTCTTGGGTTGTAGTTCTTATCTCTGCCTGTATAGTGGTCTTTACAATTTCTCTTTCACTTATGGGCCCAAAAAGGGTCTCATATTTCAGGATTAGGCGGTTCAATTCCGACTTGGCATTCTCCGAAAGGGCATCGCTAAACACGATGTTGACTTGCTTGGAAGGTTCTTCTTTGAGGGGGATGACAGCATCAGGGCATAAGGTTAGAATGTTCCGTTTTCTGTCTATGACAGCCTCAAGTTCTTTCAGAGTATCATCGCCGATGATACCGTCGAAAGATGTAAGGCCAGGCAGAACGTAGAACGTTAAAAGAGTATTATTTCCAAGCCTTTCGAAGAATTTTCCCTTCACACATTCTGTAATTTTAATCTTGCCGCCTGCCGAATGAACCATAAAGGGTGATTTTACGGGGGTTGTTTTTTGCGATACAGATGGACTAATGAAATTCTTGTTCGCCCCGGTATCGACAAGAAATTTCAGAATAGTTCCGCTTCGGACGATGAATTCTATGTATGGTACGCTGGATAGCCTCCCGACATAAAATTCTGTTCGTCGATGTGCTCCTCCGCGGATGCGACGTAGGCGTCAACATCATTGGTCACCTCTAGTTGACCCTCGTTATGAACCTCGTCAGCCGTTTGTACGTTGTAGAGTCTCTGGTGCTTCTGCTGGTAGTTATCGGACTTAGCCTTCCGCTTAAATGGATTACTACCCCGTGGCTTGTTCATATAGTTCACCTGACGTGACTGAATGGACTGGTCGACATCCATCTTCGGGTGAGGTTTGGGTGCACTTGGTCGCGGAGGTGCCTCGTTTTCGCTTGGTTGCGTATGGTTATTGTGCTTAGGTTTATCAAACCTATGCTATGGGAAATTTCTCCGACGAGGCCTAGTTTCTTGTCTGAAGGTCTGGTTTATGGGAGCCGTCACCGTGTTTGATACATTCGTATTATGAATCGTATGACTCCGGTGTTTGAGGTTTTGTATCTCCAGGCAAGCCGAATAAGCTTCCGGGAGAGTTCGCGGTTTTTAGATAATTAACATCCTCGATATATCGCCGTTCAGACCTCGTACGAAAACGTCTAGAGCTCTGTTTCGGTAAGTCTCCACCAACGCTGTGACTGTTTCTTGAGAGAAACTCTCTGTCTTGATCTTGTTGATCATTAGAGATAGCTGATGATTTACCGCTGCATAGAATTCATCGAGCTTGGAGCCCCTTTGAGACAGCTGATTAAGCTGGTGCTCCAATGTTCGCATGTCCCTTTTATCTGCGTAATGCAGCGAAAGACATTGCTTAATTGTAGGCCAGTCATCATCAAAAATATTATATGATATCAGCGCAGCATCAGCACTGCCCCGAACCTTTTGCCTTATATGCTGTAGAATTGCCCGATAAATCGGCTTGGATTTCACAATTTCGAAATCCTTTAATATTGCCTCGACGGTATGAACCCATGAAATATATTGGGTAGGGTTACCGTCGAAAGGCTGGAGTTCCCTAACACAGTCCGGCAGGCGACTTATGGCCTGCAAGTCGGACTCGGTCTTAGGACCTCACAGCTCTACTGGATTCTCTAGCGCCGCCTCTGGCACTTGCTTGTCTTCAAGTATCTTAGGGCGCCATTCGATTCCAATAAGCTGGGCGAGGATATTATTAATCGCTCCGGTTAATTCCGTTAGGGACCTAGTAACCCCTTCTATTTAAAATGATAAAACTTATATCAACAGGGAAAAAATATATATGTATATCCTACAACCAGGTGAACAAAGAATAATAATACTTAGCTCAAGCCGATATTTTTGACACTGTGTACTTCCTTTTCAGCAACTCTCAACACTGATTTCCGCACTATAATTTGCACTATTTAAATATTTGCTTTATCATGTATATCATGTATTGGTATAACAAATTTCTCACTGAAATTACAATGCACGTATTTTATACATATTTTTCTTTCGCGTTTTCCTTTTTCAAAGCGCTTCCCTTAGGGTATTTTTATCTTATATTCACTTATTTGATCACTCTTTATTTTTCCTTTCACACTCACATTAATTTTAACATGGTGGGGAATTCTTTATCGTCACTGTAATTTTGTATCGTCACTGTATTTCCTTGTTCGTTTATATATTTTTTTCCTCCCTTTCGGGTATTATTCCGTAACTATTAGAACAAAAAAAATGTAAAAGTACGAAACCGGCCTCTGGAATTGCTGTGTTAATCCCGTTTAGTCGCAAGCGTTTATGATTGCAAGCAACCTACTAATGGCACATACAAATTCACATTCGAATCCTTTTAATCACTGGCGAAATCTGCCATGTTCCCATGGGTATGACAGAATTTTGCTGCTGGAGAGTTAGAGTAGTTACTGTGTTCCCATGGGTACAACAACGTGCGCGTGTGCTTCGTCAGCATAGGTTCCCATGCAAAGTATTCCCACTGTGATCTTCGCAGTGGGTCGGGTTTCCAGGTTGCAGTCTGCTGGATCGTGTTAACTTTGATGTGTCAAACTCTCACGTATATGGATTATGGAGGACGGCGCGGAGGTTGAGGAGCTATCGATAGCCAGTAGTAAATCATTTAACCCGTGGTTCGGCGCTACCGGGTAAAAAATACCACAGAGGTTATAAAAACATGTACATCTTTTTTTCTACAAAATTTGGCGGCTTTTAGTATCTATTCTACATATAAACAAGAAACGTGTTCTCTACACAGCTGTCAGTTTGCACCACGCTATCGACCTTAGCAGACTTGTGAAATAAGTAGGTAGCGACCGTTTATGTAAACACTTTTTTGATAAATTTTAAATATCTTTTTTCTGTTTTAGTGCTTTATTACCATGGATTTCCCAATTACAGATAGCACTATAGAAGAAATATTACAGCAAGAGCATAGTGAGGGTGAAATTATATCTGAAACTGAGTATCATGAGGAGCACAGTAACCATGACAACGATACTGAGCATTAAGCCGATTAAAACGATATTTGTGAAAATCCCCTACAGTTTGAAGAAGAGGAAGGGCAAATATTACCTGTGCAATTGGGAGAAGACGTACCGGTGAAGTATATTATGATTGGGAAATTCATTGGCCGAAATGGAAGAACGCAATGGCTTGTACAACAACCATCACAGAATGTACGTACGAGATCTCATAATATTATTGTGAGATAAGATAAAAGATTGTTTCACCATTTTAGATGCTTCGAATCTTTTTTTCCGGATGAATATCTGCAAAAAATAGACGATTTTACTAATATTGAAAGTTTGAGACATAGTTATTCACGAGATCGGGATTGCAAAGGTTTGGAAATTGTGGAACTGCGAGCTCTGTTTGGATTATTATACTTTTGTGGCCGAATGCGAAACTCGCACCTCAACACAAAAGATATCTGGGCAGCAGATGGTAGCGGTTGCGACTTCTGTGTAGCAGCTATGTCACGTCAAAGCTTTCATTTCTTACTGAAATGTTTACGTTTCGATAATATTCATACACGTGAAGAGCGGCGATCAGAGGATAAATTTGCACCTCTTCGTCAGATTTTCGAGGATTTCAATGACAATATAAAAAAGCATTATTTATTTGGAGAAAATGTCACCATTGACGAAAATCTGGAGAAGTTTCGTGGACGTTACCCATTTAGGCAATAGATTCCTAGCAAACCTGGAAAATATGGTACAAAAATCTTTGTTATGACTGATGCACAAACTTTTTACACGCGAAACATGGAGGTTTATGTCGGACAAAGCGATGGACCTTTTCAGAAGAGTACTGCAGCAATTGATGTTGTGAAACGGATGGTAGAACCAATAAAAAATAGCCACCGGAACGTGGTAATGGATAACTGGTTTACTAGTTTCCCACTTTTGTATGATTTGCTGAAAGATTTTGGTCTGACTGCGTTGGGAACTTTGGAAAAAAGTAAAGCTGAAATTCCTCCAATGTTTACAACAACCCAAGTTCGAGATGTATCCAGCTCTATATTCGGGTTTAAAAAAGTTTGCACTTTGGTCTCATATGTGCCAAAGAAAAAGAAAGTCGTGTTGCTTGCTTCTACTATGCACCATGATGGTAAAAAAGATTCTGGAGAAGCGAAAAAACCGGAAATGATTCTTGATTACAATCGAAGTAAATGCGGTGTCGATGTCGTTGATGAGCTGTGTGGAACTTACTCCGTGTCACGTGGAAATAAAAGATGTCCTTTAGTAATATTTTATGGACTTCTCAACATCGGGAGTATCAATGGCTACGTTATTGTCAAAGGTAATAAGGGACACTCAGGAGCTTCAATTGGCCCAAGACGGGACGAGTTGAAAGAATTGGCCAAGAGTTTAGTTATGCCTCCAATACACAGCAGATTACAAATTGTTAATTTTCCACAGTCCATAAAAGCTAACATCAAGTTTGTATTGGGTTTAGACAAAAACAACGAAGACAATATATCAAGTTAATCAAGGTCCCGACCAAATTCATGCATGTCTCGATGTGAAGATTGCAACTGGAGGAAAGACTGGAAAACAAAGACATCTTGCGAAATGTGTCATAAAAAAATATTCCGATAGCATACAATACCTATTTGTGGCAGTTGTTGCCAAAAAGCGAAGAATAATTATTTATAATAGGTCGAAACATAAAGACTGTTAGTTTTTTGAGAGGTAATTTTTGATCTCTATATATCACAAAAATTCTTGTGATAAGCGTACAATTTATTTTTGTTAGTTTGTAAGAGCAAAGAGTCTTATCATGATATTTGATCTCATTTTGCATGTTTCCAAACAAAACTACTGAATTATTTAAAAATTTCATGATTACAAAGAAAAATGTTTAGTTTTTGGTTATCTCCAATGAATTCGCCCTTTATTAATTAATAAATATATGTTTTATAAAAAATGTTATTTTTGTTTACAGTTATTAGTACAAACGAACGGAAAAAAATAAAAAATATTGATATTAATATCCATATATACGTATTAAAAAGGGAGCTATGAATGATGTGGTAATTTCCACCCGGTAGCGACCGTTTGTGTTCGGTAAAGCTTAGCGACGAACCCCGTTGTTTAAGTTTTTGTCGTATGGTGAATTAAATTTTATCATTAGTGCGGAGTTATGCGAGTTTAATTTCAGTCGAGTGCGGTAAATATTATTAAGAGTGGGTGGTTTTATGTTTATTGTGTCGCATATTAAGTTAAATATCGATTTATGATTTTCATTAGGTACGAGTAAGTACGGAATGCAAAACATGAAAGCATCACTCGCGATTACACGGTTTTCGTAGGAGTTCATTGAGTGCCTTAATTGTTTAAGTTCGTCAGCAGAGTAATAAATTTTTTTGTTTACATTGGATAGTTCGACGTTTTTATTAGCAAGCAATGTTGTAGTATTAGTGCATTCGGTGGTAACATTATATGACATTTTCAGATTGTTTACATCGGCGATCAAAGAATCAACATCGGTTTTAATATCGGAGTGCGAGGATTCTAAGTGTGTTACTCAATTGTTCATATCACATACACTATGTTTAATGTCCTTTATTTCGCGGCTGAGTTCCTCTCTTATCTTATGCTCGGACTCTTCCACCTTTTTGCATAATAGAGACACAATAAACTCACTTTGTTGGCGAAGCTTTTCATCCATTACGGTCCACATTTTGTTAGCATTAGTGGAGCTTACGGGCGAGTCCAATACAAAGTTAGATCGGGTTGCGATTCGCTTTGGTGGGTTAGGCGACATGTGAGCGTAAAAAAAACACAAAAAATTACTTTTGTGTGTGTAAAAAAAAAACAAAAAACAAATTTTGCAATTTCTCTTATAATGTTTTGAGGATAAAAGAAAAGCACTTTTGCCGGGAAAACAAACTTAAACAATCACGTAAGCTTATGCAACTTTTTAAAGAATACAAATATTAGTCTAACTGCGTTTTCGGTCGAAAATGCATAAAAATTGTCGCCAATATCAGAAACACGCGTACTGTTCAAGAGCTCTCATTAAGACTTCATTCATAAAAGTACATCACCCTACTTTGGACCTTATTGAGCTGAGTACTGAAGACAGACGATCGGATGCCTAGTCAGAAAAAAGACAGCTTTCTTGTTCACGTGTACTCATAAACAGTCTTCATATAAATGGAAAAGCGATACGTAAATATGTAACAATTACGGATCGCTTTGAGCAAGTTCAAGATTCTTGAAAGCGTAATATAAAATCCGTGAATGTTTGTATAATACATGTTAACATATGATGGCGCTCCGAATTTACGGATTACTGGAAAAAAATATCATGACGATATGAAATATTTGAGCATCATCTTCGTTGATCTGGAAAGCTTTGCTTATCGGTAATAGCTAAAATTCGTAATTTTATTTGGAATACACCATATATGTATACACAACCATCGTATATACATATATAAACTCCTCCACGAGTTTATATGTGGAAATATGGGCACGCTACCATGCTATGATTTGGTCTCTATACAAATTGTAAACAAGCATTCTCTCACATGCTCAAAACTTATCTCTATGTGTTTCTCTCCTGAATACGGAAGTGCACCTTTATAACTCCTAACTCTGCTTCTAAAAGCCTTTGCTGTAGTAGTCGCAACAAGTTTGTTTATTTTTTTTCCATTCCTGTATATGTCCTGAATAGAGATGGCTACCAAAAATACAGCACTGGGGTTCGGTATGTTGACACATGCAATTAAATTTGCAATATTTGTCAAGTGGGATGGTCGAAGTCGTATTTGTACATATATGCATTTCTCTACATTTTTCTCTATGACATACATACTACGAGTATACTTTATTATTTGCTTATTGTCTTTCAGGTGTATACCTCTTACAATATGTACTCGCAGCTGAACACTGGGGCTATCCTGATCCCGAAACAACTGACGGTAAGTCTATCCTAAGTTCAAAATAATTAAGAAAATGTTCCATTCAATTTAGAAGTTGATCATTTAGCCTATTTAGTGAAAGATACGTCCGTGCATATAAATCACAACAATTTACTAATAAACCGCATAAATGTGTATCTTACAAGTATCTAGTATCTACAATAGTACGAGTGGAGTGTACATATTATTCTAAATCCTAAATAACTTTTGAATGTACCCTCACTCTCGGATAGAATAGAAGACTCGTCTTGTGTGAGATGGAAATGGAAATCTGCCAGAACGAAGTATTCTGACAAGTGCTAATATCTCAAACTCTTATCAGCGTTTGAATAATATCAGTGTGCTATCACAACAGATAAATTGTTTAAATTGTCCAATTGACCACTTGGATGTGAGTCGTGAGCCCCGAACAATTGGAAAGACTTTATAGACATGATGAGCTTCCATACTTCAGAGATGGATGATAAAAGAATGCCAGTCCGACACGTTGTTAGAATTTGAGTGGGTAATATTGTAGACTGAAGAACCTATTAAGCACAATGGGGATTTACTTTTATACAACAGATAGTGATTCATTTGAAATTTAGAAATACTCGTATCGAAGCACCATTCAATCTAGTTGTGATAGTTATGGTATTCGCTGAAGCTAGCAGCGATTAATTTATTTACATAGAACTAGAAATGGTTGGTGGTTGTTTTGATTTGAAGGCTTTAACTAGAATATATCGGTCGAGAGGAAAATCAAATCGTTTCACGAGACTAGATATTTATTTCCCATTTTCTAAGAGAGATCGTAATCTGCCTTGTTGAAACTATAAAAGCACATCCAAACTTAAGAACTAATACAATGTCAGTTCTATCTAACAGCGCTCTACAGTATGCATAACAATCAGTTGCCATGAAGCAATGATCTTAGGTTAGGTTAAGGTAGGTTACTGTGGCTGTTCGAAAATCCAAACCACTTAGGGCTATTGTGATGCCACTCTCGAAACCAATTTAAGCTTCTAACGAAACGTAGGAGACCGTTAACATCTATTGTCTAGATTGCTTAAGTTATTGTAGAAGAAAGCTCCCAAGTGAGTCATCTACAGTCAGAGTTGCCAGTGATCTTGTGATTGTGGTTGCTGATGTTGTTAAATGCACCTTCTGTGTCCAGAAATGCGACTATTGCAGGGATTTTCGACTTGACTAGCCAATCTGTGTAAAGCCGTTTCCATCGACTTTAGCTTATAGTAGACATATTGAGCATGAATCATGAATCAATTCTAGATCGTATATGGATAACAATCATTCATTCGAGAGTATTTACAAGGAAAGATGATAAACTTATAGGTCTGATGTCTTTTTGGGCGAAATGAGATCATTTTCAGGCTTTGAGAACGAAAAAGAAATTAACTTCGCTCCATGATAAGGGAATGTGGATCATTGATACGCAGCTTCTCATGACAGTCTCTAGAGTTTGCAGGATGATATCTGAGGATATTTGTAACTCAACAGCTCGGTCTAGCAGATTATATGGTTTGAAGCTTTGAGAGTGCAGCTTGTCTCTTGCAATCAGTCTTACCAAGACTTCTACTGGCCGTGAAGTGGAAGCTACCTGGAATGTGTGTGGCCAATAGTAGGCTGAGTGATCCAGCACTTGAGTTCGTCCAAAAGCCGTCGGTTTTTGTTTTCAAACAGCTGGGCATCGTAGGATTGGTTCAGTTAAAATGAGAGTTTTTTTAAAAGTGTTCCACTCTATTTTGGCCAATCAGTTTTCCGACAATTGCTGAATGCTAGTTGCCGGGAAGGAGCATCATTCAGACTGAATTCGATGTATCGGTAATCTGAAAAATTTTATCCAGTTCGTCATCAATTAAATTATGCTGATGACGACAAGAGAAGTTCTTAGTTATATAGGTGGGCTCATTGCCGAGTCGACCGAGTCTGATGACTGTACAAATACTTCTCAAAATGAATGTGAAGAAAGGAAAATTCAAATTACTAAAACAGCTTTCTTTAACACAAAGAGAAACTTGCTGTTATTCCGCAAGTAGCAACCAATAAATATAGGGTCCGCCATCTAACGTTTTTTTTTCAACTAGTGCTTATTTCGTGAATGGTAACACTTAGCTCAAGTCTGATTTGACAGATAATTAGTTTTGTCCTTCCGCTGAACGAATATGGTTGTGTATACGCTTGAACAACGCTGGGAAATATTGCGACATTACTTTGAAAATCATGGTAATGTTGCAGAATGTGTGCGAAAATTGCGTACGGATTTTGGAAGAAGAGAAGCACCGTCAGCTCCGTATGTTCGTTATCTTGTGAAAAAAGGGAAAGAAACTGGCTTCCTCATCGATAAACCAAAGCGTGAAAAGCCAAAAACAGTGCGTACACCCGAGAATATGGGCCTGCGATCGACTTCGAGAAGATGCCGATTTTGCCAAAAAAATCATCTCTTCAGATGAAGCTCATTTTATCTTGGCGGGTATGTAAACAAGCAAAATTGTCGCATTTGGGGCACAGAAAATCCACACACATACATTGAAAAGCCGATACATCCAAAACGAGTCACTGTTTGGTGCGGATTTTGGTCCAGAGGCATAATTGGGCCATTTTTCTTTTTTTTTGGCCGTTACAGTCAATGGCGATCGTTATCGGGCCATGTTGAACGAATTTTTGTTCACAAAAATATTGGCAACATTTGGTTTCAACAGGACGGCGCTACGTGCCACACAGCCGAAGCTACACTCGATGTTTTGCGCCCTGTTTTTGAAGATCGCATTATCAGCCGCAGAGCTGATGTCGTTTGGCCACCTCGGAGCTGCGATTTGACACCGTTGGACTATTATTTGTGGAGTGCCGTAAAAGATAAGTGTTACGCCGACAAGCCAGAGACAATTGACGACAATATTCGCGAAGCCATTGGTGAAATACAGCTGCACACAATCGATAATGTGCTTAAAAATTGGACCGATCGTGTAGGCTACTGCATGGCCAGCCGAGGCAGCCATTTGAATGAAAGTATTTTCCATTATTAACCGGAAGGTTTGTACTTTCAAATAAAAAAAGAAATTTGAGAAAATGTTCAGTAGTTTTTTTTATAGCATTTTCAAAAAAAAATTTTGGCGGACCCTATATAAACCAGTATAATTTACAGCATTACCAGATACAATTTAAATTAAATATATACTTCAAATTTCATTCATCATTCATTACATAATATTTTTAACAAACATACGCTGGCATTGTAGCCGACAATGAGGCCAGTTTTCTGCCTTCCATCTTTTCTAGGTTGTCACCAGGTGAATGGCCCACATTGTCATGGCCAAGATATCAGTCGTTCGCAGATCTTTGTAGAGAAAAGACGTGTTTCGGCTTTTTCTGAAGTAAAATAAAAATAGTGATTGAGTTTTTATAACAAATTAGTTGCAATTTCGTTAACTGACTCGGTAGCCCGGCGGTTAGCGGCGTTTGTCATCGTATCGTGGACACGGGTTCGAATCCCGGGCTAAATTCTGAACTTTTTTTTATTTTTTTGTTCTCTCAAATCGTGTGAATTAAAAACAAAAACAAAAGGTAAAAGGAAAGAAATCACGTGATGGATGGTGGAGAGCGTTCCGCTCTTCCCATAACGGGACTTATAAAAGGCAACAATATGGTTGCTGGTGCCATGGCGAAAGCCGTCAAAAGACGGAGTAAGTTGAGAACCCCTCCTAATTTAAGGAAAAAAAAAAAAGTGACGTATTGACACCTGAAGGAGATAAAGTTGTGGTCCAGTATGAGGGGGGCAATAACAACTTTGCCTCTCTAGCTTCATCTGAGTCGGAAGACGAAGATGAAGAAATAAACAATATTACCAGCAGCATACTAAAGCTGGAAGAAAAAGTGCTTGCAATTAAGCAGAAACAAACTGCGCGCAGGCAGAGGGAGCAATCAAAAATAGAGAGCTCCCAACAACAAAAGCTACAACAACAACAGCAGCAATAACAAAACCAGCAGCAGCAGAAACAACAACTGCAGCAAACAATACAGCAGCAGCAGAAACACCAACAGCTGCAAAAACAACAAAAGCTGAAACCACAGCAGCTTAAAAAACAGCAGCAGCAACAACAACAACAACAACAACAATAACAATAAGAACAACAACAACAACAACAGCAGCAGCAGCAGCAGCAGCAACAGCATCAGCAGCAGCGGAAGAAGAAGGAGAAGGTGCTTCCTATCTATCAACACCTATAAATTAGAGGTAAATGAAACCAAGGACCTGTGTAAGTTGGTCATTGGTAATAATTTTAATATTAAGCGATTGGGGAACGATCGCCATGCCATCCACTGTAATACGCGAAAATGAAAGAGCTCCTAAAGGAAAGGACGACGAGGCACTACTCATTCACACCGAAGTGTGAAAAGCGGCAATCTATGCTGCTGAAGGGGTTGGAACCGTCTTCTGATCCTGAGGAGATCCTGGCACTGCTCAAAGAGAAGGAGTGCGAAGGACTCAAGTTTGTAGGGATAAAGCCATTTAACACAGCTAGAGCCAGGCGGGAGAAACGGAGTCTGCCGTTCTTCCTGGTGCAGCTCTATCCCGAAAGCCCTCTGGATAGTCTAAGGAGTATCAATGTCCTAGACTACCAGGTGGTTCACTGGGAAAAACTAAAAAGGAGCGAAAGCGTTATACAATGCGTTCGCTGCCAGAGGTTCGGGCACGCCGCATCGAACTGCCAAATGCAGCCTCGATGCGTGAAGTACGCTAAGAACCACAGTTCCGAAGTATGTGCTTTGGGTGTTGACGGAGCATCCGATAGGTCGCAGCTCTCGTGCGTGTTATGTGGAAACGTGGGACACACCGTAAACTATCGGGATTGTCCTAAGTTCCAGAAGGAACTCCACCAGAAGGTGGAGGTCAAACGTCCACCTATTAGGTTTCAAACACCAGCCGTCATGTCCCAAAATTCCTACGCCCAAATGGCGTCTGGGAGGGGGCTGCGGTACAGCAAGCGACTGTTGCTTCTCCGGCGCCGATGCCGAGAATAACGGAAGCTGCACCTAACATGCTAGCCATCTTGCTCGCAATCCAAGGGCAGATGGCTCAGCTGCAAAAGCAGGTGCAAGAACAGGCCAAGCGGGTGGACCAAATCTACGCGCTGCTGCCGGGCCTAACGCAACACATGCCGTAATGGGTAATGGGTAAGCTAACCGATAAACACAAACTGGAGTACAATAATTATATTGTTAGAAGAAGAAATCGGCCTAGATCCAAACGTCGAGGTGGTGTCGCGATCTTCATTAAAGAAGGTATAAAATTTCACAGAGTGTACAAGGGAGTGTTGCGCAGGTTTCGGGTGTTGGAGGAAGTCGTCATTTACATCCCGCTCCAGTGGAAAGCGGCTGTACTTAGTCTCTGTTTATGCACCTGAGGCTTCACAATCCACTTTATTCATTATGGAGCTCGACACGCTTTTTCGACTTCTGAGGCTGGAATCGGGGGAGAATTATTTTATAATCGGCGGGGATTTCAACGCTGGACACAGAGATTGGGGAAATAATTTGCCAAATACTAGAGGGAACCTACTACTCGATAGGTGGGGTCAGCACGATGTCATGTACAGACTCAGTCTTAAAGCGACGGATAACCCGTCGTTTCCCAGAGGCGGGTTTTATTTGGATCTACTGCTGTACGACGAACGCATACGACTGACAGGTACGAATTTACAAACGCTAAACTGTCTGCGCACATTCGTGTATGACAGCGACCATTGCGGTTTTAGCACCGAAATTACAGTTCCCAACGAAATTGCGGAATTGGAGAAGTTTGTCCAAAGATATTCTTACAACTACAGTAAGACTCGATGGACACGCTTCTCCGCAAACTTGAAAAGAGCACTCTCCTCGAAAACGCTCCACCCACCTTCCAATAGGAATTTGTCAAACGAGGATCGACAATTACCTAAAACAAATGGACGAGACAATTAAACAAACTATGGACACTACAATTCCGCGGTATCGACGTACGACTAACGAAGACCTGTTCCGCAATCCTACTATTGACGCACTGCACCGACAGAAAAGTAGACTTCTGACAAGACTTAAAAACTTGTACAGACAGTTAACTGACCGACAAGGCCCGGAGATTAGGACACTGAAGTCGTCGATTAAAAATATCCAAACGCTAATAAAAGAAAATTACAGAATTTCTGTAAGTTTGTATTGGAACAACAAGGTTCGGGCTGTAAACACCAGCAACCCGAATATGTTTCCGCAAATAAATAAACTATTTCGGAGAAAAAATCAAAACGACCTTCAGTGTCTTAAAATAGCCCGGACAACAGACAACGAACGGTTACTGACAATAGCAGGTATTGATCCAAATGAATCGGCTGACGATAACGACTTCTTTATGATCGAGGATCCACAGGAGAAGGTTGAGGCTATAGGGGCGACTTTCCAGGACGTATACAAGGCCATTGATATCATTGGCCCTAGTTATGACCTGGACAATCGCGTCTTGATGCACAACTGCTACATTCGAAATGAAATAGAGAATTGGCGATCCAATGGCTCTGGTTACACCCGGTTTAGCGACGAAAATATGGCAAATAATGTCATTGCCAGAGAGGGTGACCTAACCCCCGTTCATTTCGAAGGAAGTGGAAAAAGCCAACCCAAGAGTTGTTAGATTTAAATAAGAGTAAAATCGAAACTAAGCGAAAATTTGTAGAATAACATGTAACATGAACGCGTTCATTATGTCTCGCGCGCTGAAAGCAACCATCATAAAATTCATCGTTGACAATTGACATCCTGATTCGTTCAGTTCGGTCAGATAAAGTTTTTCTTATCGTCGCGCGCGGTTTTCTCTATTCTAATTGCCTTTGAGACATTCTCTCGAACTCTAGCTTCTTTTGTGCTGGGTAGCAAGCTCTATAAAGTTAATTAATAAAGTTAATAAATGTAATAAAATTGAATTGTAAATTATTGGAAGTGGTAGTTAATTTTTTTCATCGTTTCGTGGAACAAGCTACCACAGTGGTGACCCCGAACATTGGACACACCAACGACATCCTTCGGAAAAACAATTTACAAATAGCAACTGCAACGACGCCATTTATTTCATAATTTTTTTTTTCCAAGGATGCGCTTCAATCAAGACGTAATCAGTACACAATTGCGTTACTGGTGTGCCGTAGCTGACTACGATTTTTATTTTTTTTCCTGGAAATGACATCAAAGAAACACCTTTAGTTGTATGTGTAGATCGAGTTGCGGAGTCCAGAAGGCTAGAAAAGAAAATGGTTAGGTAAGAATAAGTTATAATGATTTGTATACCAGCAGAAGTTCGGCCACCACGATCCATGTTGATAAATAAAATGACAACCACAAGGTAATGTTTGATTCAACGAACAGCCTGAAAATAACTCAACGAGACGCCATGTTGGTTTATAGCAGTCAGCGAGGGGTTCCATTTTATGGATGAGCAAAAGGAAACAGTAGCGGACATGATAAAAGAAATTTGAGGAGAAGTCGTTACTGCCGTTGGGACTTCTCCAGCTTGAAACAGAAAGTAAGAAAAACTGTAGAAGCAGGTACGGGAATTTTGAATGAGAAACGGCAAGAAAAACCGACGTTTGCTGGCCGCAGATTTTTTCCGTTGAGACGAGTTCGGCGGAGACGCTAAAGAGACCAGTCAAGAAGAAAAAAAGATCACGGGTGAATTTAGAAAGAAGTAAAAGAATTAAATAAAGGCAGAAAAAAAAACCCTCTCGGGAATTAGAGTCATTGTCGTTTTTTTTCTTTTTGCTTCTGTGTTGATATCCTTCGAGTCTGTTTAACAAGGCGCATACCGTGATAGCGGTAACATTGGTGTCAGGTGTGGGGTTGCGATCGCAATTCAAGTTTGAAGCAAACTACGCTAAGCGAAATGGAGCCAGGAAGGCAAGAAGAAGGGAAATCCGCGCAGTCGAGCGAATGTACCCAGTTGCGCACTATGCTACAGGAGTACATGATAGACCAGAGCTTATTCTGGGAGAAAAAATTAACGGAATGGAAGCAGGAGTATGCAGTACATAATTCTGCTATTGTGAAAAGGGTCGAGGATCTTGAACGTTCCGTAAGCTGCCTTTCCTTTATGAATGCGGTAAATAGCAGCCACCAGTCGTCTCCAAATGGCATACAAGGCAGTAAAGAGCATGCAAAAAACACTTCTCAACGTCATCAGGGAGCCACAAATCTACAGCAAGGAGATATGGAGATGAGCAGCAAGACGACAACAAATTGGGTAGGCGAGGTTTCAAGTGCAGCAAGTGTTTCAACTCCGTTTGTCCCAACGCCGTTACCAGGGGCCAAAGCGCCTGTACCGTTGACTTTGCAACCGTTCGATGGTACCGGTTACTGGGCTGACTATGAACGACAATTTGAAATTGCGTCGCGATGTGCCCGTTGGACAGAGAAGGAAAAAGCAGAAGGAAAAACACACAGCTGCGTAGTCGCATTCAGGGCCCCAAGGAGACCATGGCCGAATTTGCTTTAAATCTGCGGCGAATGGTAGCAGTAGCACTTCCCGGATGTCCAGCCAAGGTGATAGAAGAAGTCATCGTTAGCCAATTTATAGAGGGGCTAAGGGATGAATCAATTCAAGATTTGCTGACCATTAGTCGATGTTGGTTTCACAGGCGACATGGCAAAAACGCTAGAAAATGCGACAAGCTGTGTAATTTTCTTAACAAATCTCAGAATCGTGCGGACGACCCAAATCAGTAGGACCTGCTGTTGCAGCGGCAAACACGCAGAACCCTACTAATAGCCGCTTATTTATAAAAGACAGATCCAACGACTTACTTTTTCTCATCGATACCGGTGCTGATTTATCAGTTTTGCCGTACAACCCCAACGAACATCCATACCGATCATCCAAAGATTCATTTTTTTTTGTCAGCCGCCAATGGTACAACGATTCCTACATTTGGCTCTAAGTTACTCAAGGTAGACATGGGTTTGAGAAGGAACCTAGTTCATCCGTTCATTTTAGCGTCAGTAAAAAGAACGAAAAACGGAGCCGACTTTTTAGCTAAATTTGTCTCCTTGTTGATATCAGAAATAAACGGATACTAGACCCTCTTACAAAACTACATGTAAACGCGTCGATAACTAGGGCAAATAACCCAACACCTTTACAATTCGAGGTTAACAACGAATATGGAAAGATCATAAAAGACTTTCCAACTATAACACAAGAACCGGACTACTTTAATCATGTCAAACACTCAGTAGTGCATCACATTTTGACAAGAGGCCAACTCCCATACACCCAAGCGAGACGTCTTGACGCTGATCGATTTAAAGCAGCAAAGACAGAATTCGAGCACATGCTCAAATTAGGCATGATCCGATCGTCTTCCTCACCTTCCTGATCACCTCTTCATTTAGTAAATAAGAAAAACCAGGACTGGAGACCATGTGGCGATTATCGCTGGCTTAATTCCATCACGGTGCCAGACCGTCACCCAATCAGACACATCCAAGATTTCTCAATGAACGCTGAGGGATGCATAAGATTTTTTTTTCAAAAATCGATTTAGTCAGAGCATATCACTTGATTCCAGTAGCGCCGGAAGACATTTAAAAGACCGCATTAACAACTCCTTTCGGAATGTTCGAATGGAACAGGTTGCCTTTTAGTCTTCGAAACGCTGCATAAACGAAGTCTGTTTCGGTCTCGACTTTGTATATGGCTATATCGACGACCTCCTTATCGTGAGTAAGTATGAAGAAGAACATAAAAAACACCTAGCAATACTTTTCAAGTGACTTTAGGAGTATGGAGTTAATATTAACCTTTCTAAATGCGTTTTCGGTGTTACATCGCTTGATTTCTTGAGCCATACCATAAGTAAAGACGGAATCGTTCCATGCCAAGATAGAGTCGAAGCCATTTTAAGTTTTTCCACACCAACTTCAATTAGACAAGTCCAGAGATTCATTGGAATGATAAACTATTATCCTGGGAACCGTTAGCATTCTTCTCAAAAAAGCTTTCAACAGCCGAAACGGAAGTAATAATCTTCACCGACCATAAGCCGCTTACCTACGCTTTTACCACAAAAACCGATAGAAGCCCGCGACAAACACGTCATTTAGACTACATCTTGCAGTGACATATCTACCAGTGACATACAACACATAAACGGCAAAGATAACTTGGTCGCCGATGCACTGTCACGCGTATGCGAGAATGAGATCGCCACCACGGAGAGCGCTCAAGTAGACCTAAAGACAATAGCCAGATAGCAAAAAAAAGATAAGGAATTGCATAAATTGCTTGCGAAAGAGGAAATGCGAAAAGCTTCAAAAGTTTCTTTAAAAGAGTTTAAATTTCCCAACCTGAGCATCTTCTGTGAAACCTCAACCAATAAAAACAGGCCGTACATTCCTTTAGCTCTTCGCCAAAGCGTATTCAAAATTTTACACGGTCTTTCACACCCAGGCATTCGCGCCACTCATAAACTGGTCTCCGACCGGTACTTCTGGCCAAACATGAACAAACAAGTCAACGAGTGGGCAAAAGCATGCGTAGGATGTCAAAAATCGAAGGTTCAAATGCACACTAAGTCAGAGCATGGCACTTTCGATCTCCCAACTGGCCGTTTTGATCATATGCACCTTGACTTGGTTGGACCTCTTCCTCCTGCCGACGGATTTTCTTACATTCTGACAGCCGTTGACAGATTCACTCGTTGGCCAGAAACTTACCCTCTCAGAGACATTTCAGCGATGTCGATCGCAAAGGCATTTGTCGAAAACTTTGTTTCAAGGTTTGGTACACCCTTGAAGATCACCACCGATCAGGGCAGCCAATTCGAATCAAAGTGAGCGAGCTTTCCAAGTTGCTGGGGATACAAAGAATTCACACGACACCCTACCACACGCAAGCTAACGGTTTGGTGGAAAGGTTTCACCGTCAGCTTAAGAGTTCCCTCAAAGCGAGATGTAACACTGTGCATTGGAGCTCAGAACTCCAGATCATCTTCTTGGGCATTCGATGTGCAATCAAAGAAGACCTTAACTGCTCTGCTGCAGAGTTGGTTTATGGGCAAAACCTCAGGCTTCCTGGAGCGATTTTTTTAGATAACTCCAGAGCAGCCACGACGCCAGAGGTCCTCATTGAAAAATTGCGCAACATCATGAGAAATCTCATACCCAAACAGACGCGAAGTAGTGAGCCAGACATTTTCGTACCCAAAAATCTACATGATAGCCAGAACGTTTTTGTTCGAGTGGACAGAGTCAAAGTCGGTCTTGCGGCACCTTACGAAGGCCCATATAAAGTCGTTCGACGTATGAGAAAATGTTTCATCGTCGCAGTAAACAACAAAAATATTTTAATTTCAATTGACAGACTGAAGCCTGCCTACAGTATCTTGTGCCACGACCTAGATAATCAACACAAAAGTCGTGATGCAAACAAATTCACCCGGGCCAGCCCAAGAGTTGTTAGATTTAAATAAGAGTAAAATCGACCCTAAGCGAAAATTTGTAGAATAACATGTAACATGAACGCGTTCATTATGTCTCGCGCGCTGAAAGCAACCATCATAAAATTCATCGTTGACAATTGACATCCAGATTCGTTCAGTTCGGTCAGATAAAGTTTTTCTTATCGTCGCGCGCGGTTTCCTCTATTCTAATTCCCTTTGAGACATTCTCTCGAACTATAGCTTCTTTTGTGCTGGGTAGCAAGCTCTATAAAGTTAATACATTTAATAAAATTGAATTGTAAATTATTGTAAGTGGTAGTTAATTATTTTCATCGTTTCGTGGAACAAGCTACCACAGACTCCATGAGATCTTCGACACAATCAGAGTTAAGAAATCAGTGGGGACCGATGGTATTCCGAATTTCGTGCTTCGACATCTTCCTCTAGAAGCGGTGGACATCTACACCACCCTGTTTAATAATGCAATGAATAATGCACATTATCCAGCGCATTAGAAAACGGCGGTGGTTCAATCTATCCCCAAAAAGGGGAAGGATATATCCAATCCGGCGAATCTCCGGTCGATAAGTCTCCTTCCGAATATCAGTAAGGTTTTTGAAAAAGTAATCAATAGAGCTCTGACTAGGTGGGTTGAGGACAAACATATAGTTCCGGATAATCAATTCGGTTTTAAGGCGGGACATGATATCTCACATGCCGCGTCTAAACTGGTGTCCGATATCCAATGGAATAAAGGCAAAAAACAATGTACTGGTGCCTGCCTTGTTGACTTTGGAGAAGGCTTTCGGCACTGGGTTAGAGGGTCTTTTCTATAAGCTGACTAGGCTGGGGATCAGTAAACCACTCTTGTACATTCTTTATAATATGCTAACTAACCGACAGTTCATCGTGAAGAATGGTGATGTGACTTCTGTTGGAATATTTCAAATTAAAAATGGTCTTCAGCAAGGCGCGGTCAATTCGCCGGTCCTATTTAACATTTATGCCAGCGATTTGATAGGTTCACTTCCCCATACTATTGCGTACGCAGACGATTTGATAGCGTACAGAGCAGGTCCAAAAATCGAAGTCATTAATACTCTCTTACAGCGTGACTTCGATAAGATACGACGATTTTGCGATGATTGGAAGTTGAAAATCAACTTTCAGAAGTTGGAAACCATTCTCTTTAGGACGCCGTTGTCTGGAGCCTCTAGGGATATCAGGAAAAATTGGCGAAAGTTCTCTATCATTGGACAACACGGACAACCTCTTGACTGTCGAAATGTAGTCAGATATCTTGGAATCTGGCTAGATCAGTTTCTGTATTCTGGCAAAAATGTAGATGATGCTCTGTCCAGAGCTAAAGGTGCTTTTGCCCTTACAAAGAGACTGTTTTATAGCAGCCAACTCGATGCGAGGGTAAAGGTAATCTGCTACATGGCCCTTATCAGGCCTATGCTTGTGTTTGGATGTCCCGTGTGGTTCAATGTACGAACAAGGTTAATGGAAAAGATTCGGGTGTTTGAGAGGGCTTGTCTTCGCTTGTATAGAACACTAGAGTCGGAGTACAAGAAATTTTATCCTGATGAGGTCCTTTACAACAGGGCGAACCTAATACGAGTGGACAACTTCGTAATTAAGCTGACTCGAAGGCACATTGCAAGAGCAATGATCTCGATGAATAACCTGATATCTGGGGCTTACTACCCCAATTACCTTTACCACGAGAGTGTGCGCTCTGACGGCTTCGTTCCACCGGAAGCATTCCTCTACCTAGATCAGATAGGGTTGATCCAGGATAGATCAGCGGTGCCGTTAATCTTCCATGTCGCTCGGACAGCTGGGGACAGGCGACTCAACTACAACAGAGACGTCGCACACGGCAGTTTGGATCGCCTCAGCTTCAGTAGGGCGGTGGGGAATCGCGATAAGAGGGATGTCGTTCGGCAGCACCAGCATTTGTGGTGGTTGAATGGTGGGGAAGATGTTTCGTCGTCGTTTTCGTCAATTACGGACCAGCCTCACTAATGAGGCAGAGCTGACCAATTTATTTGCTTTGTAAATAGCGGTGTAGGTTAGCATTTAAGAAACATATACATATATCAGTGTATACTGATATATGTATATGATTGTGTATAATGTCTATTTGTATTTATGTGTGTATTGTACATTTAGGTTAGGTAGGCTAAGGTTTATTTTAAGTTAGATATTAAGTTTTTATAAGAAATAAAAAATTATGTCCATATACCAAGTTTTTGTTAGCAATTTTTTTTCTTAACTTTAAGTAAATAAATATTAGTAAAGAAAATGTAAATAAAGTCGAAAGACATAGTTATAAGAATTTAGAGTAACTTAGAGTGCCTGTGTGGGGCCAGTAAGTTAGTATAAGATTGTTAAGTAATTGTAAGCTAGCATTTAAGCATTTTTTTGTTAGAATGTAAGAGTTAGTGTTAAGAAAATAAAATGCATTTAAAACTGAAAAAAAACATGCCCAAGATATACTTACGCAAATCAGTTTAGCAATGGTTATATCGAATTCGCTGTGATTAGGAAGTAAGTGTACATCACTAATAAATAAGTTCTGATCTTACCTTTGTCTTTTGTACATATATTTTTTATTTATATTTTAATTAATAATATTATCAGCTACACAAAAAGCTACGTTAAATTAAATATTATCTTTACTAACTTTATTGACTTATTCACTGAGCTAAACGTAACTATTGTAATGGCCATGGTTTTATTAGAGAGATCATTTTTATGCAGTCGCGAATACATCGCAATCTGTGTCTAATTTTTTGAACACTTTTTCGAACAGCTAGAGCCATATATCGATATTGCTGGTATGTTGGCTTTCAAGTCGTCTAATGTCTCTGGTTTATTAGCGTAGACTAGCTATTCCACATAGCCAAACGAACAAAGATAATCCAAAGGTGTTAAATATCGATATTGACGGCTAGCTCACTGGTCGATTACGCGAAATTATGAGCTCATAGAACGTTTCCTTTAATAAACTGATTGCAGAGCATGCTGTGTGGTACCGTCTTATTGCGACCATATCCGACATAACGACCATTGGAGAAAGAAAATGTCAGTTATCATGTATCTATAGTGAGCTCCATTAGCTGTAACGTTCTGTGTCGACATCACATTTGAAAAATATTCCACCAGCCAATAAAGCAGATCAAATAATGGCTTTTTGTATATGTAACGGTTTCTCAAAAACGACTTGTGGATTCTTCACTCTAAAAGTGGCTTATTGATGTAGCTGTTCAACCAAAAATGAGCCTCATAGCTGACAAGTATTTGGTGGTGAAAAAGAGGATCAGGACCTGTCTCTTTTTCATCCCATTCACCGAAAGTATGAACCATACTATGGTCAAGCAGCTCCAATTCTATCACAATTGGATCCTTAAGATCGTTAACCAAGAAATTTCCACAAAATCTTTCAGAAGGTGGATGGACACAACTGAAATTGCTGTGCACGATGGCGAATCGACTGATTCGGATCTTAATCAATACTATGCTCCACAGCAACGACAACTCTTCGGTGCGAGTTGTACGACATCTCTGAGTAAGAATCCGCAACTAAAACACCATCCATGGTCACTCGAATTACTTGCTGAACAATTATGTAGCCCGTAAAGTGAACGCAGTATATGCTATGTTTCACGAACTGATCTATGATTTTCAAAATATATTTCCACAATTTCCAAGTGTGAGTCCATTCATGAGCATAGACTGAGCACAAATCAGCTGTCAGCTGCCACACCGGATATTGCTGGTCCTCTAAAACCACACCCGCTTAATAATCTTAACCTGCTTAAACTACCTTTTTTATATGTACGAACTTCCTTCTAACATTACCTTAATCCAGTCATAGTTTAAATGTTTAATGGTTTAATGGTTTAAAAATTAAACATACGGGCATTGATCTCAATCGTGTTCAAGCGACATGAAAATTAACCACAATAACCTACATACTCTACTCGACTACACTCTCATGGTACATACGTACGTATGTATGTTTGGGGTAGTAAGCTCTGAAAATTAGGCTGTTCATCAAGTTTATTGCGTATTCCAGTCAGATTAATGATGAAATAGTTCACTGTTACTGGGTACGGCCTATTGTACAGGACTTCATTGGAACAACATTCTATTGGAACAGCATCTGTAAATGGATCGAAACACCTACCAAGAAACAGGATAAAAAGAAGCTTAAATCTAAGTTACCTAATTGCGATTCCAACTCCCATCCCAAACCGGACTCTAATAAAATACCGAAATCCGTCCCAAACCGTAGCAAACCTGACTCTGTACCGAAAACCGTTTCCAACTCCCGTTCCAATTCTGACTCTAATTGGAGATTTAAAACTAATATATTCCCCAATTTCGCCCCTCCCACTCACATCCCGAACCGACTTCATCGGTCCTCTAATTATATTGCACCTGCAGCCTCCGTTCCACCCAAGCCACCGCGTCAACGCGTCTCTTTCAAATTAGCACCAACCGCTCACAATAACCCCTCGGAAATACCTAACCCCTCTGCACGTGCCCCCACTAGCACTTCTTTCCCTAATTTTGACCTTAAAACCGGAGCTAAATATCCCAATTTCGTTAGGTCCCATGTTATAAATCCCTCACATGAACATGTGTCTAATGCCCCTTCAATCACCCCTGCATCGCCTTCAAAATCTTCGTCCACCTGCCACATTTTTGACCCCCTTCTGCCTCCCACAGTTAAAATAACCCAACAAACTTTTGGTTCAACAGAATGTCGTTATGCACTTTCTCGGCTTAGAGAAAAAAAGACGTACGAGAATATACGTCTCCTTCTAGCATATCTGCATGACAAATCAGACTCAGTTTGTTATGAGGGGAAAACTAAAACAAGCGTCATGGTCTCAATACAGCAGGAAGGTCTCCCTACTGACCTTACAAGTCTAAGAAACTTATACATCAAGTTCCACGAGATTTTTAATATGTCTCCGCAAAAAGTCTCAGACGACCTTGCTGCTTTCGGTAACTATGTGCACTCAAAAAGGATCTCACACCTCCAACGAAGCAGAGCTGACAACGACAAATTTTTTCGTCCCTAACGTGCTACCATTGCCAGTGTTTCGACCATCCACTCCTACGCCCTCTCGTAATAACCTTCCTCTTACCTTTTACTATCAAAACGTAAGAGGACTGCGATCTAAGACCCGTGCCGTCTTGCGCCAATCTCACGCTCTCCCATTTGAGGTCTACGCTCTGACCGAAACTAATCTAATTTCCGATATAAAGAATCAGGAATTATTCCCCCCTAGTTTCAATGTTTTCCGAGACGACGATCTTACCCGCCCAAATGATGATGCTCCGTGTCGAGGTGTCCTACTGGCCGTCCGCAATGACCTAAACTCTTCACCAATCGCTGTTTCTACTTCCTCTAAACTTGACTACGTTTCAATAAAGATAACACTCCCCTGCAGGTCCCTGTACATTATGTGTTTTTACATCCTACCGGCCCAACCAATCGAATGCTACCAACTCGCTATCGATGCAATTGATCAAATAATTAACTTATCTGATCCTCTCGATGATATCATCGTATTTGGCGATTTCAATCTACCTCAGCTGCACTGGACTCAATCAGATGATAAATCTTTTTTTATCGCTTACCCTGTCTCGAGTAAAGAATGTCTCTTCTTGGATGAGCTCACAGACTCTAGCTTATGCCAAGTTAGTGGAGTCTCCAACTATATGGGAAGGCAATTAGACCTCATTTTCACCACTGACCCCATAAACTCCTCTGTCTCGCTCTGTCCCCTTTCACTATCGACCATTGATAACTTTCACCCACCACTTCTTCTTTCTCTTTTCCACCACTCTACTTTCCGCCCCACCCCATCTGCAGCTACCACTTCTTACGACTTTCATAAAGCGAATTTCCGCAAAATTAACGCATATCTTAGTAAGTGTTCTTTTGATTTCGCTAATATGCCCCTAAAAAGTGCTCTCTCTATTTTCTACAGAGAATTACTTAATTCTATTTCTCTCTATGTCCCCTTTTCGCGTAATAGGACCTCTTCTACGAGCCCCCCGTGGTATAATCGTAAACTTCGCTCTTTACGTAACAAAAGAAACAAATTATGGACAGTTTTCCTCCGGTCCAACTCTTTTGTTGACTATTCAAACTATCTCGGGTCATACTTTCAATTCGCCCAGCTCTATAAGTTTCTCTATCAGCGATACCTTGATAGTGCGCAATCAAGGCTTATAAATGATCCTAAGTCTTTCTACCAATTCGTTAATTACAAAAAAAAATCCGACGGTTTTCCTCCATCCCTCTCATACGAAAATATATCATCAACTGATCCGCATACCATAGCTAACTTTTTTGCTACTTTTTTTAAGCAATCTTTTGCCGATAATTCCTTCGTACCGGATCCTTTTAATTCAAATACCTACTTACCTTCCCTATTGGCCCTACTATTTCTCATAGCTTTGATCATACAGTAATAGAAAACAAATTACAACAACTTAATGATGAATACTTACCCGGCCCAGATGGCCTTCCATCCATATTTCTTAAAAAGTGTTCCTCAACTCTTTCACGCCCCCTTGCTAATCTCTTCCGATTATCGCTCTCTCAAGGTGAATTTCCACAGATATGGAAGTCCTCTTTCATAACACCCATACACAAAAAGGGATTAAAGAGCGAAGTCACTAATTACCGCCCTATAGCTAAACTTTCCCATATACCCAAACTCCTCGAAAGTATTTTGCATGAAGCCTTAAGCTTCCAGTGTAAATCTTTTATTTCCCCCAATCAACACGGCTTTCTGAAGGGTAGATCAACTACCACTAACCTCGTAGAATTCGTGTCCTCTGTTCTCTCAGCCTTAGAAAATGGTAAAGAAGTTGACGTTATAACAACTGATTTCAGTAAAGCTTTTGACAAGATATCTCATAAACTAATCCTGTTCAAATTGTCCGTCCTGGGCTTTGAACCCATTTTGCTTAAATGGATATCTTCTTACCTGGATAATCGTTTTTATAATGTTCGTTTCAGATCTGTTCTATCGGCCCCTTTCTTGGCCACTTCAGGTGTTCCTCAAGGTAGTCACCTAGGTCCACTCCTCTTCATCCTAACTATTAACGACCTTCAAAGGCTCATTCAACACTCAACACTTTCTCTCTATGCTGACGATACCAAATTTTTTAAACCCATTTCCTCACAACAAGACTCCACCCTCCTTCAAATAGATCTAAATAGTTTTTCCACCTGGTGCATCAAGAACTGCTTAGAACTCAATGTCTCCAAATGTCAATCGATTACTTTGTCACGTAAGTGCAAGAAGTCTCCTCAACGAATTTACCATCTCGACGGCCAACCTATACCCCTTGTTGAATGTATCCGCGACCTTGGTATATTATGCGACAGGCAGCTTAATTTCCGCTCGCATATTGATGAGATAATTTCTAAAGCAAACTCATCACTCGGCTTCGTTAAAAGATGGTCCAAAGAATTCTGCAACCCGTACGTGACTAGATCACTATACATCACTTACGTTCGCCCCCTTCTCGAGTACGCTAGCCAAGCGTGGTGTCCCTTTCAACGAGTTCATGTATCTCGTATTGAGAGGATCCAGCGTCGTTTTCTTCGCTTTGCTCTTCGAGGTTTACCTTGGAACGATACTCTAATCTTACCTCCCTATCGAAACCGTCTCAAACTCATTAACCTGAATACCCTTGAGGAACGAAGGGACGCAGCAGACATTTTGTTCATTCACCGACTCCTCTCAGGCTCCGTCGATTGCATGCCTCTTTGCAACTCCATTTTCTTTAACACTAACCCTCGTAATTTACGTTCCACCCGTCTCTTTTATCTACCTATCCACCGCACCACATATGGCTCTAACGAACCAATCTCCCGTATGCTGCGTAAGGTAAACTCCAACCTTTCCGTTTTCGATTTTAATCGCAGCACACTTTCCCTCAAATTCGATCTCCTTCACCATCCTTAGCTTTAAGCCCTAGTATTAGTTTAAGTCTTAGTTTTTAAGCTTGTATTAAGCATAATAAATGGGGGCGTTAGCCCCCACGAAAATTAATTCTATACACACCGACTCTGGTATTCTGCACAAGCAAAGAAAAGTCCTAAGACAAGCCTCTCGACCACCAGAATCTATACCTATAAACTTGTTCCTACATTAAACCACATGAGGTATCCAAATAGAAGCATGGGCAAGGAGGGGCATTGTAGCGGTTTACCTTCACCCTCGAATTGAGTTGTCCCCAGGCTACCTTTGGGGCTAGAGTATTATCTATATATTCTGCTAAAATACAGATGTTGGTCTAGCCAGATCCTAGGGCATCTGACTACATTTCGACAACCAAGTATTTGCAAGGGTTGGCCCATGATGAAAAGCTTTCGTCAATTTTTTCCGGCATCCGTAGAGACTACAGACAAAAGCATCCTAAAAGTCTGGTGTCCGACTTCTAAAAGTTGAGCTTCAACAACTCGCAATATTGCTAATCCTTATCGAAGTCACGAATCTCTACGATCTTTTAACCGATCAAGCAAGATCGTTCGGGTAGACTTTTTTTAAAGTAACATATCCAGCAGAGGACGCAACGCCATTCTGCCTACTGCTGAGCGTTTTAAATATCTAGAATGTACAGCAGTGGTTTACTTTTATATCTAGCTGGTTAAGCTTGTACATTAATCTTTCTAAACGGTGTCGAAGATAGGTACTCGTGGATTATTTCTACTTTATTTTCTTAAATACTCATATTAGATACTAGCTTAGATATGGGAAATGAGATATCGTGCCCCACCTGGAAACTAAATCAATCATCCGGAACTAAATATACTTATGTACTTAACCCACTTGGTCAATGCTGTATTGATCACCTTGAATACCTTGCTGATGTTCGGAGTAAGTCTTGTAGGCGAATCTTGCTTCTAGTGAAAATTTCTATGCATAATATTAAGTATTTGATTGGGTCTCACTGATTTCTCAATTCTTGTCGATTCGAAACGGCAGATCTTCATATCATTTTCAATGTAGATATCGTGCAAATCGATTTTTCAGATCGTGCTTCGGGCAAATGGCTTCATTCACCCTATACTCTTCCTGGAAAGTCGTTCCTGTGACCTCAACCTTTTATAATTGAAGATCCTCCTACGGATCTTCAATTATAAAAATAGACATCATCCACAATTTCTTCTGGATCTAAACAGAGAAAGTACAAAACGAGTATACTGCCAGCAAGAAAATGAAGCTTTAACTTTGAGAAAGTTAGGGATTATGTCTATCGTGTGTCCAAAAATAAATCTGATAATCATTTAAAAATCGTCAGCCTTGGAAGGCAACTGACAAATAAGGCCTTGTCAAGAAACAGTAAGGATATTCTATATAAGGCCATTATCGCAGATACGGCTCAGATAAATGGACTTTAGCGAGGACGATATATGATATACAATATAGCTTTGTTTGTTTCTTTTTTGTTTTTTTTTTTATTATAGTAGAAGAGTATGCTGGTATACTAGAAACCCTGAGTATGCTGGTAATCACATTACTAATCAAAGAAAGATTGACAAATGGTTTTATTTTCAACGTTCAGTTGGGTTTGAGAAGGTATTATAATTTAAATATAGGTTCTCATAATTATCAGATTATAAGTTCGTGAGGTTTAGTTCTTCTTAATCTAAGAACATTGTATCCATTTAAGACGTCTTTTATTCCAGGATTAATATTCAACCGCAGACGTTCGTTGTGACGAATTGTGTATTTTTTAATTATATACTTCCGTTACAAGGTGAATTTGCAAATCACGATGCAAGTCATTATTTCTATTATACCGTGGACATTTACTATTCCCCGAAGGACTTTGTTTTGAAATGTTTGTATATACAATACTATTTGTACATTCGTTTTCTTGGTACAACCCCCATATGTCCAAACAGGTTTTTGGTATCTTATAACAACTTCTAGTTTAATTTTCACATTTCATTCCATTTTAGTTTAACAACTAGATTCATACCCAGATACTTAGCTATGTTAGAATAGGGAACTACTTGATTATTAATAATTACAGGAGCATTAGCTATTTTTTATTTACAAAATTGGTATGGGTGGACTTTGACTCATTATCTCATTAACTTAAGTAGCTGTTCTGTTGCTTTAGCCACGTATCCATCAGTTGATAGAAGAGCATTTTCGTCTGCGAATGCGGCTACCATCATATCATTCGCATATGGAATACTACTAGTAAATAATAAATATATAAATAAATATTGGTCGTAGAACAATTCCCTGCGGAACCACTGCTTGTATTTTTTTAAGTTCAGAATACGCTGATCCATAGCGAACTCTAAAGAATCTATTTGCTATATGAGATTTATGTATTTCAAAATTTGTCTAGGTAGATACCTATGAAGTTTATACCCTAAATCCTTTTGCTAAACTTTACTAAAAGCCTGTAAAACGTCTAATAGTAGTGTAGAACAAACTTATTTTTCTTCTAGTGCGGTTTCTATAACATTAATTATACAGTGCACTTGGTCTATTGTAGAATGTTTATTTGTAAACCCAAACAGATGGATGAGAATAAACCTTCTTTGTTCTATGATTATATCTAGTCTTTTAAGAAGCAGGTTCTCGAAGAGTTTTCATAATAATACCGGTAAAAGTGAGATTGGCCTGTATGGGGCAACTTCTGATAGAGGCTTACCAAGTTTAGGTATAACAATAATTTTTATTATCTTCCATTGATGTGAAGCATATCTTTGTCTAAAACAAGCGTTAATTATAAACTTGAGTTTTACCAGTGCCATAAGGGGTAATTCTTTTAGGATTTGGGCAGTTATTAGATCGCAGCCTGATGATATTCTATTAGATACTTTATGAAAACACGTGCTTATCTCTCTTAGCGAAACAAAAGCGATTACGCGTTCGTTTATTCTATCATACTGAAATCGTTATTACGGGCGATTTCAATATACTCATACATAATTCTGGGTGGCTTCCAAATTCTCGTATACCGACCACACGGTTAGAGAAAAGATTCTTAAAAGAACCGTATGGCATACGAGAAAGCCAATTGAAGCGGACTTAACAGCTTCTTTATAACTGGTCATTAGGTTTCCTCGATAACGGCGTGGATGCCGGTACCGATATTATACCACAGACACTATTCTCTTTGGAATGAGATTCATTATCACTTATCGGATGAAGAGTATCAAACCAAAGGAAAAGGCGTGGTACGCCTCAAGATGTAAAGGGACCATCAATATTAGAGAAGTGTCCTCCATCCCAACACTCATTTAGTAACAGGTCCACTGGTGATGTGGCATGTCTCACCGAAAAGTGGAATTAAACCGTACATCAATCTGGCGAAAGCAAGATTGTTGCACTTGATATTTCTAAGGCATTTGGTAAAGTTTGGCATCAGGCTCTTTTGATGAAAATGGGTGCATTTAGAACCGACGGCTCACTTCTTTAATGGATTAGAAATTACCTGTTCAATTCGAGTTTTCTTGGATGGTTTCAAGTCTGATATTCACAAAATAAATGCTGATGTGCCCCAAGGCTGCGTTCTGTCCCCGACACTCTTTTTAATTTTCATCAATAATCTCTTGTCTACTTCTTGTAATCCAATACATTCCTCTGCTAATGACAGTACAATCTCTGTTTTTCATATTCGTTCCCGTTCTCACGTCCCCATTTTTCGACTGTAGAACGAAAACGGCAGAGTATGTTGAGCTCATTAAATTCCGATATTATGCTGCCTGATGAAGTTAAACCAACATTTTAATAGCCAGCCATTATCCATTAACCCTAGAAGACTAATCATATTTTTTAGTACATTAAGACTAATCATTCGTCGAATCGACGACGCAAAGTTTAAACCCAATTTGTAGAAAAATTTATTTATAAATTCTCGTAACTGTGAATTATTTATTCTCTCCGACTCATTTTTGTAATAAAACTCAATTTTGTTCTTTTATGTTCTACACATTTAAGTCTTTATTTCTTTATTTTCTCTAGGAACATCATATATATGAGATCTCTTTTTAGTTTTTTTTAGTTTTTATGAAAATAAATAAAAATATTAATATAAAATAACAGGAACACAAAGATTAATTCATAAAAAACAACAAAAAATAACAGTAACAGAAAAAAAAAAATTAATTTGTATACTTGGTGCAAATATAAATTTTGTGTTCTCCACATACATTTATTTTGCACTTTGCACATTTTGACTTAGTAATTCGCCGCATTTTTGATGGATACAATTTGCAGATCTTCCTTTTTTCGGGCTTTTTTCAACTATGCTGTGCTGTGTTAAAAGTTGTTCGTTGTCAGCACTATTCAGTTGAATATTAGCCCTGAGATTGGAGTGCAAAGTTGGAAGTTATAGTCTTCTCTTCATCCACGGTGTTCTTCATAAAGTCTCTTCGTTTTAAGGTCTTACGATTTTGCGAAACGACATTATGAGCGTAGATAACATAACTATTTATAAATGTCATATTCAACATTCCATAGAACATACACATAGGCCACCTATTCGTCTTTCGGGAACAAGACATGTTTCTACAGATTTGGTAAAATGTGTCGACGCCTTCAGGAACCGAAATCATCTTAGATCTTTTGTATTGTCCAAGCAAACTTAATGGTATGTTGTCTTCAGCATCTTCTTCCGTACCTTCTTCATCATTAACATTTTCCCAGTCCGAGTCTTCTTCCCCTTCTTCTACAACAATGTCATCCATATCACTTTCACACTCGATTTTATCTAAATTCTCGTCATCATCACAAGCTGCTATTATTTTTTCAAATTTCCTCAGCCGATATTACAAATTTGTTACAAATACTTTCACATTAAAAATTACATTAAGGCTAATGTTCGTCGTTTCGACGAACGACCGCATTATTTTTTCTTCAAAACTACACTTGCCTGAGCTAACAAATCTTTAAGCGTCCGCACACAACAAGAACTCATGGATGACTAGAGCTATACGAAGAACGAAAGGGATCGCGGTAAAATCAAGAGAGAAATTAAAGAAATAAAAAAAAGTGTTCGTCGAATCGACGAACCTTAGTTTTCTAGGGTTAATGGCACTTGCATCGTCGAAACCGAAAAATTTTCCATTCTCGGTATGTGTGTCAATTTCAACGTACGTCGCCAAAAATGCTTTGAAATATCTAGCTTTCTCCAAGCGATATAAGAAGTATTGTACTTCACCTCCTCTGATCTGGCTTCAATATATGTATAAGGCGTATATCCGCTCAGTATTGGAGTACAATCCTCACATCTGGTCAGGTGCTTCTAAAACCACTCTGCACCTGCAATTGACACTCTTGAACAATGGCGTAATGTCTTCTGCTTTACCTCGTTCTATCGCTTTTTTCACCAGCAGTGCTTCAATGAAATTGTTAGTAGCATTCGGTCCCTTCAAACCTTCAACCGTAGCACAGCTATGAATGCTCATCAATTTTTCCTCAAAAGCACTTTCGGAAGTACCCTGCAATATCTTGGTTTTTTCTAAGCCGCACAACTCGCTTATAGAATTCCCTACCGAGCTCTTTATTTTCTACTCATTATAACCTTCAAACATTTAATATTAATGTACAATACTACCTCTCTTTCTTTTCTCCCTAGTTTGCCTTCGCGGTGCATGCACTTTAAGGGTTTTCAAAATACCTTGAGAACGCGCAGATTATATATTGTACATATATGTAGCATTTATTTATAGATAGATAGATTACATACTATTTTAGTTCATAAAACACATTTCACTTTATTATACTTCATTAAAACACATTTATGTTCTGTCTTTTATAAATTAAATAAATGTATTGCTTTTATATTGCTGTTCAATGTCTTTATCCTCCCAGTCGCTGTCGCGAACTGTGCCGTCGTTCATTTGTTCGTTCGTTTCATGTCTGTCTTTTCTTTAAGTCATCCGTTTGTTACTGTAATTATTGTCTCTTTGTCTCTGAGTAAGTCTGGTGTGTAGTGTATCGTTCGTTTGTCTGGCCCAATCCCACATATAAATATATAAAAAAAAAAACCTAAATATTCGCAAAACACAATGATAAACTTTAATTATACAACACTTGAGATGTAATATACATGCATACTTCGTCTTCGCGTATAAGTTGGTGTAAAGACTAAAGACGGAAGCCTGCTCAAAAGGGAGACGCGGGAGCTCTATTTCTTCTTCTTTTTTATGTTATATATTTGTATTTGAAATTTCCCTCTCAATTCTTGTTAAATTTTCGTATTGCCGCCTAAGAAGTTTCACTTCAAAAATAAGAAAACTGTTTGAAACTCTTTTCTTAATGGTTTACTGAGTTAACGGTAAATTTTTTGATAAAGAGATAGTAAAGCTCGTCAGCCAACAGAGCTACCAGCCTTCTATCTGTTATCCATAATATAATTCGATTGAAAGATTTAATGCTTATAAAACATAATTCAAGATCGAGATATTTGGATCACCAGCTCTTCGAGAGTTGAAAGCTAATCTTGGCGCTGTTAAGCGAAAAGAAAAAAAAAGTTAGTACGCATATTAAACCCAATGACCGCAGAAGAAAGGCTGTGCCGAAAGATATGATTTTTGAAAATCAACACGGACTGTTAATAGAACGATGAAAGTTGCCAGGAACCAACTTATTTTATCTTAACCATATTGCCTCAGTTACTATGAACATACAATACATATATATGTATATGTATATATATTCCTATAAATTTAGGCTGCCAACAAATGACATGATATTGAAGATTTGGGGGATTTCTCAAGGCTCAGTAAGGATAAACAAATTAATTTTTTCATTATTTTCAGTATTTCCTAAATGGGGTGGAATCTGTGATAATGGACGACTACAAAGTCCGATTGACTTAACCATAGCTGGTTCTCTGAAGGGCAGTTTTCCAGACTTGGATTTCCAAAACTATGACAAGACCCTCAGTTCACCGTTATTACTCAACAATGGTCACACTGGTAAGAATCATCAAATAAATTTAATATCTTTACAATTAACAATATCCCCCCCCCCCCCCTTATCTGTAGTAAAACTATCAAAATTCTCGGTTGCTATGACATTAAGTGGCGGTCCGTTGCCACATAAGTACAACGTGGAAGAAGTCCATTTACACTGGTGGTCTGAGCACACTATTGATAAAATAAGGTGAGTTGTAGTCCTTAGAAATATTTCAAAAACCTTTCCTCAATATTACATAGATATCCGATGGAAGCCCACATTGTCCATAGAAATAAGAAGTATCCAAACATCACCGAGGCAGCTAATCACAAAGATGGTATTGCAGTAGTTGGTGTACTATTCCATGTTTCGAACCAAGCCAATACAGGAATTGGAAAAATCGCAGAAAATATCGAATTCATCAACGGTGCTGATGAAATTAACAAACCCGTTATTTTGGAGCAAAAATTGAATCTACGTGAGTTGTTCCCAACTATTTCCAGCGGTTACCTGACCTACGAAGGATCTCTGACAACTCCGTCGTGTGCTGAATCTGTAACATGGATTGTTCTACTAGACACATTCCCAGTCACTTTGGAACAGGTAAATGTAACATACTCATTCCTAACGCATTTTTCTAATGTCCTACTCGTATTACAGGTTAACCAATTTAAAGCCATCGAAACAACTGAAGGCAAAAAATTGAGCAATAACTACCGTGAGGTTCAGAAGAAAAACAATCGGGCCGTAGTTGTCATTCAAGAATACAGGTCCTTGGCTGCACCATCTACAACAGTTTCGACCTTGGTCCTGATTGGATCTTTACTATTTATGTTCCTACGGTCAACTTTCCAACAATGATATCCTGATCTAAACCCTAAGAAAAAGAGCCATTTAAAAAAACAATCAAAACTCGCTTCACTGTTCAGGAAACTACAATACAATTTTTTAATTTAATCGTATCTTCGCTGATAAACAAAAATTGTTGCCATAACATAGTTTGATTTATCTGTCTCCTATGTCAATTTTACATATATTTTTATGTTTTTATTTTTATTTTAGAAACGGTCTTTGTAAGCGTATAGTGCTAATATTTATGAAATATTTTCTATTTATTGTGCATTGACTCTTAAACGCCTAGTCAATAATTTTAAACAAATACAACTCGCTAAATGTTTTGCATTTGTCAATTGGTCACTGATTTACGTAGAACATTTATTTTACTTTCCATAAGTAGAGGATGGTGGCCAATAGTAAGTCAGAAACCTCACATCCATGATTTCAAAGTAACTCAAGGTAAGCAGATCCAGACAAATCTTGATTTTATGCGTCATCTTGAAAATGCCACAAAACTTAGTGAAAGCCGAATAACTTTCTACCATTGCACTTTTGTTTTACAATATACAATATGTATGTAGGCCATCTTCATTAGGGTAGCATAAAGTTCCTCTTCGAATGCAGATGCGTGGTGAAACTTAAGATTCGATAACATTTATTTTCGGCCCCAAGGTATGACAAAACTATTACTGAATTAGCGGAAAATCGATTGTAGAATATTGTATGTATGTACAGGGTCTTCCAATAGGGATTTCTGAACTTTGACAGCGGAAATATTGTTGAAGCTACATCTGTCAAATTGGCTGTCATTTATTCAGTTGTTTTGCCAAATCACCATGGACGTACATAGCGTTCAACAACAACGTGCAAATGATAAAATACAAATTAACTGACCCAGGAACTGAAGGTAAACGACCATACACAACGACGTGTGTTCGCTGAATGGGCTCTGGAGCAGTTGGAAACTGACCCTAATTTTCATCCAAAAATCATCTTTAGCGATGAGGCCCATTTATAAATGAATGGGTACTTCAACAAATAAAATTGTCGAATTTGGGACAATACCAGATCCAAGAGCGTCCAATGAATCCCGAAAGAGTCACTGTTTGGTGTGGATTTTGGGCTTTGTAGTCTTTGACCCTGTTGGAATTTGTATTGTGGGGTTTTCTTAAGTCGCAGGTCTATGCGAATAAGCCACAGGCTTAAGTCAACATATCTCATGCCATCGGTCAAATTTAGCCTGATTTATGCGCCAGTGTCATGGAAAATTGGACATTTCGGATGCGCGCCACGTAGAGAATCCGCTGCGGACATTTGACATTATATTCCATACATAATGGCAACTATGGGCCTTTCAAATGATTAAAACAATATATGATATATGTATGTGTGAGATACACCTTTGTTTTATTTAAATTTAAAGATGAAAGCCCATTTATATAAAATATTCCATGCATATTTTCTTAAACTATCATAACATAATGATTTTAAGGGCAAAGCATACTATCCAACATTTTGATAGTATACAGTGGTCCGGATTTGTCATCCATGTTTCAATCACATACTTCAGATCACATTGTCACCCGAGAGTGTATATGTTTAGTTTAAGCTTTGTCATTTTACCATAGACTAACTATACCTAGTTATCAAACTTTCCAGATATTGGAAAATCAAAACCAGTTTTCTACTAATCGTCCCTATCCGTGTGAACCTGTCCATGAATTAATTTTCTAAAGAATACTGCTGCCACCAACAGATTGCTTTGGATTGGATGTGGCAAAAGCAGTTGGAAAAGTTTGTTTACATTTTCTTGTGAATAAGTAAAAACATTTTAATTTCAAAATAATTTATTTTACTTGTTTTTTTACAGTAAGAACAATGAATCTAAATGCACCATTCAAGAGCTTGAAGAAATGTGGATAAGTGATGCTAACTAATTACATATTTAATGCCTTCTCCTTTGCAGATTCAACATTTGGAGTGCAATGGTTCCTGCAAAAGCGGTACAAATGGATGTGGATCCCGACATCCTAAACTGCATTTCTTGTTTTCCCCTTTTTTATTGCTCTATAAAATAAAAACGTATTGGTGTTATTGAATTAAAACAATATAATTTTTTTTCACTTACATTTTTGCTCCTTCTTCAAACAAATATTGACATTTGTTCCTTTTACCACGGTGTGGGAAAATTTCTCTCTTCACCATGAATGCTTTTATCTGTAGAGTATATTCCGAAAAAATGTAAATAACAATTCATGAATACATTGGATTATTAGATTGGATGGAAAATACATACATGTAATTAAGTTATTGTATTAACTTTTCATAAGAAGCAATAGAAAGGGATTAATGATTATTTTGACTGTTTTTATTTGTGAAAATATAAGTTTACATAAACCTTTTGCAAAATTGAATTTAAAATATTGGTAATAGCAACAAACATAATAAACAAAATTTGTGCTTTATAAGGTACAACAGAAAATAGAACAATTATTTAAAAAAAAAATATGGGTGTGACTGGACACATTTAGATTACAATAAAAAAAAATCTGAATTACACGGCGAACGGTAATTAACTTATATGAATTTCTGAATTTCAAAAAAAAATATCTACGGACAACCATTTCAATTTTAAAATACCTATTTGTGTGACGCTATCGCCATCACTTTGTAGTGCTAAAATTTGGCGGGATTTCATTTTCATTTCATTGCAATTATTTCATTATAATGGTTTGTACATTAAGATCTAACATCTTTTTGAGTACTGAGTGCAATACATTAGCATTATAGGTTTTTGATATATGAACATATTAAAACTAAACTAACAAAAAATAAACTTAACCTATGGATAAGGAGTAAGTGTGAAGAATAGTAGAAGGTTTGTAGAAGCAGAGGAAGACGGCAGGACTATTGTGGACGAGTTGAGGAGGAATAATGTCGAAAGATTGCACTTTTAAAATTCGAGCTACTACTCGTAGATATGGCTTTGATATGCATAGGTAATGAATTCCAAAGTCTAACAGTGTATATGAAAAATAAACCAGAGGAGTTAAGGTAATTGAAATGTAAGGGAATAAGGCTAATGGTTCTTGAGGACCGAGTGAAAGTAAGCCTGTTATACAGGTAAGACGGGCACTTCTTATGAATGATTTTATGTAAGAATATGCAGTTCCTGGCGTTTATGTATTCTTGTAAGGTACAACCGAGTAAACATGGTCATGTCTACGGATGCGGTGAATGTAACGTTCAGCATCATTGAAAGCGACTTGCAGCTTATGTTGTGATAATGGGTCAAGATTACTGTAAACAACTTCAGCGTATGAAATAATTGGTAATACGAGTGTTAATACTAGCTTTTTTCGTAGTTCGAAGGGAGTTTAGTAAGCACTGTGCCACAGTTTCCCAAGGCATCCATATATATACGACCAATCACTAAGTTAGTGTGGTTATAACCACTGAGAGAGCGATTAATAATATAGCCAACAACTTCAATTTTGCTATTATTTAGATAAATATCTGGTAAAATATTTAAGTTAAAACTTTTCTTGGAAATAGGGATTATCCCTATTTGATACTGACCAATTATAAATATTTTTGAGCTCCTCATTTAAAACAAAAACAAGCTCTACTAACTCCTTAAAGTTTTTAGCTAAATGAAGTTGTACGTCATCTGCATAGACGTGTACTAAAGCATATTTGCACACAGATGGGATTGTCGTGAATGTCAACAAAAGCAGCGGCCTATCGATATATTTTTTTTCTGAGCGAAATATGCCGACCAATCACCAAAAGAACTTTGGGGAAACTTGCGCTCAGTTGTCATAACCAAAAACCAAAATTCAACGAATATTCCAAACATCAATGACTTGAATAAAACATTCCTATCTCGTCCCTGCAATAATACCTCTTTTCACCTGGACAACAACCTTATGTTTAGATCCCTGCATAACTTTGAGTTTAAAGTGGTCACCGAAAGCGAGGTGATTCTTGTATTTCAAAGCATTAAATCCAATGCAGTTTGTGAGGATGGAGTACACTAGCATTTTATGAAAATTTTACTGCCCTACATAATTAGTTGTCTCACCCATATTCTCAATTTTCGCATAGCTTATTCAACTTTCCCTAATTTGTGAAAAAAAGCTAAGGTTGTTCCTGTTCCTAAAAAAGAAAACCCAAAATTGCCATCAGATTTGCATCCTATAAGCATCGTACCTTGTTTGTCTAAGATTCTCGAAAAAATCTTTGCAAAACAAATACCATATCATCTAAGTGGTTTTAATTTGCTGACGTCAGTGCAATCAGGCTTTCGCGCTAACCACAGCTGTTCAACAGCTATGATTAAAGTACTTGATGACATCAAATTAAATTTTGATAAAGACTATCTAACGCTGCTTTGCTTGATATTTCAAATGCTTTTGATTGTGTGAATCATGAAATTTTATGCACTAAATTATGATCTTACTTGATTTTCATGAACGTTCAGTTAAATTAATAAGGGACTTATTAACGCTCAGAAAGGGTAGTAGCCAATAGAAAATATTCAACGCAGATCAATATAACCGCTGGTGTACCTCAGGGCTCGATGCTCGGCCCTATTTTATTTTGCATATTTATAAATGACCTACCACAAGTCTGCCAAAATGCTACGGTCCATCTTTATGCTGATGACGCACAAATTTATTTATCCCGCCCCATTGGGCTTGTGAAAGATCTTGTGGCTAGATTTAACTTAGATCTAGCCTCAATTGTTACTTGGTCACAGAATAATAGGCAAAAGTCAACTGGTACTTATATCAAAATACCATTTTTGTACTGAATGGCTTGAACCTATTTATCTCCATTCAACAGGACTTACTTTCTCCAATACTGCGACTAATATTGGCTACAAAATAAATAGTAAACTTTCTGCTTCAGACCACGTTAACTTCATTGTCTCCCGCATTTACTCAGGGTTACGAAAACTCTGGATTTTTTCTTGCTTTACACCAAGAAGCACCAAGTTAAGATTGATCAAGACTCTATTTATTCCGATTTTTAACTACGCCATTCCTATCTTTTGTAAGCTTGATTCGATCTCTCAGCACAAACTACTCATTGCCTTCAACGATATATATGGAATAAGAAGATACCAATACATATCAAACCTTCATAAGTTTGTGCTGGGTTGTACATTTTAAAATTATTGGGAATTACGGTGCTGTATCTTCTTGCACAAAACAATTCGAACAAAATCACCAGCATACTTATATCAAAAACTCCAATTTGCTCAGTCACAGAGAACTTTAAACTTGTTAACACCAACATCTAACTACCTTAATACATAGCGCCTCTTTCTCGTTTACACCACCAGACTCTGGAACAATCTTCCACTATTAAGCAAATGATAGATGTAAAGCAAAGTGCACTACTTTCACACTTTCGGTAATCAATGCATTTTTCTCTCTGTTTTCATTATATCTTCTTTCTTCATTTTTCTCTTTTCTTTTTTCCCTTCTCTTTTCCTACTTCTTCCCCTCAACTTTCCGCTCCCTTCTCCATTCCATATACATTTTCTTTTTACTTAATTAAATACTAAATATTATTTAATCATTACTTTATATATATATTTTTTTATTTTTTTTTTAACGCCTTATTATTGTTTTTTTAATATTATTATAACTAAATTAATTTCTCCTTATTGTGCTCATTATGGGATGTTAATAATGTTAACTAATAATTTCTAAATTGAGCTACATAAATATACGAGTATTTATTATAAATACGATAAATATAAATCGTATGTACTAAAAACGACTCAGTTCTTACTTGTACTCCCGAATAAATTGAAATTGAAATTGAAATATTATTGTCTTGCCTCTAAGAAAGTACAAATAAAAATGTATTACTTGCAAAGAAACAGAATCTGTTGAAAACAATTACAAACAAAATTCCATTCGAAAAAACCAAATTAAGTTGGGATAACAAGAGTTTTGCTGCACATTATATGTTACCTATTTCTTTAAACAATTAAAATACCACTCCTTTTGTATTTTATGTACTTTTGTACTTCTCGAAATATTTTGGAAAACCTTTAAATTCAATAAGAAAAACAAATATTTTCCTAAAAAGAAAACTAAAAAATGATCAAAAATGTTAATTTTACTTAACAGTATTATTTAATTAACACATATCAAACTAAAGGAGCAGCAAGGAAATAGAATTTAAAAGATGCCATTAATTAACAATCCTTTTCATTGATGTCCAGAGTACAGAGTTTGTGCCTAAACATACAAAATACTTATACAATTGACTTTCAATGCAAGCTTAAGCTTGATTCCAGAATTGTAATAGCTTCCATTAATTTATATCTTCAAATGAAACTTTAAAAACATGATCCTTAGGTCCTTTTTTAATTTTATTCCGAAACTATCCCCTTTTAGTGTTCAAGTGCACAAAAAAAAAAAGTTTTTTCATATATTCTATTATCTTCACTTTTTCACCACATTAAATGAAATATTCACCAACGTAAAATATTTTTCATTTCTTTTTGCCTTTTTTATAATAAAGGGTCCGCCATCTAACGTTTTTTTTCAACTAGTGGTTATTTCGTGAATGGTAACACTTAGCTCATGTCTGAGTTGACAGATAATTAGTTTTATCCTTCCGGTTAATAATGGAAAATAATTTCATTCAAATGGCTGCCTCGGCTGGCCATGCAGTAGCCTACACGATCGGTCCAATTTTTAAGCACATTATCGATTGTGTGCAGCTGTATTTCACCAATGGCTTCACGAATATTGTCCTTTAAAGCGTCAATTGTCTCTGGCTTGTCGGCGTAACACTTATCTTTTACGGCACCCCACAAATAATAGTCCAACGGTGTCAAATCGCAGCTCCGAAGTGGCCAAACGACATCAGCTCTGCGGCTGATAATGCGATCTTCAAAAACAGGGCGCAAAACATCGAGTGTAGCTTCGGCTGTAAGGCACGTAGCTCCGTCCTGTTGAAACCAAATGTTGCCAATATCCTCCTCTTCAATTTTTGTGAACAAAAATTCGTTCAGCATGGCCCGATAACGATCGCCATTGACTGTAACAGCCACTCCTTGCTCATTTTCGAAGAAAAATGGCCCAATTATGCCTCTGGACCAAAATACGCACCAAACAATGACTCGTTTTGGGTGTATCGGCTTTTCGATGTATGCGTGCGGGTTTTCTGTGCCCCAAATGCGACAATTTTGCTTGTTTACATACCCGCCAAGATCAAAATGAGCTTCATCTGAAAAGATGATTTTTTTTGGCAAAATCGGCATCTTCTCTAAGTCGATCGCAGGCCCACTTAGCGAAGCGAAAACGCATTGGATGGTCAGTTGGCTTCAACTCCTGAACCAGCTGGACTTTGTATGGCGTCACACCAAGGTCTTTATGCAAAATTCGTCTCAATGATATCTCCGAAATGTTCAATTGTTGAGAACGACGGTGAATTGATGTTGATGGCGCTTCACGCACACTTTCTGCCACAGCAGCAATATTCTCCGGTGTATGCACTGTTTTTGGCTTTTCACGCTTTGGTTTATCGATGAGAATGCCAGTTTCTTTCACTTTTTTCACAAGATAACGAACATACGGAGCTGACGGTGCTTCTCTTCTTCCAAAATCCGTACGCAATTTTCGCACACATTCTGCAACATTACCATGATTTTCAAAGTAATGTCTCAATATTTCCCAGCGTTGTTCAAGCGTATACACAACCATATTCGTTCAGCGGAAGGATAAAACTAATTATCTGTCAAATCAGCCATGAGCTAAGTGTTACCATTCACGATATAAGCACTAGTTGAAAAAAAAAAGTTAGATGGCGGACCCTTTATATACCTAGTGAACATTACGTGCAATTTGTTGTCATTTTAGCCATTCTGACAGGTTATAGATTTGAGTTGCTCACAGACCGTCGCGTCGTGAAGTAAAAACGTGTTTCGCCTTTTTCGAGAAAGAAAAATTTATATATTACGCGAAAAACAGTATTTGACAACGTTTCATAACGGTTATTTAGCCCAGTGGAAGTGGTGTTTGAACGTAACAGATCCAAAGATTGAGGTCATTAATATACATCTTGCGATGACTGGAAGTTGAAAATCAATTTTCAGAAGTCGGAAACCATTTTGTTTAGGACGCCTTTGTCTGTGGCTTCTAGGGATACCAGAAAGAATTGGCGAATGTTCTCGATCGTACGGCAGCACGGGCAGCCACTTGCTTGTCGAAATGTAGTCAGATACCTTGGGATCTGGCTAGATCAATATCTGTATTTTAACAAACATATATGTAGATGTTGCTCTGGCCAGACCCAAAGGTGCTTTTTCCCTTACAAAGAGACTGTTTTATAACAGCCAACTCGATGCGAGGGTAGAGATTATCTGCTACATGGCCCTTATCAGGCCTATGCTTGTGTTTGGATGTCCCGCGTGGTTCAACATAATGACGTCTTCGTAACGTTCAACGACTTGTCTTCGCTTATACAGAACACCAGAGTCTGAGTACATAAAATTCTATCCTAATGATGTCTTATATTTACAATAGGGCGAACCTAATAAGAGTAGACAATTTCGTCATTAAGTTGACTCGAAGGCACATTGCAAGAGCAATGACCTCATCGAACAACCTGATCTCCAGGGCTTAGTACCCTAATTATATGTAGCATGAGGGAGTTCGCTTTGACGGCTTTGTTCCTCCAGAAGCGTTGCTCTACCTAAATATGAAAGGTCTGATCCAGGACAGATTGGCGGTGCCGCTAATCTTCCACGTTGCTCGAACAGCTGCGGACAGACGACTCAACTATGACAGAGACGTCGCACATGGCAGCGCGGAGCTTCTCCAGTTCAGTAGGTCTGTAGGGAGTCGCAACATAAGGGAGGTTGCTCGGCAGCACCAACAATTCTGGTGGCTAGATGAAGGAGGGAAAGTTTCGTCGTCAAATTCCTCCAGTACTACGTAGCTCCATAGGAAGCAAAGTCGGTCTTCTTTTATTAGCCGTGGCCAGCTTACATTGTTTTAAGTAGAATTAGGTTAGTTTTAAGAAAAAAAAAATAAAGAAAAAAATAATAAAAAATAAAAATCACAAACAAAAATTAAAAAAACAAAAAAAAAATTATATTAGAACAGAGGTGGGTAACACTTTAAAATACGGTATAGGATTAGATAGTTTAATTAGATTAAGACTTAATTTTAGGTAGTTTATAGGTTTGGTTTTAAGTTTTAAATGGTAGTTTATAGGTTTGGTTTTAAAGTTTTAAATTAGAACAAAAGTACATGTA